>CM076569.1:745598117-745857227 GCA_034641835.2 Pinus albicaulis | reverse complement strand
ATATATATATATATATATATATATATATATATATATATATATATATATATATATATATATATATATATATATATAAACTTTGTCGCTTTGAAGGCAAAGAATTAAATTTGGATTCCAAGTCGTTGCCACATGCTACGTCGAAGATGGATTTGAATGGCGTGTTGGTTCCTTAACAATTAAATGATGTGCGTTCCCAAAGTATTAATCAGACATACGTAATAAACCAACGATGATTTCTTGAAAACCATAAACCATCTTCGGGACCTCCCTTGGTAGTTTCTGGAAAAAAGAGGAGGTGCCACTGGAATTAATTATGATCGTAGATCACTTGATGGGTAGTTTCGAAACACCACTCCTGAGTGTTGGAATATTGAAAATTCCAGAACAATAAATGGAGAGAGTAAACTCCCCTCTTCAACACAGAGAAATTAAAATTTTCACTCACAGGAGACAGAGTTTCAACTCTGTAAACAAACTTCTATTTCTTCAAAAAAAACTGTACAAATTCTTCCTCAACACAGAGGGATTTACAAAATGTGACTGCTTCAAACATAGTGCACAAAACTACTCTCTGTCACTGTGGAAATAACACTGCTGTGTATTTCTTTTACCCGCACTATTGTGCGTTCATTCACTGTCTGTGTAATACAAAACAAATTACATTACTAAACAGGCTCTCGGGCCTTTCCTTTTTATATGCCGCACATATAAAAAAAATACAAGACTACAATAAAAACTTTTAATACAAATCTATTTGAAAGACTGTCGGGGGGGGCCCACGCAATACAATTGTTTTAATATATGTTTGAAACATATATATAAAACATATAAAACATATAAAACAAACCTTTGATCCTTCGCGCGATGACCAAAAAGAAATTATCAAATCCACCCTAGAAATAACATCGAGTCCGGATACACAACAAAACAAAGAGGTCCACATAAAAGTTCTGATTGCGATCAATAAACAGACGTGATGGACCAAACTTAAATTTGATGCATAACCTGGATCGGGTCCGGGCTCATAACAAAAACACGCGATCAAAATAAAAGTTTCGATCGCCGATTGGAAGGCAGATGCGATCAACAATTAAATCCGCCATAATAAATGGCATCAGGTCCGGACTTCAAACATGTGCGATCGGGCCACAAAACGAAAGAGTTACGATTGTGATTGGCAGAGTGGATGCGATGACAAACTATGAACTGTGCCATAATAAAAGGTTGAGTCTGCTACTTCAAATGTTAATCGGGCTAAACAAAACGGCACCCCCGATTGAATACTTGCGACTGTGTATTACACTGCCGCGTGGTATGTGGACCCACGGGCCTCGGCTGACGGTGGAGGGTGATTATAAATGTATTTTGATTGCGATATGTGTATCGCATCGGCCCAAAACAAAAGGTCGTGGTAACAAATGTGAGTTCGTTCCGCTTGCGGAACTTCGCCACATCAACAAGACACTGTTCCTCCTAGGGACCACGGGGTTTAAAACTAAACGCCCGCGTACACAAAAAATGTCTGTTTGACTGTGTATATAAAAAAAGGTACTCTGTTTTTCCAAAAACAGAGACTGTCCCTAAACAAATCAAAAGTCTATTTTTCAAAATAAAAGACTGCATTGATCAAAACAAAATCTGAAACTGACTATTCAGCAATTTTAGAAAGCGGCTAGGAGTACATAAACCTAGAGAAGAAAATAGAAAGTGGCTCTGCACAGCCACCGTTGAATGTAACATTTCAACACTCCCCCTTACTTTCAACTGCTAGGTTATCAGTCATACCCAAGCATTTTCTCAAAAATTCGAAACTCTTTTGTCCTAATGGCTTGGTCAGAATGTCTGCAAATTTCTCCTGAGTTCTGCAATGTTCCAAAATAATTTCACCATTGCTTACCAATTCTTTGATGTAATGAAATTTTGTGTCAATGTGTTTCATCCTCTTGTGAAACACGGAATTCTTAGATAATGCAATAGCTGATCTATTGTCACAAAAAATCATTGTTCCTTTTGTCTGCTCTTGTCACAAACTCCTTAACATCCTCCTCATCCAAATTGCTTGACACGCTTCTACTGTAGCTGCCACATATTCTGCCTCTGCTGTAGACAACGCTACAATAGGCTGCTTATTAGAAGCCCATGAAATGGCTCCTGAACCCATGTGAAAAACATAACCGGAAGTGCTCTTCCGATCATCTACACTTCCAGCCCAATCACTGTCAGTGTATCCAACTAAATCTGAACATTCTGAAGCAGTATATAAAATACCAAACCTTTTAGTACATTTAACATACCTCAGAATTCTCTTCGCTGCCTGCCAATGTGCATCCTTTGGCTTCTCCATGAATCTGGAAATTAAACTAACAGCATGCATTATGTCCAGCCTAGTTGCAGTCAAATACATGAGGCTGCCAACTATGCTTTTGTACAAGCTAGGATCAAAATCCTTGCTGCTGTCCTCTCTGCTGAGTTTTAATCCCATCACTATGGGAGTGATCGTTGCTTTGCTCTCCTGCATGTTAAATATTTCAAGCACTTCATTAAAATATTTTGCTTGTGAGATAAAAATCCCATTTTCATCTTGTTCTACTTCTATTCCTAAGAAGTATCTCAACAAACCCATGTCAGTCATTTCAAATTCTTCTTTCATGACTGTTTTAAAATTTTCAATAAGGTAATCATCATTACCTGTGAAAATAACATCATCAACATATAAAACTACAAGCAACATTTTACCATATTTTTCTTTGATGTAGAGGGTGGGTTCTCCCTCACACTTTTCAAATCCATTTTCCAGTAGATAGGAGTCTATTCTACTGTACCACGCTCTTGGTGCTTGCTTCAGCCCATAAAGAGCTTTCTTCAACTTGCACACTTTGTGCTCTTGGCCTTTCTTTTCATAGCCAAGAGGTTGTTCAATGTAAACCTCTTCCATTAACACTCCATTTAGGAATGTTGACTTCACGTCCATTTGGTAAACTTTCCACTTGTTTTGTGCTGCTATGGACAGCACTGCTCTCACAGTTTCCATTCTAGCAACCGGTGCGAAAGTTTCCTCATAATCTATCCCATGCTTCTGCTTATAACCTTTGACAACAAGCCTTGCCTTGTGTCTCTATATTTTTCCTTCAGCATTACTCTTGGTCTTGTAGACCCATTTAACTCCAATGACATCTTTACCTTTTGGGAGTTCAACCAAATCCCATGTCTTGTTTCTTTCTATGGCATTAATCTCCTCATCCATAGCTTCTATCCATTTCTTATCCTTAATAGCTTCTTCAAAGTGGATAGGGTCTTCAACATGACAATATAAAGAAAAAAAAGAATTGATACCTTCATTTGTTGTCTCTTGTGCATAAATGTCATTTAAATTTCTGAACTTCTTACCTCTTTCACTAGGTGTGCAAATGCTTGAGGAAGCACTTGAATTTCCTCCTTGTGGTGTGCTTGGAGAAGCACCTTCATTTCTCCTCAAGGGTGTGCTTTGCTGCTCTTGTGTTGGTGCTGCTATTTGGGGATGTATTTCAACCAATTCATCATCATTTTCATCATGAGATAAACAGTGTTTAACATTCACTGTTTTCTCTATGCTTCCATCCCAATCTTCTTATTCAATGAACTAAACATCTCTGCTCACAATAAACTTCTTGGTGGATGGGTTATACAACCTATAAGCCTTGGATTCCTCACTGTATCCAATGAAAATACATTTCTCCCCCTTGTTGTCCAACTTCTTCCTTAGCTGATCTGGAATGTGTGCATAAGCCACACATCCAAAAACCTTCATGTGTGTGACACCTTGCTTTGTGCCACTCCATGCCTCTTCTGGCACTTTGTTCATCACTACTTTTGTAGGGCACCTATTCAAAATGTATGTTGCACAATGTACAGCTTCAACCCAATAATCATTAGGCAAATGCTTTGCCTTTAGCATACTCCTCACCATGTCCATTATGGTTCTATTCTTCCTTTCAGCTACTCCATTTTGCTACGGAGTATATCTTGTTGTAAACTGCTTATGAATATCATTTTCTCTACAAAAACGTAGAAAATATTTAGAGATATACTCACCTCCTCTATCAGTCCTTAGGACTTTGATGTGCAGCCCACTTTGGTTCTCAACAAGTGCTTTGAAATTTCAGAACCTTTCAAACACTTCACTTTTGTTTTTCAAAAAGTAAACCCAAGTTTTTCTTATAAAATCATCTATGAATGTTAACATGTAGTGGCTGCTAGCAAGCGATGGAGTTTGCATTGGTCCACACAAATCTGAGTGGACAATCTCTAAGGGTGCCTTTGCCCTTATGCTTTTCCTGGAAGGAAAACTTTCTCTGTGTTGTTTCCCCAAGATACAACCTTCAAAAAGGCTGTCTGACTTCTGTATCAATGGTAAACCTCTTACCATTTCTTTTCTATTCAACAAGTTAAGACCTCCAAAGTTGAGATGTCCAAATCTCAAGTGCCACAACCAATTTTCATCTTTTGGTTCGCTTTGGAAAACCTCTTTTGCCATTGCTGCTATCTTTTCTTCATTTTTCAGATCTTCTCTCATTCTAAGAGGGAACATCCTGTTCCTTGTCATCTTCACTTCAGCAATACATTGCTTGTTGGGTGGTTTGTCCATGATGGTACAAACATCATCCTCAAAAAATACATTATACCCCTTTTGAACAAGCTGTCCAATACTTAAGAGGTTACACTTCATTCCTAGAACATAATAGACATCTGCTATGGATTTCTTTGCACCTTTCCTTGTTAAAACATTTACATTCCATTTTCCCATAACAGACAATTTACTATCAGTCCCTAGTGTGACTTGTGACTTCACACTCTCATCTAGCATAGAAAACATTGCCAAGTTTCTTGTCATATGGTTACTGCAACCGAAGTCTAGAAACCATAAATCCTCACTTTTTTCTTCAGCCATATTACAAGCTAAAAACAAATTATTTTGGCTGATATTTTCTCTAGTGAAATTTGCACTAGTTCTACTTTCCATATCATGCTGCTTCTTTCTACATTCACTAGCATAATGACCATATTTTTTACAATAGTGACATTGGACATTGGACTTATCATACCTCTGTCCTTGAGCATTCTGCTGACCACTTTGTTGGCTGCTGCCTTGGCCTTGATGTTGATTTTCTGCCCCTCCCTTGAGCATTTTCTGGACTGTTCCTTCCACCTCTGTTTTGGCTTCTGCCTCTTCCTCTCTTGTTTCCTCTGCCTTGCCCTCATCCTCTTCCAAAAGACATTTGGGTCTTAAAGGCATGCTCCAGAGATGAGTTTTCACTCCTACCCAATCTCTGCTCATGAGTCATCAGTGATGCATGTAGCTTATCCACTGTGAACTTTGTGAGATCCTTAGTCTCCTCTATGGTGGTGACAATCACATTGAATCTTGAGGGTAGACTCCTCAAGAGTTTTTCCACAATCCTTTTATCTTCAAGAGTTTCTCCATGAGATCTTATTTGTGTGACCATTCCAATCACATGAGTGAAGAATGAGTCAATAGTATCTGACTCTTTCATACAGAGAGTTTCAAAGTCTCTCCTCAGCAACTGAAGTTTTGTTGTATTCACTTTTTCATGCCTTGATAGGTTATCTTGAGAGTTTCCCATGCTTCTCTGGATCTCTTGGCTGCTGCTATCCTTGGAAACACACTCTCATGCACTACTTGATACAATACGAAGAGAGCCTTGGAGTCTTTCTTCTTATTTCTCTTCAGCAACTCTCTTTCTGCCTGAGTTAAATCTTCAAACTCTTCTTCATTTACTGGCTCTTCAAAGCCATACTCAATAAATTCCCATAAGTCTTGGGAGACAAATAATGCTTTCATAGTTATTGACCAGTAGTCATAATTTTTCCCATTAAACATTGGGAGATGGATATTTCCCATACCCATACCAGTGTTGGCTCCAGCCATTCTGCACTCTTAACTATGAGTCAAAAAACACTTGACTGTGTATTTAAAATATCTCACTGTACTGCAACAGTAACACTAAATCTGTAGAGAGAAATACCTTGAATCCTTTTGGCTGAGTCTTCACACTATTGGAGAAGCTGCTGCAACAAAGAACTCCTTTCCTTCAGCTTCTTTGATCTTCAAAGAGCCTGGACTAGCTCTGATACCATGTTGGAATATTGAAAATTCCAGAACAATAAATGGAGAGAGTAAACTCCCCTCTTCAAAACAGAGAAATTAAAAATTTCACTCACAGGAGACAGAGTTTCAACTCTGTAAACAAACTTCTATTTATTAAAAAAAACTGTTGCAAATTCTTCTTCAACATAGAGGATTTAAAAATGTAACTGCTTCAAACACAGTGCACAAAACTACTCTCTGTCACTGTGGAAATAACACTGCTGTGTATTTCTTTTACCCACACTGTTGTGCATTCATTCACTGTCTGTATAATACAAAACAAATTACATTACTAAACACGCTCTCGGGCCTTTCTTTTTTATATGTTGCACATATAAAAAAATATAAGACTACATTAAAAACTTTTAATACAAATCTATTTGAAAGACTGTCCGGGGGGGGGGCACGCAATACAACTGTTTATAAAACAAACCTTTGATCCTTCGCGCGATGACCAAAAAGAAATTATCAAATCCGCCCTAGAAATAACATCGGGTCTGGATACATAACAAAACAAAGCGGTCCACATGAAAGTTCCGATTGCGATCAATAAACGGACGCGATGGACCAAACTTAAATCTGCTGCATAACCTGGATCGGGTCCAGGCTCATAACAAAAACACGCGATTAAAATAAAAGTTCTGGTCGCCGATTGGAAGGCGGATGCAATCAACAATTAAATCCGCCATAATAAATGGCATCAGGTCCGAACTTCAAACATGTGCGATCGGGCCATAAAACGAAAGAGTTGCAATTGTGATTGGCAGAGCGGATGCGATGACAAACTATGAATTGTGCCATAATAAAAGGTCGGGTCTGCCACTTCAAATGTCAATTGGTCCAAACAAAATGGCACCCCCGATTGAATACTTGCGACTGTGTATTACACTGCCGCGTGGTTTGTGGACCCACGGGCCTCGGCTGACGGTGGAGGGTGATTATAAATGTATTTTGATTGCGATATGTGTATCGCATCGGCCCAAAACAAAAGGCCGTGGTAACAAATGTGAGTTCGTTCCGCTTGCGGAATTTCGCCACATCAACAAGACATTGTTCCTCCTGGGGACCACGGGGCTTAAAAATAAACGCCCGCGTACACAGAAAATATCTGTTTGACTGTGTATATAAAAAAAGGTACTCTGTTTTTCCAAAAATAGATACTGTCCCTGAACAAATCTAAAGTCTGTTTTTCAAAATAAAATACTTGTATTGATCAAAACAAAATCAAACCCACTATTCGAATAAATTTAGAAAGCTTAATTAGAGTACATAAACCCGGGAGAGAAGAATAGAAAGCGGCTCTCGTACGTCGACTATTGAAAGTAACATTTCAACAAAGGTGGGGTGGAGTCTCCATAGGACCCGCCGATCAAACTCTCTCGAGGATTCCAAGGGAGGTAATCTCTTTATCATCAACTTTATTAATTTGTTGTAGTCTATAGATTTGTATTTTCGATATATATTTACATTATACATATTTGTGGAATGAAAGAATGATGATAGCGGTGGGATGTGCAAATTGTAGTAGAAGATAGAAAGGTGATCGATGAACTGAAATGATCGGATTAAGCTATTAGTTTCCTGATAGGAAGATATCCTCTCAGCAATTTTCGATGCAGGGCAACTCTGGCACTTTGGCAATGGTTATATATTGTTCCGCTACTTACCAGTTCCAATGTTATCGTATTTCAAATGTGAGAAGTATGTAGACAGTTACTGCACTAAAGCTGTTCAAATTATTTGTCCTCAACTACGGAAATCATAGATCAAGTGAATTTTTTATGTTAGTAACCAGGAATGGAAGCAGCAGAAGAGCACACAGTTTAGCAATTGTGCCGTTTGCTGTGTTACTGAAGACGTTGGAGTGGGGATTTCATGGCTCGATTGGATGACGGGCGATGCTATACATGATTTTGCTGCTCGTGGCTGTCTTTTTTTTTTCTAAGTAATACTAATTCTATTAGTTCATCAACCAAAGGTTACATTGCTCATCCTCGGAAATGGAAAGATCCATGACAGAGGGAATAGAAAAAATACTACTGTCCAAAACTAGACTGCCCCTAGAGGGGAAACCAGCCTTAGTTATCCAGATAGAATGAGCTGCCCATAGCGGGAAACCAACCTTTAAAACAATGAAAAAAGAGACCAAAAGAGCTATCATAGGAAACAACCAGAACCAACAAACTAAGAAACCCAAAGAGAGAGTGCTATGGAGAACCTTCATGCTTGTCGCTGGAGGGAGGCTCCTCTTCGAGGGTGCGACAGATGTAGTCGTAGTCCAGTGAATCAAGCCCAGGGTCAGAGTCTTCAAGTTGCTCACGTGGGGATTCAGGAAGCCCAAGGCACTCCGCCGGAGTGTCCTAAGTGGAGTTATCCTACATAGATGCTGTAATATCCATGGCGTCAGTCGAATTGAGGTCTTCTTTCCTCTTGGAGGAGCCCGAGAGACACAGACCTGGCATATGCTTCTCTTCGGCCGGCTCGAAGTCACTGTCATCGAAATTGGAGCTGGAGGCCAGCTGCACAGGGAGGGCTTTAAGTTTATGGGGGATGAAGGTAGGCTCCGCAGGGGTGGTTGAATTGCAGGCTCTCTTCTTACCGCGGGAGGAGGAGGGGGGAACGGAGGGGTCCAGGAGCTGCGCGGGAGGAACACAGGATTCAGAAGGCTTTGCAGGCATGAAGGTGGAGGGCGACAAGTCCGCCATGTCCCAAGAGACTAGAAGATTTAAGTCCTGGGGGATGGCATGGGGCAGAGGGGGACACGAAGGGAGGCCCTTGCCCCCAGCTCGTCTGCACTGTTGCCGGTGTCGTTGCGGCATCATGACAGGCTTAGACAGGGTGCGATACTGCGGAGGGGTCGCTGCAGAGGCCTGAGCCCAAAAGCTTTTCACCTGAGCAGGGGAGGGCCGAAGCAAGAAGAACAGAGGGAGAGTGATCAGAGCGGGCTGAAGAGCCAAAGAATGAGCGGGAGAAGTGAACAACATGGTGCCGGGAGGAGTTAATACCAAACGCATTGAGTACCGAAAATAATGTGGTGCATGGGACTTTAAAGCCTAGCCCACGCGAGAATTGAAGGCACTGTGCATCCCAAGGTTGGGGCACATGGGTGCGCCGTGTAGTGATCCACATGGCCGCCCCGTGTAGTCTTGCAAGGCTAGGTACCACGACTCCGCATCAATGGGCCCTTTGTAGCGCTTAGCGGGCATCTTCTCTCGCATTTAATATCAAATAGGAGAAGGGATGTTGCAAATTTCGACTTTTTTAATCGAAGGAAAATACAAAGGTTAAATTTTATGGAGGGTAGCATTAGAAAATTGAAATATTCTCTTAAATTTGTTAATAGTTTCATATGCATCTGAATATAAAAGCTTCTTCCAGTTGGTGGATGATAGTCTTTAGCCTGCTCTAATGGGTCGTGTGGTTTTTCGTTTACTTTTATTCGTATTGGATACAAGCTGCGTCATAGAAAACACACATCATGCTTAAATATTTAAAGAATTTAAAAATAATAATAATTTAATTTAATTTTTTAATTTTTAAAATTAAATACACATTTATGTATTGATAATGGAATTTTATTATCCTCTCCCATTTCATATTCGAAAACAAAAGATTACCCATATTTCATTTTGTTTAAATTCTAAAAGTTGTCTTTTGTATATTAATTTTAGTTAATATCTTTCTTTCAAATTTTTTCTTTATATTTTTCTTAATAATTATATTATTGGTTAATGAGAGCTTGTGGAATAGTGTATTATTTAGTTGTGTATCCAACATATTCGTAAACATTTTACCCATTTTCAGAGATAGTATAATTAATCTCAACTTTATATTTTTGAAGATGAGTGAACTCGAAATTGTTCACAAAATTATGGTTCACCCATTTTCAAGGACAAAAACTCATATTAATGATAGTATCCCTAAATATACATGAAATGTTGACAGAAAATATTGGGCATAACAATTAAATAACATAGTGTTTCAAAACTCTCATTTATCATATTATAAATTGTTAAAATTTTACATGCTAAAATATTTAAATATAAATTTACTATTTTAATAAATTTTGTCATATTTCTAATAAAACTCATTTAAAAAGTATAAAAATTTCAAAATATACAATTACATTAAAGATAAAATTAAGTTAGATTTCTATCAAAATAATTTTAAAAAATATAAAAATTTCAAAATATACAATTAAATTAAAGATAAAATAAATTAGAAATAAAGTTAATGTTAAATTCTTATACATTTGGGAGGTTTTTATTGTATACTTTTACGTCTAAAATTTATGGGAATTTATTGGATTTAGAAGTTTGAATTGTGAACTTTTCACCATTTGAGAGTTCCAAATATTTTTGAAGTGTTGAATTCATATAAGTAATCAAAAATTTATTTTTAAAAATAAAGATAGTGATTTGACTCAAAAATATTTCAGCCAAAAACTCCAAAACTTATAATAATTACATAGCTCCTTAAATATCTCTACTTTTAATTTTAAATATTTTTCATTATAGTAAATCTTGCATGAATTTGTTGGAATCACAAAATTTGATTTACAAATAGATTTTTCAAAACCAAGAATACATTTATGTATTAGAAAGCTTATTTTAAAGTAAAAAATAGCAAAAACATTATTTGAACAATTTTTTTTTTTTTTAAAAGATGTTTAACTATTGATTAGTAGAATCTGAGTAAACTATTTTTGGTCCAATCAATTTTTTTGTTATTTGAATTGTGTAAATCACTATTTCTTGTTTTGTTTAAAATATGTTTTTTTGTTGTTTTGTTTAAAATATGTTTTTGATTGTATTTATAGACTTAGCATCGAGAAAACTCTTAAAATAATGGAATTGTAAAAACTAAATTTATGATTTGAAGAAATCAATGAGATGTAGAGAATTCAAAACTTAATTTGTGATTTAAAGAAATCTTTTCCAGATTCTGAACAATTTCAACTCAAAAACGTGCCCGAAAAGCTTCTAAACCTCCCACAAGTAGACTAAGGCGTTAGACAATGCCTCTGAGCATTCATGGCATACGAAACTGCCATTAACTACCACCAGGCGTACCAATTGAATGTCAGTCGAAGTTCAAGCGTAGTGGATCTACTCCATGAAAATTGCTCTTTATGTTGCAGGTTTAAGTTGGATCGCTATGGAAATTAGGTGTTAATTGTTATGTCGTTTGAGGTGGTTGTGTAAAGCTTGAACCCACTAAATTGGTCGGCTAAAGGATGTGTAACATTTGATGTGAGTTTGGCGAGCAAAATCTCTACCAATCGCTCTCAGGATATTCTAGTGTGAACCGCAGACGAATGATCCTGCTCTTTGATTTGAACTACTGTATTCTTTGTTAACATGGAATTTTTGAAAAAAGAAATATGTTGCAACAATCTAGACATATTCTATTTCGATATGTTATATTTACGAAACCAATTGATGCATATCATAATTACTAGAATTTTTTGATAAAATTTCATAGTTTGAATATGTTTAGCATCGTCAAGTTTCTTAACATATTAGTTAAAAATAAAAATCTAAAAACTACCCATTACAGAAAATAGATCAATGTGATGAACCATAAATTTTTCATGGTTTTTTTATAGTGTATTTTGGAAGATACAAAATTTCGATTTCACTGAATCATAATTACCTTGAAAAATAATTTGCACTTATTTTATTAGAAAATTAATTAAATATAGCAAATATATATGAAATTCCATAAAATTTATATCTACTAAAAGTAGATTCAGTTATGTAAATGTTGGTATTGGTTTTGAAAGTAAATTCACCAAATTTGATGTAGTATAACCATTACAAAGTTGGAGAAAAGTGATGAAAGCCGAATTGTAGGTTAAAGAAGTTCGACCGAACTAAAAACACATTGAGCCGAACTTGTGTTTGTTATCAAGGCTCGTTAAAATAAATGAAAAAATAATTCGACCAAACTAATTTAAAAGTTTGGCCGAATTATTTTTAAATTTCATCTAAAAATGTGCTTATGTTTTTCGTTAGCCGCAAAAATGAAAATCTGAAAAAAAAAAATTTGTTTCTCCCAAATGATATAAATAAATAGAGGCAAAACATTATTTTCACACTCTTTCGTCATTTGGACTGAAATTTTAAACTAAATATTTTCAGATGATTTTTCAAAGAAAGTATTTTCTTAATTCTTAAAGTAAGTGTTTTGGGCTAAATTTTTAAAGTAAGATTATTTTAAAGTAAGTATTTTGAGCTGAATTTTTAAAGTGAGTTTTTTTTAGAGTACTTCTTTTGGGATGTATTTTTAAAGTGAGCTTTTTTGAAAGGAAATCTTTTTGGCTGAATTTTTAAAGTGAGTTTTTCTGAAACTAAGTCTTTTGTGCTGAATTTTTAAAGTGAGTTTTTTTGTTTAAATTTTAAAAGTGAGTTTTGTTTGCAGGATTTTGAAATTGACTTTTTGGGTTGGATTTTCAAAATCTACATAGATTGACTTATCACAAGAAATTAAATAAATTGCAAAATAAAATATGATTGAGTAAGAAAAATTGAGGCTAGTAGAAAATACTCAAGAAACTATTACAAAAGAAAGAAGGAAGAACACTTGAATAGTGAAAGGGAAAATCAATCTCAACTAGAATTTGAAGCAGGTGTGTAAATGTAAATATTATAAATGATATTTAAAATTTAACTTGTGTGAAAATGTGAAGTTGAGTTACACTTTTTTCCCCTTTTTGAGAAAAAAATATCATTTTTAGAAGTTCTTCAACTTTCAGCAAGCCAAAGAAATTTTTCTTTTTAGAATTTTATTTTACAATAAAAAAAAACTTGTTAGAAATTTTATTAGCTTTCTATTACTTATTTTTTGGAAATTTTTTATTTACATTTGATATGTCAACTTAGCAATTTTTTAATTGTGTGTTCTTTAAAAATCAAGAGATTCCTAAAAAGTCGTGTTTTTTGGCAGTAGTTATTTGTTAACTTGACATTTTGTAAAAAAAAATGTGTTGCAACAATCTAGACAAACTGTACTTTGATATCATTATGTTTACGAAAACAACTCATGCATATCATAACTACTAGATTTTTTGAATTGAATCAATATGAAAAAACTGCAAATTTTGAATGTGTAGCATCGTCACATTTCTCGACATCTTAGTTAAAAACTAAAAATATAAAAATTGGACATTACAAAAGACGGTCCAATGTAGTTAACCATAAATCCAATGCAGTTAACCATGAATTTATATTATTTTTTACATTGTATTTTGGAAGATACATAATGTTGATTTCACTTAACCTTAATCACCTTCATAATTTTTTTTCACACATTTTATTAGAAAATTAATTAAAATTGGAAAATATCTATGAAATTGCATAAAATCTATATCAACTGAAAGTATATTCAATTCTGCAAATGTTGGTATTGGTTCAGATAGTAAATTCCCCAAATTTTATGGAGTTTAACCATTTGAAAGTTGGAGAAAGGTAAGCATAGATGAGTCGTTGGAGAGTTGTAGGTTAAAGTAGTTCGACCGAACTAAAAACACATTCGGTCAAATTTTTGTTTGTCGTCAAGACCCATTAAAATAAATAGAAAAATAATTCGATCGAATTATTTTAAAACTTTGACCGAATTATTTTAAATTTTTTGTAGAAGATGTGTCTCTATTTTCTGTTAGTGGTAAAAATGAAACGATGCGACCCTTCGAAAAAATGTTTCACTCGAACGATATAAATAAACGGATCTGAAACATTATTTCTGCACCCTTTCCTCATTTGGACTGAACTTTTAAACTAAATATTTTGGGCTAAATTTTTAAAGGAATTTATTTGGGCTTAATTTTTAAAGGAAATTTTTTGGGCTTAATTCTTAAAGTAAGTTTTTTGGGTTTAAATTTTAAAGTGATTTTCTTCTAAAGTAAGTATTTTCGGCTGAATTTTTAAAGTGGATTTTTTCATAGTAAATATTTTGGGCTCAACTTTTAAAGTGAGTTTCTTTTAAATTAAATTGTTTTAGCTGAATTTTTAAAGTGATTTTTTTTAAAAGTAACCCTTTTTGTGTTAAGGTCATTATTGACAGTTCATCAAAGATGAAAATGTGATAGTTCAAGCCCAAATTTTGAGAGGTTTCGTAATATCAAAGAAATTAAAAGGAGCTACAACTCTATTGGGTATTCGAAAATCAACGAAAGAAAAATGGCGAAAGAAAATGTGATTTAAAATATAAATAGTGCTCTAAAATCAATTGAAAGATATAGAAAGAAAAGTGATATGGATTCACATAGAGAAATACAATTGAAAGTGGTTTCATCAAGTACTAAAGAGCATCGTTTGGTAAAATCTATGACAAAAAAATTAGGGACCTCATGAAAAGATTGCATAAACATAGGAAATTTCAATTGCAAATAGATATAAATGATGAGATTGCTTATAGGATAGTTATTTGTAGGCAAACATACAAAGGTAGACTTGGAGAAGAAGTTAAAAAACTAATATATGAATATTGGATGAAAAATTCACGTGTTTCACCAAAATAAAGGTATGTGATGAAGCGAAGAATAACATGAAATTAGTATGAAAAAAATGCAAAACATATCTTTGACACCATTCATATAGAGTTTTTAAATAAGTTAATAGAAGATAATCATGAAATTAATATCTCAATCAGTACATTTGTGCAACAAAAATCATGGTATGTTAAACCTATTATTGTATGTGACACTTGTTCTTGTCGTGATCATGTGGAATTTAAATCATATTTTCACACCTTCCTTAATTTTGGTAAAACATTTTGGAAAAATTCACCTCCTCTTTCCACTATCCATGATTTCATATCCAAAATTATATGTGCAAGAGAAATTCATGAATTGTTTTACCAAAAGAAATGTGTTGGTGGTAAAAAATGCGATCATTGTGGAAATTTTACATTATTTCATAATAAATATTGTATTGATATAAATTATCAATCATTGTCCAACATAAAAGTAAAATGGAAGAGATATAAATATATCCAAAACGTCGATTAGTTCAAATAGAATTACAAGTGCTAAAAGCATTGATTTACAAGAAGAAGAAATTTCTGTGATAGAGTTTTTGAAGAAATTTGAGACAAAAATTTATAAATACACCAAGCATTCAAATAGAGCTCAATGTTAGGACCTGCAATAAAAAAATCCTGTGGTATTTTTCCATTAGGGACTATTTTGTCAATAGTTGATTTTGTAGAGAATTACACATTTGTTGCAAAAATTGAAATACAAAGTGAATATTATCACTCTAACGAAGTATCTATGCTTGTTCATATCCTATAGACATGCTGAACAAAATGTTGATCATATAGAAAGAATCAGTTTGAATCGACATGTTATTAAATAATATCACTTTTATATCAATGATGATCGTACACATGATACACATTTTGTACAACATTATTTTGATAAGATTTATGACTCATTGAAATGTCATGGAATAAATTTTAAGGAACATTAGATATGGTCAGATGGATGCGCACATTAATTCAAATCTTGACAACCATTATTTTGGTTGTGTCTTCTTCATATGAAAACCCACATTAAACATTGTTGGAATTTCTTTGAGACTTGTCATGGAAAATGAGAACATGATGGTGTGGAGGTATGTATTAAACAAGCACATCGAAGATATCAAATGGACCACTCTGCAAAATGAGTTGTCTCAGCTAAACAAGTTGTTCAATGGTGCATTGTTGCACTAAGCCATGAGACTAACCCATCAAGGGAGGTACAAAGGTATGTATATATATAAAAATTAACTTGTATATTGTTTTAATATATGATAATTTTTATTAATTTTCTAATTTTATTCATTAATAAACTTTATAATTTAAAGAATATCACGATGATTATATTTGATATATAAATTGTATTTTAAATAACATATTCAAATTATTATTGGAATTTTCTATATATGTTTTTCTTGGTATATTGGAGTGCAATATGTAGACAGATCAATTACATATGAAGTTGAAAAAGGGGCTCGAAAATTGCATTCAATTAAAACAAAGGAGTATCAACATGTGTTTGCATTTGATAAAATAAAAGATTCTTGTTTTTGTCATGTTTGCATAGAGGAAAGGCAATCCAATGATGTTTGTGAAAAAAATATGTAAGTAAAATATTAGCAACATACAAAACTAAATAGAAATGTGAAAATGTCAATTGCAAGCTTCGAAGACATGGAATTAGAGGAGAATATAGTATCATCTGAAGGTGATCGAGTTTTCGATCTTGTTAGAGAAGGTAACCTTTCAATTGATTTCAAATTATGTGTGTGTGTGTGTGTGTGTGTGTGTGTTTTATGTTCTTAAAATCATTGTATACAAGTATCTAGATAATAGTTAAAATAAAGAGGTCTAGAAATAGGTAATAAAATCAAGTCCATGTTGATAAAGTTAATTTCATGTTAATTATGATATGAATTTAGAATTATTTTATTATGCAGGAGATATTTTTGTTGTAGTTGCACTGATTAACCACACATAAAATGCGAAGTATTATTTTATGTGGTGCATTAAATGAAATATTAAGTTATTGGAAGACTATGATGATAAAGATTTTATATATGAAAGAGGTTATATTATACTGAAGGGTCATTTTTTCCAAGAAACCAATCAAACTTAGAGTAATGTTTACTTTCAAGTCTGTCAACCTGATGTCATAAGTTTTCAATATAGTCACTTGGTGTGTGAAACACACATAAATTTGATAGATTTTCAATCAAAGAAAATTTTGAAAGTTAAGAAATGGAGAATGTAAAAAGCTGACCATGAACGGATCATTGAGGATGGAGTTCCATTATAATTTTTTTAATTTAACTTCTCAACAATTTCTTCTCCTTGGATTCATCTTTGAAAACTTAGAGCTCAAGTACATTGTTAGCATTTCTTTTTGTGCACTCGTAAGTTGTACATTCTTAAGAATGTAATGATGTGAAAGTGATGCTCATGGGGTCTTGTTTTGATTTAAAAATTTATATGTATACTTCCTGTTATGTAGGAGTGTTGAGGATTTGATGCTAGTGACATTATGTTTGCTTGCACAATAAGTAATTTATATGTATACATTTTCTGGTCTTAAAAAATTTCATACATGAATGAAAAATGTATTATCCTCTCTATATATGAATGGTAAATGTACATACCATATTTTATAATGAAATTTTAAGTTATTATTGTTTTAGAAATCTATATCAGATTATAAGTTCATTCAGATGAAAAATATACCATGTTTTGTAATTTTCAATTTTAATAGATTCATTTTAAATACTTGACATTGAAACAACTTTAAGCAAACCCTAAGAATCATCTAGACTAACATTATAAGAATGATTGAATGCAAAATGTACCAACTAGACATGAAAATTTAATTTCATTGCTACATATTCATGAACTTAAATATGTAAAACATTTAAAAGCATCAAACCATGCATCATGCAAATTGTGGGCCATGTTTTATAATGCAACTTTATCTAGTATTTTTGTGCATTCAAACAAATTTATATTAAATTTTAACTATCAACTGATATCCATAGTAGCCTTTCTATACATTAATGGAAAATGTACATGTACCATATTTTATAACGAAATTTTAACATTTTATGATTGTTTTAGACATATACACCTAATTATAAGATTCATTCAAATTCAAAATGTGTACCATGTTTTGTAATTTACAATTTTAATAGATTCATTTTATATAACTTGACATTGAAATAACTTTAAACAAAACCTAGGAATTATCTACTCATATTATAAGAATGATTGAATTAAAAATGTACCAACTAAATGAAAATTTACTTTCATTGAGAAACATATTCATCAACTTAAACATGTAAAAACTATAAGCATCAAACCATGCATTATCAAAATTGTACTATGTTTTATAATGCAATTTTATAGTATTTTTTTGCATTCAAGCAACTTTCTATTAAAAATTAACTATGAACCAACATCCATATTAGCCTTTCTATACATGAATGAAAAATGTACATGTACCATATTTTATAATGCATGTAACATATTCTACACCTAATTATAAGTTTCATTCAAATGAAAAATGTACCATGCTTTGTAATTTGAAATTTTAATAGATTCATTTTAAGTCACTTGACATTGAAACAACTTCAAACAAAACCTAAGAATCAACTAGACTAACATGATAAGAATGATGAATGCAAAATGTGTAAACTAGAAATGCAAATTTACTTTCATTGCTATATATTCATGAACTTAAATATGTGAAACCTTTAAGCATCAAACCATTCATCATGTAAATTTTACCATGTTTTATAATTCAATATTATAGTATGTGTATGCATGAACAACTTTCTATTAAAATTTAACTATCAAGCGACATCCATAGTAGCCTTTCTAGATACATGAATGAAAAATGCACATAACATATTCTATAATGAAATTTTTATGATTGTTTTAGACATATACACCTAATTATAAGATTCATTCAAATGAAAAATGTACCATGTTTTGTAATTTTCAATTTTAATAGATTAATTTTAAGTAAAAAGTGACAAAACAACTTTAAAAAAACCTAAGAATAATCTACTAAAATTATAACAATGATCATGCAAAATGTACCAATTAAATGCAAATATACTTTCATTACTACATATTCATGAACTTAAATATGTAAAACAAATTTTTAAGCATCAAACCATGCATCATGCAGATTGTACCTTGAAAAATGTACCTAAAATCCAAAATGATCATGTATTAAATCATAATGAAGACTTATAGATTTAAAATATGTCCAAATTTATATCATTACCAAAGTAAATATATAATAAAACTTTGTCAAAAAAAAATATGCATCAATTCATAATAAAGAGTTTTACTTTAAATATGTCCAAAATTTATATCATGATAAAATTAACTAAAACATAAAAATATTGTCAAATAAAAAGTTGCATCAATTTAGAGAATCTGGCTAAAATATATGATCTATCAACCTCCTCGTGCTCTCATCTGAATCATGGAAGCCGTGAAAAACATGTGTAATTGCATATATAAATAATATTATGTACTTTAAAATTAAATTTTAATGTTTTAAAATTAAATGAGAATGTAATCCTAAAAGAAAAACTAAAAGATATTCAAATTCCATGCAATACCTCATGGTGTTCCCCCTCCATTGTGCCCTTGTGTTGTCTGCCATGCATTATGCCCTTGTGGATAAATTATACAATATATATATATAAAAGATCAATATTAAAGAAATCAAGCATCGAAATTTTTAAATTGTCTAAACGATTCAATCCCTGTAAGCGACTAAAGATTCAAATTCCATGCAATACCTCATGGTGTTTCCACTGTATTTCTCCCACTTGGATGCCATGTACAATACATGTACATGCATATATTAAAAATTTAGAATTTCACTTGAAAATTCATAAAATCGTAATTTATTAAAAAAATGTTAGACAACTTTTTCAAATGTCCCTCGAGAACAAAAATTGTCTCCACAAATCTAAAATTAGAAAATTTTAAAACTGTAAGATAAATCTATCTCATTTTTTATGAAACTTGCACTTCAATTTATAACAAAACATAAGTGAAATATTGAATACTTGTGACAATGGAATATCTGACACATCTCCTAATAAGGAGGAAGAGCGTGACGCCATACTGAAAAGATAGGGACCAACCAGAATTCGTTAACATTTAATTATATATCTACATAATTAGTATTTTTTTAAATATGTTCTCACAATATCGTAGAATAAAAGTAGAATAATAATGGTATAAACATGAACTCTTCAAAAAAAACTAGAATTTCTCAAAATATCATCTTGATTTGAATGTGAACCTTGGAGAGTGATATTATCAAAATTTTCACACGAAAAATGATTTAACTGTAAATGGTGAACATATGACACATTTGTGTTAGATTAGCACATAAAAATTACAAATTACATTCAAATATCCACCCTAACCATTAACACATACCGATCCCATGCTCTCTTTCTCATGAACAATTAGATCTTTCCAACCATTACAAAAACCATTTTCATATGGTTGAAGCTCCTCAATATTCATATTATATATCTCCTCATTTTTTTTATATACAAAATTATCACGTGCATTATCTTGTTCTATTGGTCTATTTATACTGATATTAATTCTAGTGAATGCACTCCACATATTTTCTATGATGGGATCTCTTCCTTCTCGACCAATTTGATAAGTGGAACCCATCTCTGACCACAAAGTTACCACATGAGTAGGTTGACGTACCAAAAGTAGAAGAGAGCGAGGAAATTCAGTATCACATAACGCTCCCTTATGATCACATAATTGACCTCTCCCAATAAAATAATATTGAGATGGAAGGTCATTATAATTGATTTCATACCCAAAAAGAATTCTGCATAAAATAATGTTTCAAAATAAATTTTAACCTCATCATTCCATGGTAGCTTTCCATATGCTTCAAGGAACCTATCATACAAATGGTTGGCTATATCAGGGTGCTTGAAATGTAGTGCCTTGAGCATCTTTATTTTCGGCCCTTCTTTGAAATTAAACATAGTTTTTTTTCTGTTGCTTTTGTAACCATTTTACTAACCTCGGCCCATTTATTGGGACCCATTAATTTTTCATTTCTATTCCTCATCATATCTACAAAGAAATATGTGGTTCATCCAAGCTTCTCATAAACATCAAGAAATTAGATTAGAGGGTGCATACTTATTTCTAAGCTTTCTCGACTCTCTACAGGGAGATCCAAACTCCCAAGATCTTTCCTCAATTTTGAATAATGAATTTTACAAATATTTAATATACATTGTTGGAGTTTTGTTTCCCAAGGAAGTTCATCAGGAATATCAAATGGATAAGTGGTATTTGGTGTAAAACCTTCTTCTTGGATTTCCCGATGTTTCTTACGTCTATTTTGAGCAACATTTTTACCCTCTACATCAATATATAGGTTACATAAATATAAAACATTTGAACAATTGCATTCATACATATGGAAGATAATAAGTACACACATATGTACATATAATTCATTTACATGTACAAATTTTTTGTAACATGATATATATATATATATATATATATTACCAAAATTATGAGGATGATGATGATCCGATTGAGATTGATGACCACCCGGAGATGGTTGATCACCGGCATGTCCACCCAGCAATTGATCTTGTTGACTACCGAGAGAATGTTGACCACCCTCACACAACTACATAGTGAGCAAAGCTCCTTAAAATTAAAAAAAATTAATTCAATATATATATATATATATATATATATATATATATATATATATATATGGTGTGAACAATGGCCCTCCATTGATTGAGTAGCTCTTTTCGACCTAGTTTGAGATGCTCTGAAAAAAATGAAATTTATTAGAAATTAATTTAAAGCTAAATTAATAAAAATGAATTCCATATGTATACACATGTACATATGATTATATTCAAATATCATTTAAAAACTTGTACATAAACATATATATACCACAATCATGATGGACCTCCCCTGATTCATTTGATATTCTCTTTGATCCATGACCTCCCCCTCTAGTAGATGCACGGGACTCGATCGATGCTCGCCTCAAAGAATCGTGTGGAAAATTCTCATCCATGATATATATATATGTCATGATATTTAAAAAGTTAACTCATGCATTTATAATTCTTTTTAAAATTCTGATTTAAAAAGACCAAGAATTGAGAAAATTGATGTATCCCTTCAAGTTATCTTATGCATTAAAAAATATTGAAATTTATATTTAAAAAGATAAAGAATTCAAAAAATTGATGTAACCCTTGAAACTACGTCATGCATTTTAAAATCTAAAAATTACTAGAGATTTAAAAACATTGACAAAATTCATAAAATTAAAGTAACTAGATTTTAAGATCTTCATTTAAAATATACTCAAGACTAAAAACACAAATTTTAAAGCACACACATTTTGAAAATTAAATAAAAAATTTTCTAAAACATTAAGTTCACTAAGTTGTGCTTACATAGTGGGGGAACACTTGGTATCAAAATTGAAAAAACACATGGTCATTAAAAACAACAGATTTATAACTATAAAACACACACATATCAAAGATACCTTACAATTTCCATCAATAAATTCTGATGGATATATTCTTAATACTAATTCATATTTTCCACACAAATATTGAATTAGCATTACCCCATACAATAGATCACTAGATGCCCTATAAACATTTGCAGAATATCTTATGCTAAATGATTGAAATTGTCTAACAATATTTGTTGCTTCTGCATGTAGTTGTTTTAACCTCTCCTTTTAACTTGGTACACGTCTTTCATCTGGTTGCACACAAGTTCAGAATTGGTGAAAACTACAATTCCATTAGATCCATACTCCCTAACTGTTCCTAAGCCTTATATCAATGAAATATAATATGCTTCATTCTTTGTTATTCTTCCAAGTACATTCATTTTCTTTTGGAGGACTTTGTTCGTCGCAATATTGCATAGCTCATAAGTAATCATTACTTTCCCTGAATTGGGATAATAAGAAACATCTATGTATAATGTCCACTTTTCAACCATTTTTAATCGGTTTTATGATCCCTGTAAAAAAAAATTCAATAAAATATTAAATTCAGTTATTCCAAATACCTTAGTTTATGGGAGAGATGACATGTTGTTTCCAAAAGCACTAGGATCCCCCATGCATTTAGCTAAAGGTTTTATAATAGTTTACCACAAATGAAAAGGAAAGTAAAAACACATCCTAGCCTAAGTGCATCATAGCTAGATCAATATTTAATGCATTCATTTGCATAGTCATGGTACTTCGGATGTGTTATTATTAATTAAATGGTGTTACATTCAACTTCTAACATATACTGTGCATAAAACAATTTATGTTTTGACTCTTCCTTCATGGTATTAGGAAGCATAGTCACGATACTCAAATGATTCATCTTTATTTATTATTTTCCTAAAGATGTGTAGTGCTTGTTGTACTTTGAAAACTTTTAGAAAGAGAAACTTGTTCAAGACAAATAAGGTATAAGGAAAATCCAAAGTTTTCTGTCTTTATTACTCACCATGTTGTTTTGGGTCCAAAAGCTCATGGTCCTTCTTAGTAAATTTTGATGATCTCTCTCTCTCTCTTAGTTTCTATTTAGAATGATCTCACTTCTCATAATGAGAAAGACAAATATCATTACAATTTTTAAAAAAATAATAATAATAATAATTCTAGATATTATACAAATTCTAAGAGAAAATGCCCAAAACCTATGGAGCTTAAAATAAATCCACCTCATCCCAAGAGAATCAATAGTTCCTTTATCCCAATAACATCTAGAAAATGTTATTTTGTTCTTCCTTTGACATAGAGGCTTTACAAAGTGGGGACAATTTATTATTGGAGAAATGATTGTCCGTCAAAAATTATTTTAAATTATGCTCTTGGGTCATATTTTGGGAATAATAGAGAAAATAAAAACACGAAATTTTCATATTTAAAGTTAAAACATAGGGCTAGAATACTGATTAGTGTATCGTTTCAAAGTATGAGTTCTCTCATACACAAAATTTTTTGACACCTTCCGAAATGTGAAAGTACCATGACAATGAAAAACTTTCACATTTTATGATCCTCAAAAGCTATTCTATGAGCTTATTATCATGCATAGACCGATATCCAGAAATTCCTGAAAAGTGTAAAGGATACAATATGAGTCTAAATTCAACATGTACATGGTCAAACACGTGTAAAAAGGAAATGAGGTAGCACTGTAAGGAAACATGATGCAAGGAAAACCATGTCCCAACAAGGTAAAATTTGAAATTTTTATATTATCATGGTACTATAATCCTGAAAAAATATTTTATGAGCATATTATCATGCATACAATGATATCAAGAAAGGACTAAAAAGTGCAGAGGATACAATGTTTGTCTCACTTGAATATGTACATGATAAGACCTGAAAAAAACACTGAGTCAACACTCATTTGAAGCATAATTGCTCAATATCAGTGAGTTTTCTTCCTCCAATTACATAAAATGTGACCTTTTGTGTTTTATCATATATTAACACACATATCGTCTGAATTTTAATATGTGAGCACATATTATCTTATGTTTAATATGTTTGTATATTCATCATTTTTTACATGAAGAATCCTAAATTGATAAATAAAAATATACATAAAAAAACTATTCTATGAGAATATTATCATGCATACACCGATATCCAGAAAGGATTCAAAAGTGGAGAGGATACAATCTCTGTCTCACTCCAACATCTACATGGTAAGACTTCTGTAAAAAAGTGGTGAGGCAACACTGGTCTGACTTTTAACTGCTCTGTATCAGCTAGTTTTCTTCTTTCATTTACATAAAATGTGACCTTTTTCATTTTATCATATATTAGCGCACATATCATCTAAAGTTTAATATGCATACACATATTATCTTATGTTTAATATGTTTCGTGTATTCATCATAGTTTACATAAAGAAACCTAAATTGATAAATAAAATGATACATCAGTTAGTGTGGAAAAGAAACAATTGGGGTATGGTAAAGAAGTTGATACAATAAAAGAAGTAGATAAATTTTACGATTTCTAGGATAGCTTCAAAAGCTGGAGAGAATTTCCTCATGCATATGAATTTGATCTGGAGCAAGCTGAGTCCCAAGAACATAAAAGGTGGATGGAAAGACAAAATGTTAAGCTTCAAGAAAAATATAAGAAGGAAGGATATGTGAGGATTCGATCATTTTTAATAATTCCTATAAAATGGATCCTTGCATACTGAGGAGGAAAGAAGAGGAAAAGGGAGAAAATTGAGAAAGAAAGAAGCAAAATTAAAGGTAAGATGAATTAGATAAGAGGTAGTTTCAAGAATTGCATAAGAGGAAAGGCCCAGGAAAGAAGAGGAGGAAAAAAGAGCAGCAGAAGCACCCTTAGCTAAAAAGAAGTCAAAAGAAAAATAAAAGAAATTGTTGTTTAAAGAAAGGTCCAAGTTGTGTATTACATTTGCTTTAGCTGTCTCTAAGAAACTTCTAGGTATTGTTGAAGATGATGCTGATAATTTATGCACCTTCTTGGAAATAGATAGGTTAAAAATTCTTTGTGAACAATTGGGGCGGAAAGGAGAACTTGAACAAGCTGAACTATTGAGGGATGCATTATTTGGTGATCCTAATGGGACCAAGTCAATTGAGAAAATTGTATCAGAGAATGATACTGCATAGAGGTAAACCATCAGTCAAGGGACAGAAGGAAATGGTAAGATAGAAAGCCTACTTAATGGTTATGAGAAGAAATAAATGCATTGGAGTAAAGAGGAGATTGAATTATTGCGTAAAGGAGTGTAAAAGTATCCCAATGGAATATCACAAAGATGCTAAGTAATTGGAAATTATATTGTTATTGGGAGGACATTCGAAGAGATTTTGAAGGCTATAAATATTGTTCTTATGCAGAAGCCTGATACTAAAAGGTCATTTGATTCTTTCCTTTAAAGAAGGAAGGATTTAAATTCAATTATGTCACCTTTGAAAATGAGAGATGAAGTAAGAGACAACCCTAAAAATGGGTGTTTCCCTAGTACAATTGTTGGGGAGAAAGCAAAATGTTTAGCGACGACGAGTGGTGGGAACAATCGAAGCGTTGATGCAAAAGGGTCATCTAGTGGAGGTATCTGGTCAATTAAAAATGGATCGGTGGTAGGAAATGACCAATATTTACGGTCTTCTATCCAAGGAAGATCTCTTATGCGAGGCTCTAAATACATTTCCCGAAAGATCACACCTCAGAGATGGGAAAGAGTTGCAACTTGCATTCCCTAGCAAAAACGAGGTTCGATTACGCCAGAAAGTTTAAAGGATGAAGAAAAATTTTTGGGAAAAAGAAGAGTTATGATGAATCATAATAGGTATACCCTAGATTATAAGTAAAGGTTGAAGAAGTTGTAGTGGTTGTCGTCGACTTAAAGAGATGCTTCTGCAAATTCACGAAATTTGATTGTTTTATAAATTTGGTGCCTTCCTTTTGTGGCTAATATTGCCATAGGCTATATCTCTGCTTATACTATAGAGCGGTTGATAGTAAGTGAAATACAATATATTACCTATAAAAACTGACATACATGCTCATTATTGAATACAAAGGTTGATCCCTTTCTCACATAGTCATTTTTTGTAGCTTTTGTGGTTATCCACAAGCTAGATTTATTATATAATATAAATGGGATTCAATAGTAAAGACTTTGGCATATCATTACTTTCAACATCTTAGTGCATGGACGAAAAACACAATAACCTCGACATGGTGTGAATTAATATTTAGCGTAATATTTTGATGTTAAATTGTGGTGCCTCGTGCACGATAATATATCTATTGTTTACATGATCAGGGACCGAATTTTTTTTAGATATGTTTTACTTATTTTACTCATTGCAGCACAAATACATAACAAATACATTCAATATATTTAATCTAAATTCACACATTTCTATTTCAGTACATTCAATACATTCAATACAATAATTCTAAATTCAATACAATGATTCTAAATTCACAACATAATCAGTTCAGTGTAGAGCTTACCTGGTCTAGATGACAACGGGGTTGATAGGAGGAAGAGGATGAGGTGGCTGACATGAGGAAGATGACGTTGCAGAATTTCTCCAGCAACAACGACTAATGGAAAACCCTGCAAAAAAAAATTACAAAATTAAAAATATTTTAAAACATGCATTAAGAAACAATGAAATCACAAATAACTGAATGCCAACACATAAGCGTTGTTGGTGAATTCCTCTAGTCACAGTAGTGCAGAAAAATCCTCCACCAACAACCACTAACAATAAACTAACAACCAAGGAAATATTTCTACGGACTAAGGATTGTGATATACATAAACATTAATTTGGCCGAATTATTATTTTGGTTAAATTATTATTTTAGTGGATTTATTATTTGGGCTGAATTATTATTTTAGTTGGACTAATAATTCAGCCAAAAATAATTATTGCTCATTTTCCACCTCTGGCTGATAATCTCATTAATGGTTGGTGTCAATGTAAAAGATAGTTCGACCGAAAAAAATGTGGTTGTGAATTTTTTGGGCACGTTTCTCACAAAAGTGTAACCCAACTTTACTTTCACACACACACACACACATACACACATATATATTACTTTTTTTTACTAATTAATAATAATAATAATAATAACAATAATAAATTTGCAATTTAATTAATTGTTATATTTTGTAATTTAGACAACTTGAGATGTATATAGCTATAGTACCAATACAAATATTAATATAAGGTTGTAGAATTTCATAATTAATAATTATAATACATGATTCTACTCATTTGTTTACATGTCATAAGTATAATATGGTTCTACTCATTTCAGATGGTAGGGGTTCATATTTCTAGTCAAATTCATTAGAGGTTAGAAAATTTGATTTTAATTTTGAGTTGGTAATGGTTCAATGCTCAGACTATATGGATGAGATAGTTAAAATTTATTTTTTATTTGAATTTGAGCACAAACACACAAAGTACAAATTGAATTCCTTGATCCATGTTTACCTAGTGGAGGCATGTGAAATTCAAAAGTGAGGGTATAGACAGCTAAAAAAATCTATAAATTTTTTGAATCCTTAAAAGTTACATTCCTTAACCAATAGGAACATTGTTGGTTAAAGTTTCATGTGTGGTAGTGAGGGTATAGATAGTGAAAAACAACTCTAACGTTTTTGATTCCTTAACCAATAGGAACATTGTTGGCCAAAGTTTCATTGTGTGGTTCCTATTGAGGAATGCTCCCTAGAACTAGGATGAAGGGGATAATTTCTAACATACATGATTGAATGTCAAGATAGGAATTGTAACTAAGGAAGGAATAAGAGGATCTTGACTAATCATTGTTTCTTAGTTAGAGGTTTTATTGGTCATAGCTTCTTCATTAAAATTCTTGTTGACTAGAGTCTATGTTGTTAATGGTTCATTGTTGGGCACAATTCTATCTATCATAGTAAAATTTTCTTGATAAGAAAGTACCTTAAAACAATGACCAACTGGATGGGAAATCTATTCAATAGGATTATTAGCTAAGTTCTTATGCTTTTTCCTTAGTTAAAAGTTTGTTCATGCCTCATGATGTTTCCTATGGTTATATTTTTTGTTGACTAAATTTCATTCGTCAAAGTTTGATTGGTTGTAGTTTGTTTATCAAAATTCTTATCTATTACATTTATCCACCCTTTCATTAGTTAGGGTTATTAATCAAGAAATCCTTAGAACTATTATCAATATTAAGTTTAACCAACAGGACCCAACATGAATACTAAAACATAGATCAATTAGGGAAAGAAAGCATAGAGATATAAGTTTGGTCAAAGTTCTTCTTTGTCACAATCTCTTTTTCCAATAGGAAAACTCATGAACATTTGACCAAAAAATATTTGTTAGAGTTCTTGGCCAACAAGAACTTTAACTAGGAAACTATGAAGGGACTATGGAATTTAATGAAAAATAACTTTGTTTATTAGAGTTTTCTTGGTCTTAGTTCTCGGTCATGATTTTTTTTTTTTAATTATAATCGATGAGAACTAGAAGATTATTTTTTAATTGTGTTTGTTAGAGATAGTTGAGATATTTTGTCAACTTATCTCTCTAAATATGAAATTACTTGAATCTCACAATAATTAAGAAAACCCTATATAAACCTATTATATTATTGTATTTATACAAACTTTAATATAATATATAACCTATGAAAAATTTTGTGATTACTTTATTTATATCAGAATAAAGTATCTAAATACATATAATTAATGAAATTTGAGATACATGAGTAGTTGAAAGAGAGCTCCCAGATAACATAAATATCAAAAAATATAAAAATGTCATCAAATTTGAAATTCCAGGCCTGCTTCCTTCATTGATTCAGTCGGTGATCTGCTCACAAATGGACGCGGCTCGCAGTCAAGTACAATTTTGCCCAGGTGGATTGGATCCTCAAGTGCTCTCCAGCTGCCTCATCGCTTCCATTACGAAGGTGGGTCCGAGCGGTTTAGTGCTTCTAGCCGCTAAGGGGGAGTCCCCGTACGAAAACGACGACCACTCGAGAAGAATGAGGCAACTGCTCGGCACTCAAATCGTTTCGCCGCAGGAAAACGACAACCACTCAAGAAGAGTGAGCCAAGTACTCTGCACTAAAATCGTTTTATTTGCATGATCTTTGTTGGAATCTAGATGCTGTGATTAATAAAAATTAAAAAGCGATACCTTACTTTTCGACTCGCAATATCATTATTAACAAAGTTGGAAAGATTAGTGCAATTTAAAATACATGTCTACCGAGGTTATAAGGGAAATGGGCCCGTTGAAAGTTAGTTGTCGGAGGTGGTGATTATCCACTTGCTAACTTATTTCTCAAATGGGCGCGGGTGAGGCTGGACGGCCAGGATGCTTTTAAGATGCGAATATTCTAGGTCGGAGGCACATGTTATGCCTTTATTTTGCTCCTCGCTAATGCGGTATAGTTTTCGTATTATTTATTTAATATTCAAACTAAACCGTAAAAATGTGAAGTATGTTGTGTGGTGAAATCAATCGCTTTCCTCAAGTTTGCTGTCAATCATATTGTCGCGGGGTAATAGATGCACGATGCATCTGTTCCTCTTACATTACTTATTTGCCGCCGTGTTACAATCTGAGGATAATAGCCCTCAGCCTTACTCGGAATATGCCCAACGGATGCCGATAGGATACCCACCGGACAGTTCGGGCAGCTCTGGTAAGCCCTATTGTTATTTTGCTTAATGCATTCAATTTCAGTTAATGTATTCTATTGGCTATTATCTTCCTACATCCAAAAAGTTATTCTATAGGCGTTGTCTGGATTCGTTCTCATTGCAGGTGGGACGGAGTCTCCATGGGACCTGCCGATTAAACTCCCTGGAGGATTACAAGGGAGGTAATCTCTTTATCATCAGTTTTATCAGTTTGTTGAATATTTGTTACTGTGGAGATTTAATTTCCGTATATATTGTAGCCCATAGATTTCTTTTGAGGATGTATATTTATATTATATATGTCTGTGGAACCGAAGAGTGATGATAGCAGGGCCTGTGCAGATTGTAGTAGAAGCAAGAAAGTCGATCAGGTGAAGCTATTAGTTTCCTGACAGGAAGATCCGTGCAGAGAAACTAAATTCTCTCTCAGCAATTTTTGATGCAGGGCAACTCTGACACTTTGGCAGTGATTATATATCGTTGCGCTACTTGGCAGTTTCAACATTAACGTATATCAAATGTGAGAAGTATGTGATAGACTATAGTTACTGCACTAAAACTGTTCAAATCATAAAGCAAATGAATTATTTCTGAGGAATGGAAGCAGAAGAGCATACAGGCTAGCATGCGTGTAGTTTGCTGTGTTATTGAAGACGTTGGACTGGGGATTTCATGGCCAACATGGGTATCGTTTGGATGACAGGAGTTTGCTGTGTTATTGAAGACGTTGGACTGGGGATTTCATGGCCAACATGGGTATCGTTTGGATGACAGGCGACGCTATCGATGGTTTTGTTGCACTTTGTAACTCTTCGTGGGCTTCTTCTCTCGAATTTAATATGGAATAGGAAAAGGGATGTTGCAAATTTCAACTTTTTTAATAAAGGATAGTACAAAGGTTACATTTTATGAAGAATAGTATGAGAAATTTGAAATAATTTCGAAAATTTGGGAAAATTTTATACGCATCTCATATTATGGAACCTTCTTCCCGTTGCTGTATGATAATAGTTACCCTGTTTTTTTATGTGTTGGGTGGTTTTTATGTACTTTTATTGTATCGGATGCAAGTTGGGTCATCGAAAACAAGCTTGATATTTCAATACTTATAATTCGAAAATAATAATAATATATATATATTTTTTCAATATTTATAGTGATTATTTTAATAGATAAAACATTAAAATAATCTCATAAATCGATAATGATTGGGTTAATACTTTATCATCATTAATATTGTATATTTGAAAATAAAAGTCTATTGGCTTTTTATTTTGTTGATATTTTAAACCTTAACTTTTTAGTTTAGGAATGCGTTTAATTATTAATTAATTTTGTTTATTAAGAAAATCTATTATAGGGAATGTACTTTGCCTTATCATTGTTATTTAAAGAAATTTATATTACCAAGAATCTAGTAGTTTTCAATGGGAACTCATTTTATTTCTGCTAGATTTTTTTAACTTATTTTTTTGGGTTTAAGAAAGAAGGTAGAATATTTTTTTTAATTATCTAAAAAAAAGGTCAAATCTATAATTATATAAGTATTGTCTATATGGTTTTGGATTGATAGTGAATAGATATTTGTTCAAATCCCACATAGGTGTTAGTCTAGAAAATAAATAAATTTTATAATTGTTGATAAAATTAGAATAGTTTTATAAATTAAATAATTAATAAATATTGATGGTCATAAATCTATCATTATCATACAACTCAAATTTACTAAAATAAAAATAAAAATAAGTTAATTATAATTTTATTTTAAATTATTATTCTTATGACGAGACTAACCCAAATGCCCATTCCTTTAAATTGCAAAATAAAAATAAAAATAATTAAACATAAAATTATTTTATTTTAATAAAACGTATTTATATTAAAACAACTCTCCGTTATTTTTCATAATTTTAAAAAATTTAGTTATAATATTATTGATGTTTCAAAAAATTCTTTTATTATATTTTTAAATTGGCGGCCGTGATAAATTCACGAGTGAATTCAAATGACATCCGTATCTGATAAGTCTAGTATTCCTCAAGGTACGTCATCATAATAGGCAACTTGTGGTTGCTTTGTTCATTGAATGTTTGCATCCAAATCATGGATTAAGAGGTAAGCATTTTGCCATAAAATATGGCCAATAAATGTGAGTCATTACATTTAAAAAATATTATTTTTCATTAATTAAAAAAAAAAAACTATTTTATATAGATACATTATTAAAGTCTTATTATTGTTTTTTGTAAATTTAGCAGTACTTTTTTATCTTTCTATTTATCAAAATATAAGTAAGTTATAATAGATCAAAATTCGATAGCCTCAACTTGCCTAAAAGAAACTAGTTCTGTTGGCCATCTTAACGAATTAAATGCCATTCACTATCGATATTGTTGTAATCTCCTATAAAATATTGACTCCATTCAATTGTATCTACCAAAATTTGACAGCAAACAGTAAATATAAATGCAATCCACCAAAAGCATAAATGTCCAAAAAAGAGAAACAGTAATTCAGTGATCCAAGGACTCGACCGGTGCAAGGTCTTTGACACTGGAGCCCGGCATGTCCACTTGGTGCATAGTTTGTAGTTGCTTCTCGATTCTTCCCAGTTGAGCTGTTACATGATGTTGAGAAATTCGTATGTCCTGAAGTTCCTTTTTGATATCCTGCATAACTGAAACAACCTATGGGTCTCCTCCCATTTCCTGGAGGCTCATTACAACCTTTTCTAGAATACATTTAAGTGTCCAATAAGTATGAATAGACTAGTGGAAAAGGGACAATCGTCCTCTAGTATTCCTTAGATCAATAATGAAGTCCATTTCGTTTTCATGTATTTCTATCTCTTCCTATTTGTGGCCACATTCTCTCTCCCATCCCTGAATGGGATTTCGGACTTGAGGGGGATTACCTGTAGTGTAGACTTCAAAAAGGTTCTCTATAGCCTCTTTTTTGGATTCCCTGCCTCGCTTGCTAGAGCCTGAAATGGGTTTGACCTGCTTGTGTTTTCCTTTTTCCATGCACTGTTGTTTTGCAAAATGTTCTTTTGCCATTGTTGTATGTCCATGTACAAGTAGGAGTCTAATTTGTCGTAGATTCTCAGTCAGAGATTTGAAAGGATCTGTTTTTACTTTTGCAAAACCTGTGTAAGGAAAAAGAAAGTCAATAACAGTTTTGATGTAACTGTAGGTAGGGCCCACAACATTGTTGTTCCTGTTGAGGGTGGAAGACATGGTATTCCTAAGAGTGGACTGGAAAAGGAGGAGGTCGGTACAACGTAATTCTAGAAAACTAAATCCATGAAGAATCAATTGCATAGTAAAACAACTGGGCAAACTCTATTGTAGAATACAATGACATAACAATCTCCATGAACGAATGTGTTCGTTACCCCCCCTAGATATTGCGACAATAAGGTTCTGCCCTATATGTCTGCAGAAAGACTAGATGGTGAACAGAGAAATGAAGCGGAGAGCATGGGATATAGCCACCTCCTGCATAGTTTCCAGCCCAGTCCTGCTTGGCCATACTCGCAAGCTCATATGCTTGAGAGGCAAAAACCCTCTGAACGAAAGAGCTACCCAATACCCTTCTTATCATTATAGAATGATAACCCTTACCCAACACAAGAAAAAAAGGTGAAATGACATTACAGGGGGTTCGAAAGCGAGGAATGACCGCAGGGGCCAGGAAAAGCAACATGACCATTGCATTCTTCAACAATTTAAAAAAATAGCAAACTGTAAAATCCTGGAATCATCGACCTTATAATAAAAAAAAGCAAACTAAAAGTATCCCAATAATCGAAAATAACCAAATAACCATAGGGAAGGGTCATGTGCAAACACTGAACCATTCAGTTGCCATATTTTAGATTAGAATAGGGGTCTGGAATAGAGGAATTACCTCTTAATGTAGGAATTCTGAAGAGAACAGTGTTAGCACTCATCCAATTGACATCTAAAATCATGGTAACAACCATGGTAAGGAGATGCAAAACATACTAGGTGACTTGCTGTCGACGCCAACCCTCTGCCTTCACCTCTGCTCTTTCACCCAACTGTCATCCCAAAACAATGCTGCCTCTTAGGCCTGCATCATGCCTTAACCCTCATTCTCGATCGCATTGTTTCCTAAATCTATCTAAAATTCCCTGGTGGTTTTGAGCTACTTCTACGGCGGGTATTATGATCTAGCGTCTGATCATACCCAGACCTTTCATGCAGTATACAGAATCACTCATGTGGTGCATGCACACCGTCGCATGCCACCACCACCCTTCTCCTTTCAACCTCTGCGTGGCACCCCTATCGTGGGTTATTAAAATCCTACTATTATTCACACCTTACTATCAAGTAAAAAAAATCAATAGCCTAAAATTTCAAAATTTTAGAAAATTTTGCTCCATTTTCAACTCATCGCCCCTGGTTAGACTGCTTTCTCAGTATTCTTTATTTTGCAACTTGACACATTTCCTAGTGTGTTTTTTTTTTAAATTTAGTGTTTTATAAATTTGGGTTAAAAAATTAGAGTTATATCTTTCAGCTTAACTTTGTTGAGGTTATAATTTTTGGGATTTTTTTTTTTTAAGAAATCTAACTGCTTGAATGTTTTAATCTTTTTTTTTTTTCCTAATGGCTGATATAGATTCAACACCATAAAAACTCTAATACATTCAAAATCTTGAAGCTCAATTGCTGTAAACCATATTTTTAAAATGTTTTTCTAAATTTTGTCAAAATCTGACCACAATTTCTATTATTTCTAAGAAAAATTGTGATATATTAAAACTACCTTATAAATATGTTCAAATTCAATCCAAACCTACCTAATATTCAACAACATTTTCTCTCAAATTCATAGAGGAAAAGGTGATGCATTTTCTTATGAAATATTTTATTTTTTTATAAATTATTTTTAAAGGTGATCACAGAATCTAGGGATGCAATTGGGCAACTTCATAAAACTCCATACAATTAAAAAAATAAAATTTAGAACCCCAATAACATTTTAAGAAGGGAGGGTGTCTAAATTTAAATAATACCAGTTAAATCACGTCTCCCTCCCTTATAATTCCATGAATTTTGTTGTCATTTCAAATAAATCAACGAGTTTTGCTTCTATTTAATGGATAGACTAAAAAAATCCTTTTAGTATTTGAAGAGGGTCTGGGTCTTTCCAACCGTCCCATAAACTGGAGCGTGACCTGTTCAAGTATTCAAACATATCGAATCGAATTTTACTTATTAATGGCTAAATCGAATCTATGAATTTTCTATTTCTTCACCCCCAATGTAGCAATTTTTTTTAACTAGGTTTAAAATTGTATTTTGTGTAAATAAAATGTTTCTTAAACTCTAACTTTGTAGTAGAGTCTAAAATTATTAGAGAACAAATACACATATAGCTGAAGAATGATCACACCAACTGCTGGAATTGAAAAATAAATTTTAAATTGAGAATGATTTTGATTTATGAATATTAGTTTGAGAATCAAAGCATAAAGAAACTAGTTAAGTTTAGTTCCACATGTAATAACTATGGATAATTAAAGCTAAATGAAGCTAAGTGTGCTTTACGTTCCGTTAATGTGCACATGCACCACATGCAAGCACTAGAGTTAACTAACTAAAACCAAGTGCACACCACATGTAAGTACTCGAATTAACTAGCTAAAGACAAGTGCACATCACATGTAAGCACTGGAGTTAACTAGCTAAATAAAAGTGCACATCGCATGCAATAACTAGAGTTAAAATAAAGCTAATTAAGGCTAACTATGTGCATGTACACCAACACCCCCCCTTAAGCATAAGTTAGGTGAGTGTGATGAAAAATAAATGAGACATGGCAACACGACCATTTTAGGTACTCATATACAATGCATGAAAAGAGGAAATAGGGAAAACCCAGTGGGAAGAAAACCCCCCCTCAAAATATAATGCAAAATTAGAGAAAAGGAAAATGCTAGGGAGTCGTGTCCTTCACCCCAAGAAGATCTCGCAGAAATCGAAACTTATCCTCAGTGAAAGTTTTGGTGAATATATTAGGAGTCTCCTCGGAACTAAGATAATATTGAAGATCGATGATCGCATCATGAATGAGTTCTCTAATGAAGTGGATGTGGATCTTGATGTGTTTGGTTCACTGTCATTGCACTGGATCTCTGCAAAACTTTAGTGTAATTTGATTATTTCACCAGATGACAGGTGGATGATGGACACTAATCCTAAGTTCAAATAGAAAATTTTATAGCCAAATGGCCTAAATAGTGAAATTGATTTCTCCTCTATATTCGACCTCTGCTGATGATAAAGAAATGACAACTTGCTTCCTTCTTGACCAACAATCTGGGTCGGATCCCAAACTAAGTACATAACCGAAGGTGGACTTGCGATCAATGTTGTCACCAACCCAATCTAAATCTGTGAACCCAATGAGATCCAAAGAACAATTTGTTGCATAATGAATCACATAGGTGATTGTCCCCTGGACATATCGAAGGATGTGCTTTGCAACTTTCCAGTGTAACTCATGTGGCTCCTGCATGTATTTGGAAACTACTCCAACGACATATTAGATATTAGGACGAGAGTGAGTGAGATAAAGAAGACTTCCCACAAGCTCACGGTACAATGTGTAATCAACGAATGGTGTGTCTTTCTCATTCTCAAGCTTTATCCCCGATGAGAAAGGTGTGGCTGCTGACTTGCAATCAGTCATGTGAAATCGTGCCAAAATATCTATAGCATACTTTGGTTGAGAAATGGTAATCCCAGAACCACTCTGATTGATCTTTAGTCCAAGGAATAAATTTACCAAGGCCATGTCTATCATAGAAAACCGCTTATGCAATGTAGTTTGAGTCTCAGTAATGATAGAAGATGAACTACCTATTATCAAAAGATCATCTATGTAGAGTACTAGATGTTCAACAAGGAGTCAATTTTCTTCTAAAAATAAACATTTGAATCATATTTGCAGTGTAAAATTTTTTGAGATAACCAATAGGAATCCATCTTTGCATACCATGCTCTAGGTCCCTTCTTGAGGCCATAGAGTGAATTCTTTAGTTTACATACTAGAGATGAATTTTGCATGTATCCCTGTGGCTGCTCCATGTTTATTTCCTCCTCGAGATCACCGTGAAGAAAGCCATTCTTCACATCCATATGATGCACCTTCCATCCTCTTATTTCTGCAATGGAGAGAGCTAGCCGAATGGAATCCATTTTTTCCATTGGAGCAAAAGTCTCATCATAGTCAACACCATGTACCTACTGAAAACCTTTTTCTACCAACTGTGCCTTATATCGATTAACTTGGCCATTTGCTTCTTTCTTGGACTGGTAAACCCACTTGCACCTCACAATTTTATGATTTGAAGGTAGCAGAACCAAATCCCAAGTTCATTCTCAATGAGAGAGTTATATTCCTCATCCATTGCTACTTCCCATTCAGGATGCCCAGTTTCTTTTGCATAAGTCTGTGGATCAGGTGCATGCATGGGCATGCATGGATCCATAGCTAAGAGTGTTTTTCGATCTTCCTCAAACTGAGCTATAGGGGTAGGATCATTAATGATATCACTCATGCTATGCCATTTTTGTGTTGAAGGTGGTTGATAATATTCCAAACTACATCAGGAATTATGATCTCGATGTTCAGGAACTGGTGGTCCAACAACTGTCACAAGAATAGGCTCATCTTCATCAGAATTTTGATCTAAAGTTTCATCTGCATACTAATCAACGACTAGTGATGGAAACTTGTTGACAATTTCATCTGTTGGTGCATGAAAAATATCTTCGTCAAACTTTACACTCCTTTCAATAAATATCTTTTCAGTGTTGATATCAAGAAATATGTACCCTTTAACTTCATCAGAATATCCAACAAACATGTATGCTTTACTTTGAGGCTCCAATGCCTTTCTCTTCTTTGTAGGAATGTGGGCCCATGGTCGAGATCTGAAAATGCGAAAATGGCTGAATTCAGGTTGCATGGCAGTCCAAGCCTCAAAATGTGTTTTTCGAGTAAAAATATTATGAGGAGATCTATTCTGAATGTATGAGGCACAATTGATAGCTTCAACCCACAATTTTGGCGAATGAGATCTTGCATGCAACATGCAATTGGCCATCTCTTTCAAGGATCGATTCTTCCTTTCAGCCACCTGATTTTGCTGTGGAGTGTAAGGAAATGTATGCTCCAACTGTACGTCTGCTTCATTACAAAGATTTTTGATATCTTTGTTGACATATTTCGTCCCATTATCTATGCAAAGTATCTTGATTTTTTTTCAAGACTGAGTTTCCGCATGCGCTTTGAAAATATTTTGATGTTGAAAAACTTTGGACTTGAGTTTCAAGAAGTAAACCCAAGTGAATATCGTGTAATCATCTATAAATTACAACACATATCTTGATTTTCTCATTGAAAATACTGGAAATGGACCCAGGAAATCACTATCTACAAGTTCCAAAGGTGAAGGGGCTCTCCATGCATGCCCCTTCTCGAACTTGTCTTGTGGATGATTTCCAAGAGCACATCCATTACAAACACCATTTGAAAATTCAATGGTCGAAAATGTCATGTCTCCCAATATCATAAGAATTTTTTTTTTTTATAAAATTGCTAAGCTCTATCTGTAGAAGATTTGTTTTATTAGAACACCTTTCTGCATATATATATTGTTCATACATTAATATAACATTTGTGCAAATCGTATAGTATGCAAATTCAATATTAATCATAACCTTTGCACTTTTCCAATTTCAAACTAAATGATAACACTTATACCTCAACGAGTTTGTCATTCAATGGTAAAATATTAAGGTTATTCGAATCAATCTTATGGTACTACGATGCATGTATACACTCATGAATATTTTGTAGCTCGACTGCTCAGCCTTTCGTCCTTGTTTTAGGGTATAGCAATTATGATGATAGTACATATGGATAGGGTTTCATATTAACTTCTTACGCCACGTCGATGGACCTTTTCGTGATTGGTATTAGGGTAAACAATTTATTTTGTTATAAAAATCGATGGCGTGGTTGTGAACTGCCATGGCTTGCGTCCTTGCTCGTTCTCCTTTCAGTATCGTTTTTAATGGATCCGATTTCCTCAGAGATATTCATTAATTTCTACTACGGTGTTCTGAATGCGGATGTAACTTTACTCCAGAGTCATTAACGGAGCCGTGCCCTTGTAGTACGCACGTATAATTCTGGGTACGAACTTGTGTTATGAAAATCGTTTAATACTCTTACCCTGGTACACCGTCGTTTCTGTTGGCACGTTGCGGAGGTCCTTCCCTCTGTGGCTTTGTTTTTATCGGGATGTCCATCGTGCTACACGTGGACAGCTGAGACCCTGAGCGAGTTAGGGTTTATCATTACTATAAACTCGATCTATTTTGTCTGTGGCTTTCATTTTCTACGATGAGCAATTCTGCCCAGAGAAAGCCGAGGTTGCCGGAGGCGTAATGGCGTTCCCTCACACCAGTATGCGACCATCGTTTCATGAACAGGAAGTTAAACCGGTAAGTGAATGAATCCTACCTATCTCCTTTATGTTCATGGTTAAGTTCATCTCTGGTTTGGAAGAAACGATTTATAATTTCATCCGAATTTTGATCAGTAGGTGGTTTATCCTCCTTATTTGAGTTCGTGTTTGCATGAAGGATTTCTATCAGGACTGCTTCAACATTTAGGGTTGGGCAGCTGTCAGGAAGGATTGCGTTCCACCCAGACCAGCGCGCTTATAGTTTTATTTCTCAGTCGTTCTTCACAACGATTTACTCCTGCGAGGTAGTGAAATTCCTCTCACTCCAGAATGGGGAATTTGGTTGTTTTGGATTTTCTATTCATCCTGGTTTTATTATCGTTTATCCCGTCAACGAGATTTAACTCTACGTGGGTATTATATGCAGAGGTTCTGGGTTTGTGCCCGTGTTATTCTCTGGCATCGAATTTACAGTCCCTCCGGAGGTAATATCTGGTGAAACTTTTATTTTCTTGAATGGTTATGCATTTACTCGACCTATACTCTTACTAATATGTTTTCGTCTTCTTCAGGCGTTCCGTAGAAGAAATCGGTCATTCCTATGGGTGAGTAGAATCTGCGGTTGTTATCGAAATCTCATACCATGTCATTGGTTAACATTTTTTTCCATATAGATTAACTTGTTTCCGAATTGTTGTGGAAGGTACGCTCCTACCTCACGCAAAATTTCTTCGAGGGTTCCAACCCATTCTTACGCTCCAAGTCTTATAACCCTTTTTATTTTCCCATGGCACAGGTCGGCGCCTACCTCTTGTCGGAATTCATGTTTGCCTTCGTTGTCTGCTCGGATAAATCCATAGATTTCTCATTAAAATTGTTACCACCTATTTTTGATTTATGGCCGAACTCATTTCTTTATGGCGCTGGACAATTTCCTGGAAAATCGATTTTTGTAATAACATGTTATACTGTGCGAGCCTATTTTCTAATATCTGGCTTCAGTCTTTGATATGTCGGTAGATGAATTTTTTCTCTAATTTCTTAGTTCCATGGCTACATTTCGCTTAACCACTGAGTTACTAAATGGTGATAGAGAAAGAAATGAAATTTCTCACGCTATTTATGCTTCTCGTTCTTCCGCATGAAATTTATATCACTACACATGAATTTTACTTGATATAGAATTTTTTTGTTTTTATAATAGTAACGTTTGAACAGTATAGGTGAATTTTCCCCAACTACACAGAAGTTTATATTTCTAAGAGTGGCGTATATATATATATAGGTCAGAGATCTCTCGGTTCATAAAATTTACATTTATGTAACAGTGATCATTTATAATGTCGTCATCTCTTCCATATGTATTTCGTTGGACTACACGGCAAAGCCTTTAGTTCGTCTAACAATTAAGGTGTATATAAATATTCGTAGCCATGTTCTAGATTTGGTACAGAGGTATGGGATTATAAAGTTGTACAGGCTCGTTTTACATTGCAGTCGTAACTTAATATAAAATTCTATGCATACCTTTGCTATCTAGTTATATGTTGTTCCTCTGTCAGGTGATGCAGAACTGGGATTTACTTAATTCGTTATATCTATACTTCAACTGAGTTTTTATAGAACAAGGAATCTGTTTATAAAATTGTATTTCTCTTTTTGTTGACTATCATAGCTGATTGTTAACAGATAGTCTGATTTGAGGGTCTTAGACGTATATTAGTTCGGTTCCATGCTCAGACCTGGGAGGATGTTATTTATTGCTCATATGATTGCATTATGGTATACTATTGAACTCTCGTTGTTAACAGAAGCTTATGAATTTACAAAAAATTTGAATTGTGAAGTATTTTAATCCCCAGATTTAATTCACATATTGGCTAGAGATTTGGGAAAATTCCTCCTCAATTTTTTCTAGTCCCTATCAATAGGCAAAGTCAAGAAAGATAAATTTTTGAGTCTGTACATGTATGTAATAACCTTCAAGTTTCAGAAAACAATAGAATGAACTATAATTAGTTCCATCACACTCACATATTCAACTATTAAATTTTTCTTATAAACTCCATCAATTTATTTGGAGTAGTCTAGGTTTAAATGATCTGTAGAGGAATATGTATCCACAGATTTAAACCAGCCTTGGTTTAGAAATTCTGTTGGATTCTACTCTACCGATTCTTATTCTACAACTATTCAAAATTAAGAAGGTGAATTCCTGATGATTAATTCTGTTAAATGTAGCATTTAAAATACTAATATCAAATCAACTTTTATATGTAGCCAATTCATACTATTAAGAGGTAAACACATCAATAGTTTTAAAAACATACCAATCATGCAGTCAACCAACCTCCCAACCTTAGATTCATTTTTCTCTCCCAGAACTCACCCCTGAGCTGAGACCACCTCCTATATCAGATCAACCTCTAATCTGTCTAGGATCAGCTTATTTAAGCTATTTTTCCCCAAAGCCTGTTTCTAATTCTGCGTCCAGAATATCAGGATGCTTTTCTTCCTGTTTGCCTAGGCTTCCCATTTTAGGGACTCTTTAAAGCTGTTTTATGCTTTTCCTCAGCCTTTCCAGCTTTTTACCTCTTCCCAACTACTTTCCTCATCATTGGGGAATTTTCAGATTTTTCCTCAAAATCTACTTTAGAATTAATTTCTTTCAAGGATTTTTGAAAGATTGTGGGGAATATTTGCTTGTACATCCTCATGGATTTAGCAAGTGATCTCAAAATCTCATTTTGGTTAATCTGCACAAAATCATTTTATTCATTTCCTCAACTTACATATTAATTTATATTCACAATTTATTTATCCTTTGGGGGTCCACTCCCCTTAGGATTAAAGTTCAATTGTCTAACTTTAAAATTCCAACACATAAATTGGGGGTGTTACATATTCCCCCTCTGAAAATAAACACCGTCCTCGGTGTTGTTATTTAACTACTAGAGTTCAATTTTTTTCAAACAAAAATGGATATCTTTCCATCATTTCAGCTTCTCTTTCCCATGTAGCTTCTTCAGCAGTAAAGTGCTTCCACTGGACTTTTACTCTGGCTACTGTTCTGTTTCTCAATTCAAAGATCGATTCTTCCTTTCAGCCACCTGATTTTTCTGTGGAGTGTAAGGAAATGTATGCTCCAACTGTACGTCTGCTTCATTACAAAGATTTTTGATATCTTTGTTGACATATTTCGTCCCATTATCTATGCAAAGTATCTTGATTTTTTTTCAAGACTGAGTTTCCGCATGCGCTTTGAAAATATTTTGATGTTGAAAAACTTTGGACTTGAGTTTCAAGAAGTAAACCCAAGTGAATATCGTGTAATCATCTATAAATTACAACACATATCTTGATTTTCTCATTGAAAATACTGGAAATGGACCCAGGAAATCACTATCTACAAGTTCCAAAGGTGAAGGGGCTCTCCATGCATGACCCTTCTCGAACTTGTCTTATGGATGATTTCCAAGAGCACATCCATTACAAACACCATTTGAAAATTCAATGGTCGAAAATCCTTTGACCATCCCTTGCTTGCTAAGTTGTTGCATATCTACGAAATTCAAGTTCCCAAATATCTCGTTCCAAATCGTACTTTCTTCGTTTGCATGCATAAGTAGAAAAATAGAATCTGATTGAGGAACAAAATCAGAAAATATATACATACGAGATTGATCATTTACATTTCCAAATGCAATATTCAATCTGATTTGCATTTCATAAATGATCACGGAATCCAGGGTAAATTCTACTTTCCTTCTGGTACCTGTGTGTGTCATCTAATACACTGAAATAAGATTCACATAAATCCTTAGAATATGCAAGACATTGTCAAAACTTCCATATTCGAATTGCACTCTTCCTTGTCTAGTTACTTCAATTGCAGAATTTTCCCCCATGAGAATAGGAGGTCTTGAGCATGCATGTAGAGAAGAAAATGATTCATTTGAAGAATCCATATGATGTGAAGCTCCTAAATTGATGATCCATTCTTGCGGTTTAGAATGAAGAGCAATCAAAGCATGCCCATTACCCCTTGTTTCTGATGGTTTTTTTTCCATCTGCTTCTTTGAACGTTCTAGAATGTGATGACCACGATTATTTTGCTGAAGAGTCTTTGTCATTAGATCAATAGTCTTTTTCACGCAAGAGGATTCAAGATGATCACCTCTATTACGATAAGGACACTTGAAGTTTCCTTTCTTTCCCTTCATACCCTTGGATTTGGAGGAATCATCTGGAGGTTTCGGATTTCATCCCTTTATTGGATCTCAATCTCTTTCCTTTATTTTTCCTTTGTATTGATGATTTGCTTTCGTGTTGGACTTTCCTTTCTCATGCATGGCAAGTGAATGTGCATTTGGAGACTTTAATGAACCCAATTTTTATGAGCTTATCCTACTCGTGAATAAGAGACTCAATAAATGCATCAAATTTGGGTGTTTTCCATTTTTCTCCAGTTGTAAGTCTAACTATATGAAATGTAGAAACAAAAACAACATATTTAGGCCTAATTTAGACAAAATAGATAGGATCAATTCACCTCCCTCTTTTGATTTATCAATCCTGCAATCATGTAGTTGTAGAAGAAATTATTTAAATTTCGTAAAGTAATCTTGAATGTTCTCAAAGCTATTTGGATCTAAGGAATTTAGCTCATTTTCAAGAATGTGAGACTGCATCTCATCCTGATTTCCAAATAAATTCTCCAAGGTTTTCCAAACCTCATTCGGGGTGTTGCATGTGTCCACATGGAAACAAAATGCTAGAGATATGGACAATAATAGAAGACCAAAAGCCTTGTACATCCTGTTAAAGTATTTAGATTTTTCAACGAAGGAATTGGGTCCAGCTTACGTATTCATAACTATATTATACAAACTTTAGCCTCTGAAGTGAAGAAAAATCTTTGGCTTCCATTGGAAGTAGTTATATAGAGTAAGAATAGCTGAATATGAGAACTCCACTTTTTCACCTTGTACTTATAGCAACAATTGTGGAATTTCTCTAATAGTTTGATTTGCAAATAAATTCTTTGAACAATTTCCAATTCTTTGCTCTTCAAACCTGAAAAATATTGTTTGTGCACCTTCTCCAAACACCTGTAGCTCTTATACCATGTACAAATATTAGAGAAAAAATATAGATCTAGCTGAAGAATGATTGGACAAACTTGCGAGAATTGAAACAAAAAATGACTTGAGAATGAATTTGATTCATTAATATTAGTTTGAGAATCAATAAATAAAGAATCTAAGTTAAACTTAGTTCTACATGCAATAACTATGGATAATTAAAGCGAAATTAAGCTAAGTGTGTTTTATGTTCTGTTAAAGTACACATGCACCACATGGAAGCACTAGAGTTAACTAACTAAAGCCAAGTGCACACCACATGTAAGTACTTGAGTAAATTAGCTAAAGACAAGCGCACATCACATGTAAGCACTCAAGTTAACTAGCTAAAGATAAGTGCACATTGCATGCAGTAACTAGAGTTGAACTAAAGCTAATTAAGACTAACAATGTGCATGTACACCAAAATCCTGTAAAGTAGAATCCAACAGAAAGTATAAACCAAGGTTGGTTTAAATCTGAGGATACATAGTCTCTACAGATAGTATTGTGAATTTCTTCTGTTCTATTAGCACAAAATTCTGAACATGAATAGATAAATCAAAGAGAATTTCTCCAAAGTCTCTAAAAAAATCCCTAAGGTAAAAGCTAGGGATTTCTAATATCTTATGAATCATGAAATTGTAACTTTAATCTGTTTCTGTGAAAAATGGAGCAGTGAGAAAGTAACTACATAGAGTGCAGAATTAATTATTTTGTAGCTATTAAGTAAAGAGCAGAGAGTTGTGATACTTCCACAGTATACACATTAACAGTTAATGTAACTACTAATTTCCTTGGCCAAGATCAAATGGAGGAATAGAAAACATTAATGCTGTAACAAGTAACTAAGTAGCAAGGGAAGGAATCTCAAACCATGACCAACTCCACAGAAATACCTAGAACAAGAGATCTATATATGCAAGCGCTGTGAATAGCTATAAGAAAATGAAAAGAAGATCCAAGGAGAAATATATAACATGAAAAACCGGAAGAGTATAGAAACCTACGATAATATAGTCCTGGTATTTCATACCTATTAATTATATGTATAAATGAGAATGGACTCACAAAGCTATGCATGCCATTATATGTATAGATAGACATTAGTAAAATAATTTCAGTGTAAACACGAGTAGAGGGAGACTGTTAGCCATGATACTAGAGCAAGTATGGAGATATCTAGCTACAGAAACTAATGAACGAAATATATCAAAAGAAAAGTTAAACTGAAATATAACTCCCCCGAAATCCAGAGAGTCTCTTAAAAGAGTCATGCAGAACATAAGTAACTGAGGAGTTTGGTACACATTGAACAACATTAGTCCTACAGAGAATTACATCAGATATATTCACTGCTATGATAAGCAAATTAAACAAGGATTAATTCCATTGTGTTAAATCGTATACACGAATCACTCCATGAGAGGTAGCAGGAGACAGTCCCTATCAAGTTAAGCTGTAGCGTTGGTATAATGAGGTCAACAGAAGAAAATAGGGAATATATATATATGTATAAAAGTTACAATACATGCTGAGCCTATCAGGCTAGGGTCTGGGAATCGAAACCCTTAGGCCAATAAAAAAAAAATTAAAAGAGTGCCAACATATGAATGAAACATATTAACATTCTGACTCTGACAGAGTCTCGTTCCTCAACGAACACTGTGTAAATCATAAGAGAGGAATGATTCTACATCAGCCGAAACAACTCAACGAGAGAGTAGTAGTATCTCCACCGGCATACCGACCTGAAACTTCAAGGAAGTCAATGTTAACATCCATAATAAGGGAAGGTCTCATGACTGCGTTCAAGACATACGAAAGGGATCTTCGTTACCTGTGGAAAACAAAACAAGTCAAGACGGAAATTAGTTAATAGCACCGTTGCTAGGAAAACATTCGAATGGAGAAAATGCTCATAACAACGAGGCATTACCTTGGAACCAAGAATCTCAGTTCCGACGAGCTCTCTGAAATTCAAACATTGTAAAAAAAGTATCGATTAAATTGAAACTCTATAGGGTAATAATAGAAGGAAATAAACATATAGGTACAGATAGGAGGGAAATCGAACCTCACCACGTCCAAGTGAATGGCTGTAGTTCTCCGGAAGTGAGGCGAATCGAGTTGATTGGAACGCTACACCTGAATAACAAAATCAATTAAATCAATGAAATCGACAATGAATCGGAAATGGAATACAATGAAAATTTTGCACAGAGGGTATAACCAAAACCCCAGAACGAAACGCATTCATCCTATTCACGTTCGCAGACTCCCTCAAAATCGAAGTAGGGCAAGTTTTGAGCGACGAGCCTGATCTCTAAAGAGAAATGGAAAAAACCAAACGAAGGTAAAAACGATTACCCAATAGCGTCGCAGTGGAGTACGCATGCTAGCATTCTCCTTCATGAACTGAGGTCAGTAAACCCTCTGAAGAGTAAGGTCCTGGCAGATGAAAAGATACACAAACAAATAATGAACGCGGAAAACTATCTCTGCACAATATCAAAGACTTATATAATTATTCAACAGACCTAGAAAACCTAATACGAAATGATCGCTATCGTCCACTTGGCAACATCACAAGAGAAGAGCCACGGATCGAAGGTTGGCGATTGCAATTAAACCAGTCATATACACATTAATGACGCCAAGATCCGAATTAAATTTCATGCATCCTGGTTGCATACAGAAGAGCACCATTTAAGCCGAGTAAGCCCAGCTGGTAATACCATATCGACGTGGATCTACCACGTGGATGAAAGAATGGGACGAAAACCAGTATAAACCATTCAACGCAACCACACGTATCATAAAATCCGACGTGGAGAAGACCTACCCCGTCGCCATGAACACAGTACCTCAAGTCGAGTTGAACTACACGCTCTGCGTTTAAATCGATAGCAGAATCAAGTTGCACATTAAAAATCTCATGCACAGGGATATTCTATCATATCAACGCAAATGTGAAGTTAATTACGAATGCCACCTCATCTGATCTTCAAACGTATAAGCAGAGTTAGTCATATAATAATATACACATTGAAATCAATTGTAATCACCATCAAAGGGGTATACATATACGTATTGGGAAATCGTGGATATGTAGATTTACAAAGGTTCGAGAATGCTCGTAGGCATAACAAATTCCAAACCCATCGTATATAATGTATGCGAGAGGACCGTAAGGCCAAGAGCAAATAAACATCCAAGTAAAGGTGAAATATAGGTGATATATGTGACCTTTATAGAAAATAAAATGGTATAATTTCATTCCATACTTGGAGTTAGAACAACATGAGACAAGAGAAAGTTAATAGAGAGTTCTTGAGGTTATGATATTATGATGAGAGGAATCATGTGTAGAGAATCAGGATTTCATGGTAAGACTAAAATGCTTGGAAAACAAAAAAAAAAAAATTGTGTAAATGGGAGGTGTGACACCATCGATTCAAGGAATGAGAAGGACATGGTTAGATAGAAAGCCTACTTAATGGTTATGAGAAGAAAAGTAGGTGAGTAAAGAGGAGATTGAATTATTGTATAAAGGATTGAAAAAGTATCCCAAGGGAATCTTAGAAAGATGGTAAGTAATTGGAAATTATATTGGTATTGGGAGGATAGTCGAAGAGATTTTGAAGGCTATAAATATTGTTCTTGTGCGGGCTTTGATACTAAAGGTCATTTGATTCCTTTAAAGAAGGAAAGGATTTAAAATTCCAATTATGTCACCTTTGAAAATGAGAGATGAAGTAAGAGACAACCCTAAAAATGGGTGTTTCCCTAGTACAATTGTTGGGGAGAAAGCAAAATGTTTAACCGAGCAACAAGTGAGTGGTGGGAGCAATCAAAGTGTTGATGGAAAAGGGTCATCAAGTGGAGGTATCTGGTCAATTAAAAATGGATCAGTGGTAGGAAATGACCAAGATTTCTGGTCTTCTATCCAAGGAATATCTCTAGTTATTCAGGCTCTAAATAAATTTCCAAAATTGACTCGAGAGATGGGGAAAGATTTGTGCATTCACAGCAAGACGAGGTTAGGTGCATGAGAAATTTTCTGAGATGAAGGAAAAGTTTGGGAGAAAGAAGAGTTATGATGAATCTTAATAGGTATACCGTAGATTATAAGTAAAGGTTGAAGAAGTTGTAGTGGTTGCCATCTACTTAAAGAGATGATTTTACACATTCACGAAATTTGATTGTTTTATAAATTTGGTGCTTGCCTTTTGTGAGTAATATCGCCACAGGATATATCTCTGCTTATATGGTAGAGCGGTTGATAGGAAGTGAAATACAATATATTACCCACAAAAACTAACATACATGTCCATTATTGAATACAAAGGTTGATCCCTTTCTCACATAGTCATTTTTTGTAGCTTTTGTGGTTATCCACAAGCTAGATTCATTGTATAATATAAATGGGATTCAATAGTAAAGAATTTGGCATATCATTACTTTCAAAATCTTAGCGCATGGATGAAAAACACAATAACCTCGGCATTGTGTGAATTAATATTTAGCGTAATATTTTGATGTTAAATTGTGGTTCCTCGTGCAGGATAATATCTCTATTTTTTACATGATCAGGGACCGAATTTTTTTTAGATATGTTTTACTGATTTTACTCACTGCAGCACAAATACATTCAATACAGTTATTCTAAATTCACAACATTTCTAGTTCAGTGTAGAGCATCTTCAATACATTCAATAGAATCATTCTAAATTCACAACATAATCAGTTCAGTGCAGATCTTACCTGGTCTGGACGATGACGGGGATGATAGGAGGAAGAGGAGGAGGTGGCTAATAGGAGGAAGATGAAATTGCGAAATTCCTCCAGCAACGATGACTAATGGAAATCCCTGCAAAAAAAAATTACAAAAGTAAAAATATTTTAAAAACATGCATTAAGAAACAAAGAAATCACAAATAACCGAATGCCAACAGATAAGCATTGTTGGTGAATTCCTCTAGTGACAACAATGCAGAAAAATCCTCCACCAACAACCACTAACGGTAAACTAACAACCAAGAAAATATTTCTACGGACTGAGGGCTGCGATATACATAAACATTAATTCGGCCGAATTATTATTTTGGTTAAATTATTATTTTAGTCGAATTATAATTTCGACTGAATTATTATTTCAGTCGGGTTAATAATTCAGCCAAAAATAATTATTGCTCGTTTTCCACCTCCGACCGATAATCCGATTAATGGTTGGTGTCAATGTAAACGATAGTTCGACCGAATTAATTTTAATAATTAGACTGAAAAAAATGCAGTTGTGAATTTTTCGGGCACGTTTCTCACAAAAGTGTAACCCAACTTTACTTTCACACACACACACGTATATATATATTACTTTGTTTTACTAATTAATAATAATAATAACAATAATAAATTTGTAATTTAATTAATTGTTATATTTTGTAATTTAGACAACTTGAGATGTATATAGCTATAGTACTAATACCAATATTAATATAAGGTTGTAGAATTTCATAATTAATAATTATAATACATGATTCTACTCATTCGTTTACATGTCATAAGTATAATATGGTTCTACTCATTTCAGATGGTAGTGGTTCATATTTCTAGTCAAATTCATTAGAGGTTAGAAAATTTGATTTTAATTTTGAGTTGGTAATGGTTCAATACTTAGGCTATATGGATGAGATAGTTAAAATTTATTTTTTATTTGAATTTGAGCACAAACACACAAAGTACAAATTGAATTCCTTAGATCCATGTTTACATAGAGGAGGCATGTGAAATTCAAAAGTGAGGATATAGACAAGTAAAAAAATCTATAAAGTTTTTGAATCCTTAAAAGTTACATTCCTTAACCAATAGGAACATTGTTGGTTAAAGTTTCATGTGTGGTAGTGAGGGTATAGATAGTGAAAAACAACTCTAACGTTTTTGAATCCTTAAAATTTAGATTCCTTAACCAATAGGAACATTTTTGGCCAAAGTTTCATTGTGTGGTTCCTATTGAGGAATGCTCCCTAGAACTAGGATGAAGGGATAATTTCTAACATACATGATTGAATGTCAAGATAGGAATTGTAACTAAGGAAGGAATAAGAGGATCTTGACTAATCATTGTTTCTTAGTTAGAGGTTTTATTGGTCATAGCTTAAACAGGTCAGCCCTTTGTGACTTTCCTTGAGTGATCAAACATGCTCTTACAAGTGATTTTACCCAAGGTGTGAGGTCAATTTTGTCATTTCTTAGTCTTCAAGCAAAATTTGGTCACTAGGCATTAGGTCTAGGGTTTGTTTTCACTCTTTTCAAAGTTGTCCAAATGTCGGTTCATGTCACCTTTCAGCTGAGTGTATCATCATTCAAAGGGTTTTCATCATCACGTCAGGTTCCATTGGGTCATTTTACATCTTTTTCATGCTTCAGTTGTGCCTTGGTAAAGTCCATTTCCCTCACCTAGGGTTTTGGAGGTAATTTCTCTTGGATGGTCAAATCATTGGAAAAACTTGTATCCTGATGTTCACACACCTTCCCCTATCCTTAACATACCCTATTAAACACTTCCCATCATTGAGATTCCCCAAATTCCTCATTTTTTCACAAACCCTAGTTTCTTGCCACAACTTGGCAATTTTCTAGGCTAGGCCTGTGTTTTGCCCTTTTGGACCCCTTCCCCTCACTCAATCTCTGCGATTCCACTTTCCCCTGCTTCCTAACATCCCTCCCTACTTCCCAAAATTTCCCCAAGAATTTAGAAGCCCCTTATCCCCTTCATTTCGCTTCATTTCGACAAAATTCCTTGTTTCACACATCAGGATAAGTTTCACTCAAATGCTGTTTCAGAGAAATCAAAGATGAATTTTGGAAAAATGAGAGAGGTTTTTGTCCAAAACATGCCAAGGAAGAAAAACCTCTTTCAATTTTTACACAGGTATCATGGTTTTAGAGGAATGTCAAAAATACCGTTGCCTTAGGAGAATTGAATGCACCTCTGAAGTGACCTTGGGAAAATCAAGATTTCTCCTAGCATGGTTGGCTAAATGACTTGCTTGATGAGTCAAAGGATAACTAGATACAAATTTATTTCCAATGAGCTATCATGAGCTCAATTTGGAGTTGAGGAAGAGCTTCAAAAGTTGACTGCAACAGCGCTCTGCCTTGAGGCAAGCCTCATTCTGCTCATTTTGACAAGTTTTGGGAGATTTGATTTTGGACAAGGAAAATGAAGTCCAAATTGAAAAATTCCACTTGGGTTGGAAAGTAGACTCCAAGATATTTCCAACGAGCTATCACACGCTCAATTTGGACACCGGGAAGGCCTCCAAAAGCCTCCTTCAAAATGCACTATGTAGCGCGCTACCCATACAGGAGGCGCGCTGCCCATATAAGGGGCGCTACCCATATAACGCCTACAGCCCGTGTTAAACCTCAAGTGCGCTACCCATATAAGGCGCGCTACCCATACAATGACAGAGCCAAACAATTTTGTCTTTGCGTCCGATTTCGAGCTCAAACGCCTCCATCCACTTGTAAACAGGTTTTTAATCATTGCTCAGTGATTTTTGAAAGAGGTTTTGGTATTTTTTTTGAAGTTGGGAAACGAGCATTGCTTGAAGAGAAATCTATAAACCCTATGTTCATGCCAAATTCAATTCTCAAGGTTTTAAAAGATATAGTGACAGTCTAGTGAAGGGTTTGTAAATTTTCGTGATTGGTATATGTGCTCATACCTATATTGCTTGTGGTGCCCTGACACATTATGTTCATCATCCTCATGCCTTTTCTTGGCCATTTTACCACTGCTGCCACGTCCTTTCATGTTTTCACATAGTCTCATGTTGACTTATCCATATCCTCCATCGCCATAGTATTATCATTGTTGTCATTACTATTGTTTCATTGCCACTGTTTCATATTGACAAACACAGTCCTTTGACAAATCCTTGGCCAGTATTGTAAAGGTTGTTTCATACATTACACTGTCTACTCATTTGTCAAAATTTTCTTGTGATCAAAACAGAGACTGTATTTAATGCCAATCCACTAAACAGAGCTATTACCACTGTCACTTGTTTTCTTATGATGTTTTGGAACATGTGCAATATATTTGGGTTTTGAACATACATTAAAATTTTGTCTTCACTGCACCTATATCAGCATCCATATTGCAAATATCTTGTTTTCAAAGCCATGTCAGAGACAAACTCAGTTTATGAGCGGGAAGTATGACGATTCCTGTTGAGGGCATTGCTTGGGGAGGATTTCGTCTCCCGTGACTTCCTTCACGGCGCCACGAGCGCCTCCCCGAGGTAGTTTATGATCGAGGAAGGGGGCCTTCACATCGGACATCACGAGGTCGACATCGTCGGTGCTCGGCTGTTTCGACATACCGAGCGGGGCCACGGCGGGCCTTATTTGCGGCTACACGGCGGCCTTATCTCCCTGCCGGGGGGTGGAGAGGGGGGTCTGCCGACTCCATCGACGATGCGAAGTATTATCTCCGCATGATGTGGAAGGGGTCTCGCCTTCTTCTTCGACGCGGTACGGATCCGGAGCCGGGGGCAAGAAGCTCGTGCATGATGAGGCCCATCGAACGGAGGCAGGACACGGTTTCACGATCATTGATGTTGATGCGAGCTCTCCTAGCTCGAAACTGAAAGAGATCATCCAGGAGCAAAGGGCCGAGAATGACACACTGAAAGATAAATTGTAGAAGGCTCAGTGGGTGATAAAATACCTGGAGCAGTGCAACAAATAGCTAGAGGATGAGCGCACACTTTATGAGTTGCGGCGAATCCGTGAGGATCGACAATTGGCCCGGAAGAGACCCGGAGACATGACACCAATCGATCGAGATTCTATACTCACGCATGTTAACATTCATCTGGAAAAGTTGTTGGAAAATGCCAATAGAGAGAAAGACATGCTTCGCCACATGAAAGGTCCTTATTGGGCCCGCATGCATGTCTGCAAAGCGAGAATGAAGATTCTGAAGAGGAGGTTGAGCGAAGCACTAAAACGGCAGAAAAGGCCTGATCCACTCCGGATTCTGGCCGAGGCTTCATTGGCTGGACATGATACATGATGGAGGGTCTTCGCTCCGAATTTGAGCAAATTCGGAGAAATTTTTGTCATTTTGAAATATTTTGGTCCAAAAACAGATTTTTCCGCTATACGGGTAGGGCGTCGATATGCTCACTTTTGTTTGGGACACTTGCTGAAGGAAATATTTGCATTTTTAGGATTTTCATTTTAATTTATGCATGCTCAGGCATTTCCTAAGCATTTCATCAGATTCTGGATGATCAAAAGGCCCAAAAACACCATGAAAACCACCTTGCTGCCACCTTTTGCACCAGCAGGAAGTACTTCTGGGAGAATGCATTTTTGGAGGGGAAAATGAGCTCCAAATTGGGAAATTCCACTTGGGTTAGATAGCCAACATCCAGGGCTTTCCAACGAGCTATCATGAGCTCAATTTGGATGCCGGGAAGTGCCTCAAAATCAGGCTGAAAGGCACGCTACCCATATAGCTCAGGCGCGCTACCCATATAGATTTTTGGCTGATTTTTCAACTTCCAGCTCAGAATTTCGACCAGTTGGGACCAGTTTTGCTTGCGGATGAATTTTTTGGGTTTTCATGATGTAAATTGATGGTTGGCATGTAAATTTGGCTCATTTTTACCTATTCTAGAAGATTCAGTCTCAAAAAAGTGAAAATCATGTAAATGAATCAGTTTCCACTCTTTTAGAGGCAAGTTGTTAGCTGCCTATATTCTAGCTCCTTGTTTAGAATTAGTTGGAACTGCTCCTGGAGAGGAATTCGACCCCTAGAGGCATGGGAAGGGGTTAGGATGCTCTATATGATGTAATTTCTCAATCATTTTCAGAGGTTGGATAGGTTGGACTCTTGGGAAATTTTGGCACACTATTGTACATATTTTTCATATGTTGGCTAAGGAAAGATCAGATATTTTGCAGCACCTGTTGGGATTCTTGTGGCTTTCAGTTTCTTGATGGTGTTTTCTCTCAGTTTATTGTAATTTATTTCATGTTTAATGTATTCCATCCCTTCTTATACTTCTGAAACCAAAATGAATGAGTAGATGAGGTTGAATCCATTATTTACAGTGCTCTTCCTTTCAATTCATTTAGTTTTGTATGTTTTCGCCTGTTTGAAAAGGATCCATGTTCATCCTTGCCCTTTTCAGCTCCTTGTATTTCTGATCCATCCATATACTCAATCAAAAGCATCAAGATTATTGCCTACCTCGCCCCAACTCGAAATCTGCAAAGATCTGGCCTTATCCCCGGACCCAAAAATTGTTTTTCCCATTTCTCCAACAAAAACCCAAAAAATCAAAATCAAACATACCTATCTCTTTACTAGCATAAAATCAGTATTCATTGTTCATTATAAGTCATCTCAGCCCCTTTGAAAACCTTTTGCCGAGATAGACCCGGAGAGAGCCCTCTCCTATCCTCGTAGGGCTAGCTACGAGGCTGAGCGTGGTTTGATGTAGCCTTGAGTTTTACCTTATTTCAGCCTAAGGTAGATTTGAGTGCTAACATAGTGGCGACCATCTTTGAGGGAATGAAATTGGTTTGATGGTTAGTGTTGTTTGATTTATAGCTACAGACGGAGCCTGAAGTCACGCCAGGTAGCTTTCGAACTGCTCTTGCTCTGCGAGTGTATAGTAGATAAACGCTGCTTCAGTCGATCTCCGGTCTAGCTTGTAATCGTAACACTTAACTTATAAATTACCCCAGTACATGTATCAAGTTCAGATCTGATGGTTGATGGTGGACAACGATCAGACATAAGAAGGCTGAAATCTTTCACCTGGTGACTCCAATTCGAAGTAGAGACTCCACTGGAGGACTGACTCTTTCTCTGAGAAAATGGAAAGATCTTACACAAAGTTCAGGTATCTAAAGTGGAATGGTATTCAAGATCTAATCTGATTTCTTGTAACCTATTTCTTTGCTGTTCTTGAAGCTATCCCGAAGGTTTTTCAGAATTTGTTGTATGAGAAAGGTGATCAAAATCTTCACTCGATCCATTCAAAAAGTGTGAATACTGAGTTTCCCTTTGATCCTGGCCTCCTTACTTTTCCCACATCTTATGATGACTCTCTTCAGAGTGATGAGCCTAAAGAAAACAAAAATGATCCCACAGCTCTTGTACATGCCCCTACACCTTGTAAAATTCCAGATCGGTACAAACCTCTTGTTTTGTGTTCTTCATCCTTTTCAAAATAGAGTGCCATTCCTGTCTGCAAGATTTGACGGTGAATGTAACAATGTCAACGCTAGGCAACAACATGTGCGGAAGCGTTGAGACTTTTCTGAATCTTTTTGAAGTTGATGATGAAGATGTTAGTATCGAGGCTTTTGCTCTTTCTTTGCAAGGCCAAGTGAAAGTTGGTTTAAAGCCATAACACTGATGCGAGCATTGATTTCGGTTGCTCAGATTTCCTTGGTAATTGGATGATTGGACGAATCCTTTCCTTATTATAGAAGAGTATAATCAAGCTGAAAAAAGTGCCAAGGGAGACGATTACAACAATTTTCTTCAGTTGTGATTTGTATTCATGCCAGTTGATATAGACCTTCTCCTAGATACGCTCTCTTGCACTACACGAGTACTTTGATCAAAATGATTTCCGGACAGAAAAAATATTGCAACATACAAAATACTGTGGTAGGTGAATATGAGGCTCATTTGCTGATCAAAAGGGCAAGGTTGAAGGAAGAAGAAAAGAAGAATGTTTCAGAGCAGCTGACACCTTCAGAGGAAAAGCTTGATCTTTTCGTAAATGCAGTAGAAGAGATGGTGCGGAAAATGACTGCAAAAAATGAAAATGACATTCAAGAACAAGCGGCTGACCCAAAACATTTTGTTTCTGATCCCAATTGTCATAGTGATTGTTTTATAGATCATTGTGAAGAAGAGAGAGCTGTTGATATGATGTGTATGTTTGATGATGTGTTTTATACTGATGAATTGCCTCAGTTTGATCAGTATGATGATGATTATGTTCTCCAAACAGAAGCTAATCTTGCAGACAAATCAGTAGCTAGTTTGTGCGAGGAGGAAATTCACTTTCAGCAGCTCGAGTACAGTGATCAACCGATGCATATCAGCTATGGCAATGATGAGGAAAGTGCAGAAAATTTTGATGTAAGTGAAGGATATTTGCCTTTTTGTTTTGATTCGTTTCAGTTCATTAGAGATAACTTCCATGCAATCAGAAATCAAACGTCAACAAGTCTTGATCTGGATCGTCTTGAGGGCAACGAAAACTTCTCATATTCAGATTTGCAGCCCCCAAAAGCCATTGATTTTCAAGTTGCAGATGAGGACATGGAAGCTGGTACATGTGATCAAATGATACAAGGTGACTCCGTACCATTCTGTTTTGAATCATTTCAGTTTTTGAGAGAAAAATTGCATAGTAAATCTTCAGATGAGCAGCTTGTAGCATCATATTTGCAGCCATCCAATGCAATTGAAGGTCAGATTACAGATGAAGTTGTGGAAGATGAAATACATGATTTGATGATGCAGGAAAATTCTATACCCTTTTGTTTCGAAGCATTTCAGTTTATAAGGCAGAATCTTCGTAATATATCTCAAGAAAAAGAGGAATAGCCAGTAGGATGTCATACAGTTTCAAGGGATACAGTGCAGCAGTCTTCTCAAGTTTTTGATGATCCTATTGCTCGTGTGTTGGATGATGTTTGCTGTAAAAGTTTTCCTTCATTAGCTAACCATGTGTCGGAAAAGAATGTTGATGATAATCTTATTCAAAAGTTGCCTTCATTGTCTTGTCTAACATATTTTTCATTACAAAGCTCTCATCAAGGTTTGCAGTCATATGAGGAGATTAATAAAGGAAACTTTTGCTCTGTCTCGAACCAGCAACGGAGTTTGGTATTTCACGAATTTCAGGATCCTTTTGATAGCTTGCTGCAATCACCAAAGAAAAGCACCGCAGATGTGAGGAAAAGTTTAAGATCAAGGTATGGAGATTATCTGGACCAGAGCTATGTTTATGAAGATCCTTTCGCAGTATTCTTGCAGTCATCCAGTCAATTTGTGCTTTGCAAGTTTATCAGCAGTCCACTTGGTTCAAAGTTTCCATGGGAGTTGCCTTTCAGTAGTTATTTCTCGTTGTTCATAAGCAAGCATTTGGGAAGAAATCAAACAGCAGCCATCATGCTTACATGGTTGCATTGGCTGTTCCATTACACTTGATCGGGTGGTGTAAAGCACAATTAGAGTAGGTTGTATTGAATAAGCTCTACTTTGAGAATATTTCCAGTTTTTCGGTTGTGTTTAAGTATCGAGTTAGTTTTTAGTTGAGTGAGATTCAATTTGTGTCGTCGAGTCATCAGTTTTCAGTCATGCATTTAAGTTTGAGTTTTTTATTCCATTGCCCAATGGATAAGGCACTGGTCTGCTCTCCCAAAGATCTGCCGTTCTTGGCACCTCCAAGGAGCTACCATCCCCATTGGAGCCAATGTTAGAGTCAGCCTTTGTAACTTTCCTTCAGTGATCAAACATGCTCTTACAAAGTGATTTTAAGGTGTCAAGGTCAAATTTTGTCATTTCAATGAGTCTTCAAGCAAAATTTGGTCACTAGGCATTAGGTCTAGGGTTTGTTTTCACTCTTTTCAAAGTTGTCCAAATGTCGGTCCATGTCACCATTCAGCTGAGTGTACCATCATTCAAAGGGTTTTCATCATCATTTCAAGTTCCATTGGGTCATTTTACAGCTTGTTCATGCTTCAGTTGTGCCTAGGTAAGGTCCATTTCCCTCTCCTAGGGTTTTGGAGGTAATTTCTCTTGGATGTTCAAATCATTAGAAAAACTTGTATCCTGATGTTCATACACCTTCCCCTATCATTAATGTACCTTATTAAACACCTCCCATCACTGAGATCCCCCAAATTCCTCATTTTTGCACAAACCCTAGTTTCTTGCCACAACTTGGCAATTTTCTAGGCTAGGCCTGTGTTTTGCCCTTTTGGACCCCTTCCCCTCACTCAATCTCAGAGATTCCACTTTCCCCTACTTCCTAACATCCCTCCCTACTTCCAAAAATTTCCCCAAGAATTTAGAAGCCCCTTATCCCCTTCATTTCGCTTCATTTCGACAAAATCCCTTGTTCCACACATCGGGATCGGTTTCACTCAAAAGATTTTTCAGAGCAATCAAAGATGAAATTTGGGAAACTGAGAGAGGTTTTTGTCCACAACATTCCAAGGAAGAAAAACCTCCTTCACTTTTTACACAGGTATCATGGTTTTAGAGAAATGTCAAAAATACCGTTGCCTCAGGAGAATTGAATGCACCTCTGAAGTGACCTTGGGAAAATCAAGTTTTCTCCTAGCATGGTTGGCCAAATGACTTTCATGATGAGTCAAATGATAACTAGACAAAAATATATTTCCAATGAGCTATCATGAGCTCAATTTGGAGTTGAGGAAGACCTTCAAAAGTTGACTGCAACAGCGCTCTGCCTTGAGGCAGCCTCATTCTGCTCATTTTGACAAGTTTTTGGAGATTTGATTTCTGACAGAGTAAATGAACTCCAAATTTAAAAATTCCACTTGAGTTGGAAAGTATACCCCAAGAGCTTTCCAACGAGCTATCACACACTCAATTTGGACACCGGGAAGGCCTCCAAACGCCTCCTGCAAAATGCACTATGTAGCGCGCTACCCATACAGGAGGTGCGCTACCCATATAAGGTGCGCTACCCACTTAACCTTCCCCAGCCCTTTGTAGAGAACACGGGCGCTACCCATATAAGGCGTGCTACCCGTTGGGTAGGCGCGCTACCCATATAGTGACAGAGCCAAAAAAAATTGTTTTTGCGTCCGATTTCGAGCTCAAACGCCTCCATCCACTTGCAAACAGGTTTTTAATCATTGCTCAGTGATTTTTGAAAGAGGTTTTGGTATTTTTTGAAGTTGGGAAACAAGTATTGCTTGAGGAGAAATCTATAAACCCTATGTTCATGCCAAATTCAATTCTCAGGGTTTTAAAAGATATAGTGACAGTCTAGTGAAGGATTTGTAAATTTTCGTGATTGGTATATGTGCTCATACCTATATTGCTTGTGGCACCCTGGCACATTATGTACATCATCCTCATGCCTTTTGGCCATTTTACCACTGCTGCCACGTCCTTTCATTTTTTCACATAGTCTCATGTTGACTTATCCATATCCTCCATCGCCATAGTATTACCACTGTTGTCATTACTATTGTTTCATTGCCACTGTTTCCTATTGACAAACACAATCCTATGACAAATCCTTGGCCAGTATTGTAAAGGTTGTTTCATACATTACACTGTCTACTCATTTGTCAAAATTTTCTTGTGATCAAAACAGAGACTGCCTTTGATGCCAATCCACTAAACAGAGCTATTACCACTGTCACTTGTTTTCTTATGATGTTTTGGTACATGTGCAATATATTTGGGTTTTGAGCATACATTGAAACTTTGACTTCACTACACCTATATCAACACACATATTGCAGACATCTTGTTTTCAGAGCCATGTCAGAGACAGATTCAGTTTATGAGCAAGAGTATGACAGTGATTCCACAGCAGGGCATTACTTGGGAGGATTTCATCTCCCGTGACTTCTTCACAGCGCCACAGCCGCCTCCCGAGGTAGTTTATGATGAGGGAGAGCCTTCACATCAGCCGGACATCCCTGAGGTCGATCATATCAGTGCTCCATTGTTTGTGACATACCAGCGAGGCCACAGGGCCTTATTTGCAGCTACACGGCGAGTATTATCTCCACCCGGGGTGGAAGGGGTCTCGCCGACTCCATCAGCAGAGCGAGTATTATCTCCACATGATGTAGAAGGGGTCTCGCCTTCTTCTTTAGCACAGGTACATATCCAGGACAGGGGCAAGAAGCCCATGCATGATGAGGGCCCATCAGGAGGCCGGGACACGGATTTCACGATCATTGATGTTGATGCGAGCTCTCCTAGCTCGAAACTGAAGGAGATCATCCAGGAGCAAAGGGCTGAGAATGACACGCTGAAAGATAAATTGCAGAAGGCTCAGTGGGTGATAAACTACCTGGAGCAGCGTAACAAACAGCTAGAGGATGAGCACACACTTTATGAGCTGCGGCGAATCCGTGAGGATCGACAATTGGCCCGGAAGAGACCCGGCGACATGACACCAATCGATCGAGATTCTGTACTCACGCATGTTAAAATTCATCTGGAGAAGTTGTTGGCAAAGGCCAATAGAGAGAAATACATGCTTCGCCACATGAAAGGTCATTATTGGGCCCGCATGCACGTCTGCAAAGCAAGAATGAAGATTTTGAAGAGGAGGTTGAGCGAAGCACTAAAACGGCGGAAAAGGCCTGATCCACTCCGGATTTTTTCCGAGGCTTCGTTGGTTGGGCATGATACATGATGGAGGGTCTTCGCTCCGAATTTGAGCGAATTCAGAGAAATTTTTGTTATTTTGAAATATTTTGGTCCAAAAACAGATTTTTCAGCTATACGAGTAGCGCGTCCACATGCTCACTTTTGTTTGGGACACTTGCTGAATGAAATCTTTGTATTTTTGGGTTTTTCATGGTAATTTATGCATGCTCAGGCATTTCCGAATCATTTCATCAGGTTCTGGATGATCAAAAGGCCCAAAAACACCATGAAAACCACCTTGCTGTCACCTTTTGCACCAGCAGGAAGTACTTCTGGGAGAATGACTTTTTTGAGGGTCAAATGAGCTCCAAATTGGGAGATTCCACTTGGGTTGGATAGCCAACATCTATATCTTTCCAACGAGCTATCATGAGCTCAATTTGGATGCAGGGAAGTGCCTCAAAATCAGGCTGAAAGGTGCGCTACCCATATAGCTCAGGCGCGCTACTCATATAGATTTTTGGTCAAATTTTCAACTTCCAGCTCAGAATTTCGGCCAGTTGGGACCAATTTTGCTTTTGGATGAAATTTTTGGGTTTTCATGATGTAAATTGATGGTTGGCATGTAACTTTGGCTTAATTTTACCTATTCTAGAAGATTCACTCTCAAAAAAGTGAAAATCATGTAAATGAATCAGTTTCCACTCTTTTAGAGGCAAGTTGTTAGCTGCCTAGATTTTAGCTCCTTGATTAGAATTTGGTTGAAACTGATCCCTGAAGAAGAAATTCGACCCCTAGAGGCATGGGAGGGGGTTAGGATGCTCTATATGATGTAATTTCTCAATCCTTTTCAGAGGTTGGATAGGTTGGACTGGTTGGACTCTTGGGAAACTTTTGGCACACTATTGTACATATTTTTCATATTTTGGCTAAGGAAAGATCAGAGGTTTTGCAGCACCTGTTGGGATTCTTGTGGCTTTTAGTTCTTGATGGTGTTTTCTCTCAGTTTATTGTAAGTTATTTCATGTTTAATGTATGCCATCCCTTCTTATGCTTCTGAAACTAAAATGAATGAGTAGATGAGGTTGAATCCATTGTTTACAGTGCTTTGCCTTTGAATTCGTTGAGTTTTACATGTTTTCACCTGTTTGAAAAGGATCCATGTTCATCCTTGCCCTTTTCAACTCCTTGTCTTTCTGATCCATCCATATACTCAATCAAAAGCATCAAGACTATTGCCTACCTCACCCCAACAAGAATTCTGCAAAGATCTGGCCTTATCCCTGGACCCAAAATTGTTTTTTCTCATTCCTCCAACAAAAACCCAAAAAATCAAAATCAAACTTTCCTATCTCTTTACTAGCCTAAAATCAGTATTCATTGTTCATTATAAGTCATCTCAGCCCCTTTGAAGATCATTTGCCGAGATAGACCCGGAGAGAGCCCTCTCCTGTCCTCGTAGGGCTAGCTACGAGGCTGAGCGTGGTTTGATGTAGCCTTGAGTTTTACCTTATTTCAGCCTAAGGTAGATTTGAGCGCTAACAGCTTCTTCATTAAAATTCTTGTTGACTAGAGTCCATTTTGTTAATGGTTCATTGTTTGGCACAATTCTAACTATCACAATAAAAATTTCTTGATAAGAAAGTACCTTAAAACAGTGACCAACTAGATGGGAAATCTATTCAATAGGATTATTAGCTAAGTTGTTATGCTTTTTCCTTAGTTAAAAGTTTGTTCATGCCCGATGATGGTTTCTATGGTTATATTTTTTGTTGGCTAAATTTCATTCGTCAAAGTTCTTATTGGTTGTAGTTTAATTATCAAAATTATTATCTATTACATTTATCCACCCTTTCATTAGTTAGGGTTATTAATCAAAAACTCCTTAGAACTATTATCAATATTAATTTTAACCAACAACGCCCAACATGAATACTAAAAATTAGATCAATTAGGGAAAGAAAGCATAGAGATATAAGTTTGGTCAAAGTTCTTCTTTGTCACAATCTCTTTTTCCAATAGGAAAACTCATGAAAATTTTACCAAAAAATATTTGTTAGAGTTCTTGGCGAACAAGAACTTTAACTAGGAAACTATGAAGGGACTATGGAATTTAATGAAAAATAACTTTGTTTATTAGAGTTTTCTTGGTCTTAGTTCTCGGTCATGGTTTTTTTTTTGAATTATAATTGATGAGAACTAGAAGATTACTTTTTAATTGTGTTTGTTAGAGATAGTTGAGATATTCTGTCAACTTATCTCTCTAAATATGGAATAACTTGGATCTCACAATAATTAAGAAAACCCTATATAAACCTATTATATTATTGTATTTCTAAAAACTTTAATATAATATATAACCTATGAAGAATTTTGTGATTACTTTTTTTATATCAGAGTAAAGTATCTAAATACATAAAATAATATGCTAATTTAAGAAAAGCTTTAATATAGTATATAACCCATGAAAAAAATTGTGATTAATCTATTTATATCAAGAATAAAGTATCTAAATACACATGATAATTTAAGAAAAGACAAGGAACTCTCAAAGAAAGATTAATGAAATTTGAGATGCATAAATAGTTGAAAGAGAGTTTCCAAGAAAAATATAAAAATTTCATTGAGCAAAGAGGATATGAAATTCCAGGCCTGCTTCCTTCTTTGATTCTGTCGGTGGTCTGCTCACAAATGGACGTGGCTCGTATTCAAGGTACAATTTTGCACAGATGGATGGGACCCTCAAGTGTTCTCCAGCTGCCTCATTGCTCCAGTTATGAAGGTGGGTCCGAGTGGTGTACTACTTCTAGCCGCTAAGGGGGAGTCGTCGTAGGAAAACTACGACCACTATAGAAGAGCAAGCCAACTACTCGGCACTCTAATCGTTCCGCCGCAGGAAAACGACAACCACTCGAGAAGAGTGAGCCAAGTACTCTACTCTAGAATCTTTTTATTTGCATGATGTTGGTTGGAATCTAGTTGCTGTGATTAATAAAAATAAAAAAAGTGATACGTTACTTTTACCTACTATAGATATTTATCTCATTGTCCTCTTGGGATTTCTACTTTTCTTTTGCCTTCTTGATCCAAATCCCAAATATGCCAAACTCCTCCAAGAGTGCTCTAAGAAAACTTAAAGTGTCAAAGAGTATGAGAGAGAGAATAGAATGAGAACTCCAAAAATAAACTGAAAAAAATTGGGCAAAAGCTACAAACTGATCCTCATAAGCCTTTTTATCAATGAGGCCGCTAATTTCTTCATTTTTCCATTATTTTCCTTCATTTTCTTCCTCACATGCAACCTACGAACTTTCACCTTTATTTTCTCCTTTTTTCCTTTATTTTCATAAATAAAATGCCAATAAATGCCTCATGCCTTTCCAAAGCCTTTGCCAATTTCCATAACCATTGATAAACCGAAATGAACACCCACTAGGATGTTTTCACCCAACATTCAACTTGGAATACATGTCCCATGACCAAGGTCTTATTTTACCTTTATTAACTTTTACATGGATTTTTGACCAGGGATGTTACAACTTGCTGCTACAGTGGTAGCTTCAACCTTCAATTCTTCATCAAACATGGCACTTTCCATATTTCCACAATCAATCCTTGTTTCAAAAAAGAAACCACATATTTCATCAACATAATTTTCATCCACTTTGTGGTGATATATTTGAGCATGCATGTGCTCATTAACAATTTTCAACTTCACCAAATTCATCATTTTTTTTTGGATTCATGAGAGATGCACATTCAACCTTACAAACCATTACTTCATATGAAAAATTGTCTTTGTTATTATTAAACTTAAATGCGTAAAACACTGATACAAAGAGGTCATCATAAACTACAATCATACCAGCTAGATCACACATGTTATTCACTTCTTTATTGGAAGCTTCACCATCATCAACAAGGACTACTGTTGGATTCACCAGTTCACTACTCACTTTTCAGTCACCATCCACATGTGTCTCATCAGATTGGGATTCACCATCAATGTTTCAATGGGGTTCTCGATCATTTATATGTTATTACTCTAACTCACACATAGGGTCTTAAACTTCTCACTCAACAATCTTTTATGTGTGTTTTTCATCCATATGCATGTCTGCATGATGGGTTTCAATTTTATAGTCTTTATTACCATCATCCACATTTGAGTGCGATTCTCCAAGCTTTTTTTCCCTCCTAGAGTCTTCCTCATTTAATATTAGAACTATAGTTAACTTTCTATTGATTCTTCAACGGACTGTAACATAATGTGTTGCTTTATGTCACTTTTCTTTATACCAAATTCTACTCAGAGTCTTCCACGCTTCCTAGGAAGATGTAGCTTTTGCTACCTTGCATAAGGACTTCTCATCAAATTCATGTTTTATAAGATCTAATACTAAGGTATCACATACTTCATCATATGGGTTATTAGATTGATACTCAATAAACTCTTTACATCGAAGAAAAGTTTTCATTTTGACAGTTCCCAAAAATTAAATTTTCTACTAGTAAATTTTGGAAGTGTTACGGAATTTATCCTGATCCATTCATCCTCGAATTTTTCTACTTCATGTACTTGTCTTTTATATGCCTCGACTGTGGTGAGAACCTCTATGAGATCTTCAAAATACTTTGGCTCTTCCTCTCGATTTATTTTCTCAGTTTGCTTCATTCTTACTTTGTGACCCATGGTTGTATTCTTTCTTTTGTCTTCTAGCTTCTTTCATTATTGTGTTAGCCTTCTATAAATTAAAATCACATACACTTGACTATATTTAAAAATAAACATTTTAACCTTCACTTTAACGGTGGCCCCCAACAACTACTAGAAAGTTTGCAAAGCTCTTATATGCATATTCTGATGGAGGCTCATGGCTACAACTTACGGTGGAGACTCCTTCTTTGGTCAGTGGTGGTGGCTCTTTCCTCTTGATATGGTGGTTGCTCCATAAGCTACTCACCCTAATATTTTAATAGTTGGGTTTACAAATTCTCAACAAGCTATAGTTTCTACTTATGGACCAATGTATGAAAAATTCAATTTTCAAACTACTCACAATAGCCAAGGCTCTTAGTCGAAGTATTACATGACCTTCTTAACTTGTTTGGTTCTTTGAAACCTTGTTGAACCTTGCTCTGATGCTAGTTGTTATTTATATGCAAATATAAACATGGAAAAACAAGACAAATAAGTACACAAGCTTCTTCTTAAATAAGTAAGTTCTATTCATTAATTATTCTCTCATATACATCCATCGATTTGTCGGTATTCTCTCTTCTTACTTCACATTACAATGAAAAAACCATGAGTATATAAGCACTAAACATTCTAAATATGGAATCATGCAAACTCTAACTTTCTTTTCTTCATGCAAACTATGAATTAACACTTTAACTAAACTTTTTGAACTTCACTTTAACATAAATCAACTTTTCTCTTTTCCTTCACTTAGCTTTTCTTTACAAGGAATTACCTTTTTAATTTTGACTCACTTGACTTCTAATATTAGAATTAATTAGACTTAACTTGCTTTCCTTCACTTAATTTAACTCTTCATACATTGCATGCATACGAGAGTACTTACTATTTCTATCAAGTGAAACAATATTGATATATGACAAAGTTGTAATCGATGATTGTAAATGAATTAGGAAATTTGGTCATAAGTTTGTATGAATTGCGTGCTATTATAATATAAATTGTTATATGAGACTAGAGTTCACTTGATTGTAACACATTTGAATATTTGACAACTGTTAGGTGAGTTAGGTTGTTGGTTATATAAGATTACTTTCATTCATATCATTTTCATATTTGCTATGTTAACACATAATTGTATGGAATTATTATCTACATACTTCAATAAGTGTTAAAATTATGAATTTTAATGACCGTGAAATATAAAAAGCAAGTTGTATTATATAATCACATTGTTTCAGATTGAGAAAATCGATGAGATGAAATGAGTCAGATGCACCATAAACCTGTAGTGATGGGCCATCTGGGTGCACTAAGTCAGCCTCCAATATGGGTGACTATAAGGGCATGACAATGACTTTTTAGGTTAAACTAAAGTTTATGCTAGAGGTACTCTTTCAACCTCCTTCACAATTTCTTTACATATATCTCTATTAAGTGAGGAAGATAAATCATATAATCATTCTTCCCTAGTTTGAAATGATACCAATTCCTAATAATACTTTGTTTCTTAATAATGCATTCATATTTTTCTAATTACAGATGAAAATCTTTACCAACATCTTAATACCTAATAATAAATTAATATAAAAAAATATTAAACTGCATTTTGTATAATTAGAAAGTTTTTTTACAATAAAAAAATTAAATACTAAAACTTTATCTAAGAAATAATTAAATTATTGTTATTTATATCTTTGATATATTTGTTCAATAGTGAAAAGAAAATCGAGATTTGATATATTTTATCAATAGTGAAAAGAAAATCGAGATATGACTATAAGACATATGCAAGAATCAAAATTTTGATTTTTCATTTTGAAAGAAAAAATGAAGGTTTAAAATGCATATATGGAAAACAATTGAGAAAATATTTAAATTTTTTATGGTTATATTGTATTTAATTTCTTGCAAATTTATATCAAATTTTTAGTTGAAGTAATTTAAAAAATTTCACATATTTAAAAAAATAAATAATTCTAGTTCATGGAATGTATGTCATTTGAAAATCCCCTTGTTATGAAGTATTATGTAAAAACATGAGATTCAAACTTAAATCCCTTTGAGTGGCGAACCAAAAAATAATATTTTTTATCTATTTATTTATTATATTTTTAGAATGTAGTTTAATGAAAATGGAAAAATATAATATAAAAGAAATAAAATTGACATGATTACATTTTATGTGGTTTAAATATATATATATATATATATATATATATATATATCTATATATATATATATATCTATATATATATATATATACAGTGACTCCTGCTACCTCGCCTCTGTGGCCCGCACCTCTGCAGTGGGATCCATTTTAGATCTCACATGTAATCTTCCTCGACTCAGTTCTGTGGGTGGGGTAGGTAGTTTTCTTCGTTTAGGGCTGGGTTTACTATCGCAGCACCAAACCACTCATTCCAGTTGCATTAATCATTATACCTTTCACCGCCACGCTGTCCCATTTTACCTTCGCTCATCATCTTTCTTCAATCTATCATACGAGTGCCATTATGTATGATGACTATTTGGATTATTCATATAGCCCTGAGACGGGACAAGTTTTTCCCAGGCAATTTGATTTCATGCAATGGGTCACTCAGGCTGTTAATTCCTCTGAGAAGTGCGCGCCTGACATTGCAATCTCTCCGTCCATCACCCTCGAACATGATGGTTCGTCCATCCTCACTCCTCCAGCCCTACATTCAGCTACTACTAATGACGATAACCGATCTCTGCCTATTCAGTCTGCACACAAATGGAAAAAATTCGACACAGCAAAACTGGTGGTTCATGTCAATATCCCCTGATCTAATATTCCAAGATATCTGGAAAATGCCCTGGTATGGTCATTTTTGTGGGAGGATGGCATCAAAAGAATCAATCCAAATCTGGTTGGAAGAGAATTGGAAGCCACTTCTGGGATATGTTCCAGTTTTTCATAAGCTATCAAGGGATTGGCTCATGTTTAAAGTTGTATCAAGCGATGACAAAATTAAACTCACCGAGCGGGTTTGGAATTGGGGAACGATAGGATTAATTTTACAGAACTGGGATATAAGTTTTAATGCTGATCAGGCCCCACGGAAAATGCAAAAAGTGTGGGTAATTCTACCTAGCTTCACACAATTTTTTTGGCAAAAAAACATCCTTGAAGCTATCAGTAATAAGCTCGGTTCATTTGTTGCGCTTGAAAAAAAATGGGATACAAAATTTGATAGGCGATGTGCTAAAACACAAGTCGAGCTAGATGTTCGCGATGGCATTTTTGAAGGAATTGTTCTGGAAATGCATGGAAGCACTTGGACGCAGAAATTAGACTACTGGAAGTTTCCATTTAGATTTTTTTTTTATGCTGGCAAGTTGGGCACTTAGATCAGGATTGCCCTCAGCCAGATCTCTCTCATCCACGTTTCAAAAAATTTTGGAAGAAAAAGGAAATTTTGATCAAAAAATAGGCCAATACACCTTCTTTTGATCCAATGACATCCCCTCTAGAAGATACAATGGCAAAGCAACACATTCCATTAACGTCCACTCATGAAGAAACTATTGCAGAACAATGTGTTTGTGATGAGGACGCCTCTTCTTCAGCTAAAGGTACGCCCGATGGTGGTCCTGCTTCTCCCCTAAATTCTTCTAATCATATTCTTGTTATCTACTGTATGGGTTTTGATGACTTGTCCCCTTTCCCTCCAAAGGCTCCCCTTTCTGATCTCCCTCCTTCCAATGTTCTCTCTTCACATTCTCCTCCCCTTAAGTCTCCTTCACAAGTCTCACTTGTTTCGAATTGCACGTGCCCTTCCTCCAACCCCTACACTGCTAAGCTACGATCATGCTTTTCATCCGGAATTAGCCCTGATCAATCTGTCAAAGGCAGTCTTGCTCTGGCGCCTGCTCCTAATATCACTCTCGATTGCAAGTCTGCGCTATCAAAAGCACAAAATCAAGCTTCAGTGGATGTAAACACTGGTAAAAAAAATATGATACAACGTGCTCTTAGAGCTGGGAAGGGCCTCAAAATGGGCCTCATATGATTCTCCTTTATTTCAATGTGAGGGATCTTAGGGGCGCCCCTTCACAACTCGCCCTCAAACAGTTGTGGCAATATGTCACACCCGATGTCATTTTCTTCTAGGAAACAAAGATGTCTGGTTTACGTGCTCAAGAAATTCTTTCAAAATGGCTTATTGGTTGGTCCTTTATATCTATAGAATACTCGGGGTTAGCGGGGGCCTAATCACTGCTATAAGCCCTTCCATTACTGTCATCTCCTCAGCCTATTCATCATCTTTTATTAGGGCGTCCATTTCTGATCCATAATATGGATGTTCCCTTTCCCTCATTAATTTATATGGTCCATGTGATGATAAGCAATCTTTTTGGAGGGACTTTTTTTCTTCTGGAGTTGGGACCTCAGACAATCTGATCCTGGGTGGCGATTTAAACTTCACCCTCTCCCCGGAAGAGATTTGGGGGTCTTTTGCAAGGCTCGAACCTCTCGCCCATTTTTTACTATCCTGCATAGATAGACATGGATGGGTCAATGTTCTTCCCTCAAAATTGGAGCCTAATTTGTGTAACAATAGGAAAAATCAGGATGCAATACCCAAAATATTGGACCGTTTCATAATTTATGAATCTCTTTTAGCTTCTCATCTTCGGGTGCAGGCATGTGTTGAGATAGGCAGCATCTCAGAACACAGGCCTATTGTGTTATCCTTGGAATCACCAGAATCCAAGCCCCCTTGCCCGTTAAAATTTAATCTTTCTTAGTTGTTGGAGGAGGAATATAAGGCCCTGGTGATCTCTTCGTGGACACATTTGGTTCCCTCTCAGTCTCATTCTTTCATGTAGATGTGGGCTGACAATATCTCTAAGATTAAGAGGGTTACTAAGTCTTGGGTAGAGGCGTTTCATGCCAAGCAACAAGCTCTTTTAATATCCACTGAATCTATGATAGTAAGATTTTTAAACAAAATACCTCAATTATTTTGTCTGAATTAGAATCGGAATCCTTAAAGATTTTAGATTTAAAACGACATGAGATTCTAAAAAAGGAATAACAGTTATGGCACCTAAAGGGCCGCGCGACTTGGATAAAAGAATGAGAGAATAATACAAAAAATTTCCATCGTTTTGCAGCTCATAGAAGAAATCAAAACACCGTTGTGGAAATAAAATTGGAGAATGGTGTTATGGTTCGATCCTTTGAAGATAAAGCCAGGGCAAGGGATAATAATTTCAAAAAAAATTTCCTTACTCCTGAGGGATGCCCCATCAAAGAAATTCTTCAATTTTTACAACTATTCCCTCGTTTGATCACTGATGAAATGAATAATGCCCTTACTAAAGAAGTGGACGAAATTGAGCTTGAGCATATCCTTAAAAGTTTCCAAAATGGAAAGAGCCCCGGCCCTGATGGTTTAATGATTGAATTTTTTCTCGGTTTGTTTTATTTATTGAATGATGATTTATTATTAGTAATAAATGAATCACAAAGATCAAGGAAAGTGTTGGGCTTAATAAACTCAACTTTCATTACACTGATTCCAAAAAAATCCTCGCCCAAATATTTTGATGAGTTTTGTCCAATATCTTGCTGCAATTCGATCTACAAGTTAATCTCCAAAATTATTGCTCAGCTGTTAAAACCAATCTTAAGTTGCATAATTTAAAAATAACAATTTGGTTTCTTAAACATAAGACAAATCCACGATGCAGTCTCTTTGGCTGAGGAAACCCTTCATTCTGTCCATCTTAGAAAAAATCCTTCTTTCGCTCTTAAGCTGGATTTGTCAAAAGTATATGATAGGGTAAATTGGACTTTTATCGGGCTATTACTTATTCATATTGGCATGGCATTGGAAGTATTAGAATGGATTATGGGATGTATTCAATCAACCTCCTTTGTTGTTTTGATTAACGGTTGTCCCTCTACTTTATTTCTCTCCTCTAGGGGTCTCAGACAGGGGTGTCCACTCTCTCCTTTCTTGTTCCTATTGATTGCTAAAGCCCTAAGTCGCTTATTTAAAAATTCCAAATCCTTCGGCAGTCTAAATGGAATCCATATCGCTGGAAACAAGTCCCTCACCCACATCCTTTTTGTGGATGACATCCTACTTTTTTGTAGCGCTTCCATTGAGAATGCCAGAACCTTGCAAGATATTTTGTGTCTCTTTCAAAAAGAAACTGGGATGCAAATAAACATTGATAAGTTTGTTTTGGCCATAAAAACATTTCTAATCATATTATTTCTCAAATAAATCTCTCGCTCCCTTTTCCCACATGTACTTGGGATTCAGGTTTTAAATATTTGGGTTTTGTTTTAAAACCAGACTCTTATTGCTTCAAGGATTGGCTATGGCTCTACCAGAAGGTTGAGAATTGAATCTCTCATTGGACAAATCACTTTCTCTCCCAGGGAGGTCATTTTTTTCTTCTAAAATTAGTTCTTCAAAGCATACCAGTGTACTGGGCCACCATTGCTTCGATCCATAAAGGAATCCTTCAAAAAATTAGGAAGAAATTATTTTCCTTTCTTTAGACTACAAGCAAAAAAAATGAAGGTATCCCTCTGGTTAAATGGTTGATGCTTGCCCGGCCAAAAGATTTAAGGGGATGGGGCATAAAATACATTCCGACTTTCTATCTATCCCTCGCTGCAAAAACTTTAAGGAGACTGTGTGAAAACTCAGATTCTCTTTGGAGTAGAGTCATCTGTGCAAAATGTTATCCTGGACAATATCTTATTTCTTGGTTTAGAAATCTTAACAAATCACACAAAAATGCGTCCATTGGATGGAAGGCAATGGTCTCAGCCTTCCCTTTCATTGGTCAATGGACAGCTTGGATTATCGAAAATGGAAAATTGGTTCGAATTGGGCTAGATCTGTGGGTAGGGGCAGGAGAAAATTTACATCTCTCAGAGGGCCTTTGCTCTCTCCTTAAATAAAAATGCATCGATACCATTGCGGACACTATTGCAAACTTGCCACAAGCCTGGGGATTACCGGGATGGAAAGACGCTCTTTCTCTAGGAATGCCACAATACCTGGCAGCTAAATGGATCTCATTTATTTCTTTACTTGTGAGAAATTTCATTCACCTGGAAATGGAGGTTGAGGATATGCTGGTTTGGTCAAAGAATGGTTCAAATGGATCATACACTGCGAAGATCAGTTACAAAACAATGATGGAATCCTCATCCAGTGAAGAATTGTTGTTTTGGTTGAAGCCCTTATGGAAATCCCCTGGCCCAAAAAAAAGCCAAGTTCATACTTTGGCTTTCACTCAAAAATCGCCTCCTTTCTTGGCACAATTTACAGTGGTGGGGTTGGTAGGGCCCGAGTCGTTGCTACCTCTGTGGATGTGCAGCAGAAACAATTGCTCATATTTTTTTCTCTTGTTCTTATGCATAATCTATTTAGATCTGTTCTTCGTCTTCAATTACTGCTCCTCAAATGACCTCGGCAGACTCCTTTGAATCAACACTGAAGCAATGGTGGAAGGAACCTGGGGTAAACTCCTTTTCAGCCTTTCCTGCATTATTCTCTTATGTCATTTGGTGGGCTCGTATCATAGCTATATTTAATGAGAAATATATTCCTGAAGAGCTAACAATGACATTAGTTGTTCAGTGGGCATTCAAGCACAAATGCACTCCCAAAGCGCCCAAAAATCGATCCATGGTGCATCTAGTAATCGACCAGAGTTCTTCATGGGAATTTTTTGATGGTGCTTTTCAAGGCTCTCCTCCTTTGACAGGAGCAGGGCCTGTACTTCATGCTTCACCAGTCTCAAAATTTCACATAATTTTTACTTCAGGCCATGGATCAAACAACAAGGCTAAGCTTTTTACTTTATGGGTTGTTCTTCATGTGGCCAAATCCAAAGACATTACTTCTTTACAATGTTTCGAATATTCTAAAATGGTGATAGATTGGGCTCTTCAGAGGTCAAAAATACACTCTACACACCTACAAGCCATCCTTCGAAGCATTCGACATTTATCACAAGGCTATCATTTCCTCTCTTTCAAACATGTGTACCCGGAAACAAATTCGGAAGATGATGGCCTATCAAACAGAGCTCTCACTCTTCCCCGATGCACACTAAAGATTTTGGATATCTCTTCTAAACTGGAGGAGACTCACCTGGTTTAATTTTCGGCGGAGAACAAATATGCCTTCATTTTTTTTTATCTACGGTTTTATTTTTGGATTGATCCTGAACAGGTGATTATATGAATGAATATGAAGCGTGAAGGATATTTGGATCAACATTAGAATCAATGCAGTGAACAAGATAAATTTCGGTTCTTTTTTACTGTTTTTTAATAGCAAATCAGAAAGAGGGATACCCATGAGGAATTTATGAAAAAACTCTTATAAAGAGTCCAAACCGCTCGAGGAGCAAATGTAAAAACCCCATTTTAGGGGCTAGTCTATTATTTCTCATAAAATAAAGATTTTTTTCCATGGAATATATATATATATATATATATATTCAAAAATAAAAAATATAACTATCCACTATCCACTCATACAATTTCATTCCAAACTTCCATAATACTAATGGTTATGTCTTAATTGCTAAGTGTCTTAATTGTCATTGTCTTAAGTTGTTATTCTCTTAAATATAAGTTTAATATTAAAATATTTTTGTCTCAAACTACTTTTGTCTTAAATATAAATTTTGGTATTAAAATATTTTTGTCTCAAACTTCTTTTGTCTTAAATATAAATTTTTGTCTTAACATATTTTTGTCTCAAATTGTTTGTGCCTTAAATATAAAGTTTTGTCTTAAAATCTTTTTTCCTTATATTTTTTTTCTTAAATTGTTTTTGTCTTAAATATAAATATAAAGTCTTCTCATATTACTTTTGTCTTAAATTTTATATTTAAGACAATTCAATTGATATTAAATTTTAATATAAAATAACTAAAATAAAAAGTGACTTTTTAAGACAAAAGATTTCTTTTGTCTTGAAAAAAATGTCTTAAAAATGCCCTGGTATAGTAGTGCATGAAGGAGTCAAGTCACTACTTACTCTGATACCATGATAGAAATTGAAATAGAGAGAACACACATATTGTGCACACAAATTACACACTTCACTATCTTAATATTAATCACAATAATTACATATATATAAGACATGAATCACTTTCTAAGCAGCTAGATCATTAATACAACTAGTGCATAGGAAACAACATCTAGACTAGCAACAACATCACATGACAAGAGAGTGTTCCTTCCAACACATGTAGTATTAATAAACCATGATATTCACTCATGCTTACAAATTAAGAATTTTCATGATATACACTAATGTTATAGAATGTGACTTGTGGTTTTTTGAACATATGATAATGATAAACCATGGTGTTGAACCATGATATTGCCACACTAGCCCTTAACATGGCTTGATTTTTATCCATAAAATTTTAACCTAGTAACTTAACCTTCACATCACTCTATTAATACAAGTAAGTTATGGTAAATCTATATATATATATTATCATTAAAAATAAAATTATAAGTTATAATTTATTTAGCTTCTAAAATTTTACCGAGTTGAAATATATTAGGGATAACAGTTTTGATATGATATAGATTAATTTGTATAAGTATTTAAGAACTATTTGATTTATATAGCGTATTTTCAAAATTTCACCGCCGAGCATGCGCTCCATTCACCGTTTATCCACTCGAGCCTGCCATGAACCTCCATTGAACCTGCGGCGATCATTTTGAACGTGAATTGAATAGGGGTAAATAAATATGAAAGCCAAAAAAAATTTTAAAAAAAGTATAACGCAGTCTCACCTAGTGGAATGGGTGGGCAGAGAAAATGGACAGTGTCAATTGAATAGGGGCAAATAAATATGAAAGCGAAATGAAAAAAATAAAAATAAAAATCTAACGCACAGTGTCACCTACTGGAATGGGTGGGCGGAGAAAATGGAGAGTGTCATCGTAATAGAGAGTGCCATCGTAGAGAAAGGAAACGGAAAAGAGATACATAAAATGAAAAAGAAAATAATAATATTCAAAATTAGGATTTGAGTTAATCTCCTCAATTTATTACTAAAGAATATTCTATCTTCTATTGCTCCTTTTAAAGAATATTTCCATCCATTTACTTTCGTAGTATAAATTTCTAGAAGCCATCTTCTACAATAAGGTCTCCTCTGGACGTAAAGATGTGGTTAACCGTCAACCTGCCATGGCCATTCCGTCTTCGTTGTCTATGTCTCACTAACTTTAATTCAGTAGATGCTATTTATTATTTTGTCTCCGTTGGTTGTTTATAGAGGGCTATTAATATTTTTGGAATTATAGTTTCATTAATGTCACTGTCAATATATGGGAATTTTTAAATTTAGGCCGATGCAAAATCCAACAACTAGCATATATTACATAAAAACTGTATTAATAAAACTGTAGCTCCGAAATATTGATTACCCCGTCATATAGTCGCGAGTCGCAGTTAATGTACAATGAATACGAGAGTGGGAGGGTAGGAGCCCATCTGCAATCTTGCGCAGATGGATTGCTGGATACCAATGAAGTGTTATCGAGTTGCATCACCATGACGATTACAAATGTGGGTTCGAGCGGTGTAGTGATTGTAGCCGCGGGAAAGCGACAACCACTAGAGAAGAGTGAGACAACTACTCGGTACTCAAATGGTTTTATTCGCGTGTTCTTTGTTGTAATTTATATTTAGTAATCTTTTCGGATTTTGATGAGATTAATAAAACCTTGTTCTTTGTTGTCATTTATATTTTGTAATTTTTGGGATTTTGATGAGATTAATAAAATTTTAAAAATGATAATGTATTTTTGAATTAGTATTATTTTTTGTTTGATTAATAATGTGAGTTTTTAAAAAACTTTATTTTCACATCAAATCTATAATTTTAGAAAATAGTAACCTTTTGACAACTAAATCCTCAAAATCACCCGAATCACACGCAGCCTCCACTACAACAACCTCTACACCAACCCATGGCTGCATTTTAAGACACACTAACTAAACCCCGTTGACTCTCATTATCATTATTCAACTGATAAGATTACTGCAACTAAATAAAACATTTTCGAAAAGACAGCAATTCGAATGCCCATTATCCAAAGTTCCAAGAATCGGCAGCGGTGCGCCGTTGAAAGTGTCGACGGCTGGGGACAGATTAAAGACTTGTGGGTCGGAAACCTACGTGCTCTGGAAGAACCCACAATGCTGAGAGCCAGCAGAAATGACCCACTATGCCGAGAGCCAGCAGAAATGCGGTCGTACAGGTCAGGAAAATGCTAAGTCACTCGCTGGAAGTGGTGGTTATCCACTCGCTGACTTATTGCTTAAATCGGCAGGGGTCGGCGATGGACCGCGATATATAGGCGGCCCACTATGCTTTTAATATGCGAATATTCTATGTGGTAGACACACGCCGTGCCTCTTTGTCGCTCCTCACAAATGCGGTATATCTTCGTTTGCCGCGGGGCAGCAGATGCATTCTTCATTTACCCCCATGTTACAATCTGGTGGTAATAGGCCTCAACCTTACTCGGAATATGCCCAACGGATGCCGATGGGATACCCACCGGACACGTTCAGGCAGCTCTGGTAAGCCCTATATAGGTGATGCATGTATTTTCTCATTGCAGGTGGGGCGGAGTCTCCGTGGGACCTGCCGATCAAATTTGAGGATTCCTAGGGAGGTAATCTCTTTATCATCAACTTTATTAGTTTTTTATAGCCCATAGATTTGTATTTTGGATGTATATTTATATTACACATATTTGTGGAACGAAAGAGTGATGATAGCAGCGCATGTGCAGATTGTAGTAGAAGATAGAAAGGTGATCGGATGAAGCTATTAGTTTCCTGATAGGAAGATCCGTGCACAGACACTAAATTCTCTCAGCAATTTTCGATGCAGGGCAACTCTGGCACTTTGGCAATGGTTATATATTGTTCCGCTACTTATCAATTCCAATGTTATCGTATTTCAAAAGTGGGAAGTGGGTAGATAGTTACTGCACTAAAGCTATTCAATTTATTTGTCCTCAACTGTTGGAAATTAATTCCAACTACTGAAGTCAATCAACAGTAATTGCAGAAGTGAGAGAACAGCGGCACATTGAAGTCTTAGCAAAGGCGGTTGCCGTTTACATAAATGAAATTGCAAAAGGATTGGAAAGCCCGCACAGTTGCAGTACAGAGCAGATAAGACAAGACCCCTTTGATATATAAATCTAAGGTGGTAGCCGATTTCTTAAGAGCAGAGTTTAATGTTCAGACTCAAAGTCTCGCCAGCAGCGCAGAACTTTGATTACAGGTTGAATCAGGCTTTAAAGTCTTACCAATTTAATCAATGGAATTAATGACTTAGGCGGTAATTGCAAGTCTTACTCACAATGTCTTGTTGATGTTGGAGGCCCGATGCGATCATCGCAATCGGCAGTTTCATATGATACCACCGCAATGTGTTTTGCAATATTGAAACATTGCAATGCGATCACAATTGCAATCACAATCGTATTACAATCTCCCTCCACCAAAGCTGAGGCCCACTGGTCCCACAGACCACGCGGCATTTTGTTATATAATCGCAAGTTCACAATCGGGGCCGCGGTTTTGTTTGGCCCGATTGCACTAACCAATTGCAGACCCGACCATGTTATATGGCGGCGTTAATTGATCCATCGCATCTGTTTTTGATCGGCGATAGGAACTTTTCATATGGCTCATTTCCAATGTTTTGAAGTCCGGATCTGATTCATTCATAGGGCAGATTTCATATTGGCAAATCGCATCCGATCCTCCATCGGAGATCGGAGTTTTCATTTGAATGTTTGTTTTGTTTGATAAGCCCGGAACCGATAGACTTATGCAGCAGAGTTAAAACAATCATCGCGTCCGGATAACGATCGGCAATCGCAGTTTTTTGTTTGGTCGTTTTGTTATGTTTAAAATGCGGACCCAATGCATTATAGTTTTTGATTTAATTTTATTATATGCACGGCGCATATATAATGTAAGGGTCCGAGAGCCTGTCAAGTAAGTTTTTTTTTTGTTATTCTACACAGAACAAAATTTCTTTTGCACAATAGTGCGTTTGTTTTTCATTTGGCAGAGACAGAGTGTTATTGTTTAGTTTGTGACAGTGAAGTCATTTTAGGCACTGCGTTTTGCAGCAGTCCTATTTTGTAATCCCCCTCAGTGAGGAAGCTTTGTAACAAGTTTTTTTTTTAAAGGAATAGAAGTTTGTTTTCAAGTGGAAATTCTGTCTCATGTAAGTGAAATTTTTATATTTCTCTGTGTTGATAGAGGAGAGTATTATTCTCTCCACTGTTTGTTCTGGAATTTTCAATATTCCAACATGGTATCAGAGCTAGTCCAGGCTCTTTGAAGATCAAAGAAGCTGAAGAAAAGAGTTCTTTGTTGCAGCAGCTTATCCAACAAAGTGAAGACTCAGCCAAAAATAATTCAAGGTATTTTTCTATACATTTTATTTTGTTACTATTACAGAACAGTCAGTTATTTTAAATACACAGTCAAGTTTTTTTGAATCATAGTTAAGAGTGCAGAATAGCTAGAGCCAGCACTGGTATGGGTATGGGAAATATCCACCTCCCACTATTTAATGGGAAAAATTATGACTACTGGTCAATAACTATGAGAGCATTATTTGTCTCCCAAGACTTATGGGAATTTGTTGAGGATGGCTTTGAAGAGCCAACAAATGAAGAAGAGTTTGATGATTTAACTCAGGCAGAAAGAGAGATGCTGAAGAGCAATAAGAAGAAAGACTCCAAAGCTATTTTCTTATTGTATCAAGCAGTGCATGAGAGTGTGTTTCTAAGGATAGCAACAGCTAAGAGATCCAGAGAAGCATGAAAAACTCTCAAGACAGTCTATCAAGGCATGGAAAAAGTGAAGACATCAAAACTTCAGTTGCTGAGGAGAGACTTTGAGACTCTCTGTATGAAAGAGTCAGATACTATTGACTCATTCTTCACTCATGTGATTGGAATGGTCACACAAATAAAATTTCATGGAGAGACTCTTGAAGACAAGAGGATTGTTGAAAAACTCTTGAGGAGTCTACCCTCAAGATTCGATGTGATTGTCACCACCATAGAGGAGACTAAGGATCTCACAAAGTTTTCAGTGGATGAGCTACATGCATCACTGATGACACATGAACAGAGATTGGGTAGGAGTGAAAATTCATCTCTTGAGCATGCCTTTAAGACCCAGATGTCTTTCGAAAGAGGAAGAGGGCAAGGCAGAGGAAACAAGAAAGGCAGAGGCAGAAGCCAAAATAGAGGTGGAAGGAACAGTCCAGCAAATTCTCAAGGAAGGGGCAGCAATCCAAATAAGCATCAAGACCAAGGCAGCAGCCAGTAGAGTGGTCAGCAGAATGCTCGAGGACAAAGGTATGATAAATCCAATGTCCAATGTCACTATTGTAAAAAATATGGTCATTATGCTAATGAATGTAGAAAGAAGCAACATGATATGGGAAGTAGAACTAGTGCAAATTTCACTAGAGAAAATATCAGCTAAGATAATTTGTTTTTAGCTTGTAATATGGCTGAAAAAAAAGGGAAGATTTATGGTTTCTAAACTCCGGTTGTAGTAACCATATGACAGGAAAGACATCAATGTTTTCTATGTTAGATGAGAGTGTGAAGTCACAAGTCACACTAGGAACTGATAGCAAAGTTTCTATTATGGGAAAAGGGATTGTAAATGTTTTAACAAGGAAAGGAGCAAAGAAATCTATAGCAGATGTTTATTATGTTCCAGGAATGAAGTGTAACCTCTTAAGTATTTGACAGCTTGTCCATAAGGGGTATAATGTTTTATTTGAGGATGATGTTTGTACCATCATGGATAAACCACGCAACAAACAATGTATTGCTGAAGTGAAAATGACGAGGAACAGGATGTTCCCTTTCAGAATGAGAGCAGATTTGAAGAATGGTGAAGAGAAAGCAACAGTGGCACAAGAGACTTTCCAAAGCGAACCAAAAGATGATAATTGGTTGTGGCACTTGAGATTTGGACATCTCAACTTTGGAGGTCTTAATCTGTTGAACAGAAAAGGAATGGTAAGAGGTCTACCATTGATAGAGAAACCGGACAGCTTTTGTGAAGGTTGTATCTTGGGGAAACAACACAGAGAAAGTTTTCCTTCTAGGAAAAGCATAAGGGCAAAAGCACCCTTAGAGATTGTCCACTCAGATTTATGTGGACCGATGCAAACTCCATCACTTGCAAGCAACCAGTGCATCTTAACATTCATAGATGATTTTACAAGAAAAACTTGGGTTTACTTTTTGAAAAACAAAAGTGAAATATTTGAAAAATTTTGCAATTTCAAAGCACTTGTTGAGAACCAAAGTGGGCTGCATATCAAAGTCCTAAGGACTGATAGAGGATGTGAGTATATCTCTAAATATTTTCTACGTTTTTGTAGAGAAAATGGTATTCATAAGCAATTTACAACTAGATATACTCCGCAGCAAAATGGAGTAACCGAAAGGAAGAATAGAACCATAATGGACATGGCAAGGAGTATGTTAAAGGCAAATAATTTGCCTAATGATTATTGGGCTGAAGCTGTACATTGTGCAGCGTACATTTTGAATAAGTGCCCTACAAAAACAGTGATGAACAAAATGCCGGAAGAGGCATGGAGTGGCACAAAACAATGTGTCACACACATGAAGGTTTTTGGATGTGTGGGTTATGCACACATTCCAGATCAGCTAAGGAAAAAGTTGGACAACAATTGGGAGAAATGTATTTTCATTGGATATAGTGAGGAATCCAAGGCTTATAGGTTGTATAACCCATCAACCAAGAAGTTTATTGTGAGCAGAGATGTTCAGTTTATTGAAAAGGAAGCTTGAGATGGAAGCATAGAGAAAACAATGAATGTTAAACACTGTTTATCTCATGATGAAAATAATGATGAGTTGGCTGAAATACATCCCCAAACAGCAACACCAACACAACAGCAGCAATGCACACCGTTGAGGAGAAATGAAAGTGTTTCTCCAAGCACACCACAAAGAGGAAATTCAAGTGCTTCTTCAAGCATTTGTACACCTAATGAAAGAGGTAAGAAATTTAGAAATTTGAAAGATATTTATGAACAAGATATAGCAAATGAAGGTATCAATTCTTTGTTTGCTTTATATTGTCATGTTTATGATTCTGTTCATTTCGAAGAAGCTATCAAGGATAAGAAATGGATAGAAGCTATGGATGAGGAGATAAATGCCATAGAAAGAAACAAGACTTGGGATTTAGTTGAACTCCCAAAAGGTAAAGATGTCATTGGAGTTAAATGGGTCTACAAGACCAAGAGTAACGCTGAAGGAAAAATAGAGAGACACAAGGCAAGATTTGTTGGCAAAGGTTATAAGAAGAAGCATGGGATAGATTATGAGGAAAATTTCGCACCGGTTGCTAGAGTGGAAACCGTGAGAGCAGTGCTGTCCATAGCAGCACAAAACAAGTGGAAAGTTTATCAAATGGACGTGAAGTCATCATTCCTAAATGGAGTGTTAATGGAAGAGGTTTACATTGAACAACCTCTCGGCTATGAAAAGAAAGGCCAAGAGCACAAAGTGTGCAAGTTGAAGAAAGCTTTTTATGGGCTGAAGCAAGCGCCAAGAGCGTGGTATAGTAGGATAGATTCCTATCTACTGGAAAATGGTTTTGAAAAGTGTGATGGAGAACCCACCCTCTACATCAAAGAAAAAGATGGAAAAATATTGATTGTAGTTTTGTATGTTGATGATGTTATTTTCACTGGTAATGATGGTTACCTTATTGAAAATTTTAAAACAGTCATGAAAGAAGAATTTGAAATGACTGACATGGGTTTGTTGAGATACTTCTTAGGAATAGAAGTAGAACAAGATGAAAATGAGATTTTTATTTTACAGGAAAAATATGTTAATGAAGTGCTGGAAAGATTTAATATGCAAGGAGAGTAAAGTAGCAATCACTCCCACAGTGATGGGACTAAAACTCAGTAGAGAGGACAGCAGCAAGGATTTTGATCTTAGCTTATACAAGAGCATAGTTGGCAGCCTTATGTATTTGATTGCAACTAGGCCGTACATAATGCATGTTATTAGTTTGATTTCCAGATTCATGGAAAAACCAAAAGATGCACATTGGCAGGCAGCAAAAAGAATTCTGAGGTATGTTAAAGGTAAAAAAAGGTTTGGTATTTTATATACTACTTTAGAAGGTTCAGATTTAGTTGGATATACTGACAGTGATTGGGCTGGAAGTGTAGATGACCGGAAGAGCACTTCCGGTTATGTTTTTCACATAGATTCAGGAGCCATTTCATGGGCTTCTAAGAAACAACCCATTGTAGCATTATCTACAGCAGAGGCATAATATGTGGCAGCTACAGCAGCAGCATGTCAAGTAGTTTGGATGAGAAAAATGTTGAGAAGTTTATGCCAAGAACAGGTAAAAGGGACAGTGATTTTTTGTGACAATAGCTCAGCTATTGCATTGTCTAAAAATTCAGTTTTTCATAAAAGGACAAGGCACATTGACACCAAATTTCACTTCATACGTGAATTGGTTAACAATGGTGAGATAGTTTTACAACATTGCAGAATAGAGGATCAATTTGCAAATATCCTCACAAAGCCACTTGCGCAGAAAAGCTTTGAACATTTCAGGAAATGCCTGGGTATGTAGAAAAACCCAGCATTTGAAATTAAGGGGGAGTGTTGGAAATTAATTCCAACTACTGAAGTCAATCAGCAGTAATTGCATAAGTGAGAGAACAGCGGCACATTGAAGTCTTAGCAAAGACGGTTGTTGCTTACTTAAATGAAATTGCAAAAGGATTGGAAAGCTCGCACAGTTTCAGTACAGAGCAGATAAGACAAGACCCCTTTGATATTTAAATCTAATGCGGTAGCCGATTTCTTAAGAGCAGAGTTTAATGTTCAGACTCAAAGTCTCGCCAGTAGCGCAAAGCCTTGACTAAAGGTTGAATCAGGCTTTAAAGCCTTACCAATTTAATCGGCGGAGTTAATGACTTAGGCGGTAATCGCAAGTCTTACTCACAGTGTCTTGTTGATGTTGGAGGCCCGATGCGATCATCGCAATCGGCAGTTTCATATGATACCACCGCAATGCATTTTGCAATATTGAAACATTGCGATGCGATCACAATCGCAATCGCAATCATATTACAATCGCCCTCCACCAAAGCCGAGGCCCGCTGGTCCCACAGACCACGCGGCATGTTGTTATATAATCGCAAGTTCACAATCGGGGCCTCATTTTTGTTTGGCCCGATTGCACTAACCAATGGCGGACCCGACCATGTTATATGGCAGAGTTAATTGATCCATCACATCCATTTTTGATCGACGATGGAAACTTTTTATATGGCTCATTTGCAATGTTTTGAAGTCCGAATCTGATTCATTCATAGGGCGGATTTCATATTGGCAAATCACATCCGATCCTCCATCGGAGATCGGAGTTTTCATTTGAACGTTTGTTTTGTTTGATAAGCCCAGACCCAATAGACTTATGCAGCGGAGTTAAAACAGTCATCGCGTTTGGATAACGATCGACAATCGCAGTTTTTTGTTTGGTCGTTTTGTTATGTTTAAAATGCGGACACGATGCATTATAGTTTTTGATTTAATTTTATTATATGCATGGACACAGAACAAAATTTCTTTTGCATAGCTATGCGTTTGTTTTTCATTTGGCAGAGACAGAGTGTTATTGTTTAGTTTGTGACAGTAAAGTCATTTTAGGCACTGCATTTTGCAGCAGTTCTATTTTGTAATCCCTCTCAGTGAGGAAGAAGAAGCTTTGTAACAAGTTTTTTTTTTAAAGGAATAGAAGTTTGTTTTCAAGTGGAAATTCTCTCTCCTATAAGTGAAATTTTTATATTTCTCTGTGTTGATAGAGAAGAGTATTGTTTTCTCCACTATTTTTTCTGGAATTTTCAATATTCCAACATCAACTACGGAAATCATAGATCAAGTTAATTATTTCTGTTAGTAACCAGGAATGGAAGCAGAAGAAGAGCATACAGTTTAGCAATTGTGTAGTTTCCTGTGTTATTGAAGACGTTGGAGTGGGGATTTTTTTGGCTCGTTTGGATGACGGGCGATGCTATACATGATTTTGCTGCTCTTTGTAACGCTTAGCAGGCATCTTCTCTCGCATTTAATACCAAATAGGAGAAGGGATGTTGCAAATTTCGAATTTTTTAATCGAAGGAAAATACAAAGGTTAAATTTTATGGAGGGTAGCATTAGAAAATTGAAATAATCTCTTAAATTTGTTAAGAGTTTCATATGCATCTGAATATAAAAGCTTCTTTCAGTTGGTGGATGATAGTCTTTAGCCTGCTCTAATGGGTCGTGCGGTTTTTTGTTTGCTTTTATTTTATTGAATACAAGCTGCGTCATAGAAAACACGAATCATACTTAAATATTTAAAGAATTTAAAAATAATAATAATTTAATTTAATTTTTAAATTTTTAAAAATTAAATACATTTATGTATTGATAATGGGATTTTATCATCCTCTCCCCTTGCATATTTGAAAACAAAAGATTACCCATATTTCATTTTGTTTAAGTTTTAAAAGTTATCTCTTGTATTTTAATTTTAGTCAATATCTTTCTTTCAAAAAATTTCTTGTGGAATAGTGTATTATTTAGTTGTGTATCCAACATATTCGTAAACATTTTACCCATTTTCAGAGATAGTATAATTAATCTCAACTTTATATTTTTGAAGATGAGTGAACTCGAAATTGTTCACAAAATTATGGTTCACCCATTTTCAAGGACAAAAACTCATATTAATGATAGTATCCCTAAATATACATGAAATGTTGACAGAAAATATTGGGCATAACAATTAAATAACATAGTGTTTCAAAACTCTCATTTATCATATTATAAATTGTTAAAATTTTACATGCTAAAATATTTAAATATAAATTTACTATTTTAATAAATTTTGTCATATTTCTAATAAAACTCATTTAAAAAGTATAAAAATTTCAAAATATACAATTACATTAAAGATAAAATTAAGTTAGATTTCTATCAAAATAATTTTAAAAAATATAAAAATTTCAAAATATACAATTAAATTAAAGATAAAATAAATTAGAAATAAAGTTAATGTTAAATTCTTATACATTTGGGAGGTTTTTATGGTATATTTTTCAGTCTAAAATTTATGGGAATTTGTTGGATTTAGAAGTTTGAATTGTGAACTTTTCACAATTTGAGAGTTCCAAATATTTTTGAATTGTTGAATTCATGTAAGTAATCAAAAATTTATTTTTAAAAATAAAGATAGTGATTTGACCCAAAAATATTTCAACCAAAAACTCCAAAACTTATAATAATTACATAGCTCCTAAAATATCTCTACTTTTTTAATTTTAAATATTTTTCATTATAGTAAATCTTGCATGAATTTGTTGGAATCACAAAATTTGATTTACAAATAGATTTTTCAAAACCAACAATACATTTATGTATTAGAAAGCTTATTTTAAAGTAAAAAATAGCAAAAACATTATTTGAACAATTTTTTTTTTTTTTAAAAGATGTTTAACTATTGATTAGTAGAAATCTGAGTAAACTATTTTTGGTCCAATCAATTTTTTTGTTATTTGAATTGTGTAAATCACTATTTCTTGTTTTGTTTAAAATATGTTTTTTTGTTGTTTTGTTTAAAATATGTTTTTTGTTGTTGTTTAAAATATGTTTTTCTTGTTTTGTTTAAAATATGTTTTTTTGTTGTTGTTGTTTAAAATATGTTTTTGATTGTATTTATATACTTAGCATTCTGAAAACTCCTAAAACAATGGAATTGCAGAAAAATTACAACTAAATTTATGATTTGAAGAAATCAATGAGATGTAGAGAATTCAAAACTTAATTTGTGATTTAAAGAAATCTTTGCCAGATTCTGAACAGTTTTAACTCAAAAATATGCCCAAAAAGCTTCAAAACCTCCCACAAGTAGACTGAGGCGTTAGACAATGCCTCTGAGCATTCATGGCATACGAAACTGCCATTAACTACCACCGGGCCATTGAATGTCAGTCGAAGTTCAAGCGTAGTGGATCTACTCCATGAAAATTGCTCTTTATGTTGCAGCTTCAACTCGGATCGCTATGGAAATTAGGTGTTAATTGTTTTGCCGTTTGAGGCTGTTGTGTAAAGCTTGGACCCGCTAAATTGGTCGGCTAAAGGATGTGTAACATCTGCTGTGAGTTTGGCGAGCAAACTCTCTACCAATCGCTCTTAGGATATTCTTGTGTGAACCGCAGACGAATGATCACGTATTGTGTGTCGCGCTTACTCGACTCTTGCTGCATACCGCCAATTTGGACTGATGCTGCGGAAAGCGTGATTTAATCTTATCGAATATATATTCAATATTTATTTTCAAGATAGTTATGTTGTTGGTTTATTTTTGTTTTAATTTAATTAAAATAATTATTTTAAAATTATATATCTATATATATTTACTGATATTTATTGATTGTGTAATGACATTTGGTTTTTTAGCATGTGATAATCATATATAATGGTATTGAGTTATGGTAGTGTAACAAACATGATCTAAATCTTTATTATAATGTGAAAATGAATATTTATGATTAAAAAATTTTGTTATATATATATAATTATATTTATATTTATAATTAGTAATAACAATAATTTAAAATAAAATTATAACTTAGATAATTTTAATATATTTTTTTTAATTTTTTATAATAGCAAATGTATTACTAGATAAGATAAGTTTCTTAATGTCTATTATAAATTGGTGTTTATTAACATTTACAGGTCATTTAAATTATAGAGCAAAGCTAAATAACATAATTTATTGTGAATAAGCTCATATAATATCTTAATATCTTAAGGTCAAAAACTCAATAGATAGACATAACAAAATCATAAATAATGGATATAACAAAATCATCAAAAAAAAAAGAAAAGAAAAAAAAAGAAGTTAAATATTAAAATTATTATTTTAGGCATAGGATAGCTACTTGAATATGTTTTGACCTTTTGTAAAAACTAATTATTACAGAGTTTTTAGCTTTTACTAAAACCCAATTATCAATCTCATTGAGATAAGTGGAAAGTGAATGTGACAACTATTGTAACATTCTCATGCTTGCTTGTCATACACCTTGTAGAAGAAAAAGGAAAAATGCATCAAATTCAAACTATGAACTAAGTGTTAGGGGTCATAAGGTCCATAAGCTCATAACACCCCTCATCTTCCGTATGCTCAATTGCTTTGTCAATGCATCTCTAACATTTTTCTTTCACTCCCAATTTTCTACCCCTTCCCCTCTTTCCACTTCCTCTCATACTTAGTCTTTGCTCTTTCTACTCCCCCTTTTCGCCCCTCCTTATCTTATTTTTTAAGCCTTTCCAAATTGAGAAATGCATACAAATTCTTAAGAAAAACATATAGTAAACAATAAAAAACCTACATTTAGTACATGGAGATCTACCCTATAAACCTTTAACCATGAACATAAACTAAACCCATCATTCATGCATTGTATTAAAATAAGATCTAAACTTTTCCTTTTTTAATTCTATTAAATTCATCATTTTATTCATAGAAAATCCATAATAGGATGTCAAATCTACATTATATTATAATGTCAAAAACCCTAAATATTAGAAAGTACAAAATCGAATAGTCCTAAACCTAGTATCTAAGTTGAACATGAAGTATGGGCCTTAGGGAGCATAATGAGTGCATTAGCTTCCCATGGCCATAAAATTCACAAAAAAAACTTCATTTGGGTTCTCTTTATCCCATTGGAAAGATATCAATGAACATTATAGGAAGTACGGGTCCAAACTAGGGGAATAATTTGCCTTCTACTCTAATTGCAATGGAAACCCTATAAAGGCTATTGAGAAATAAAAATTGTGACAATAACTATAGGCCTTAAAATTGCTACAAATCTAATAGTAATGTTCAATATAATTTTTTTGATGAAAGAAATATTAAATGGCCACACAGATCATCCTCATTTTGTCTCTTCATTTTCCTCCATCCTCTCCTCTTGTTTCTGAACTTCCCTTTCCTCCATTTCTTCCACTTATCCCTTTCTTCCTATTTGTCACACTCCTCTTATTACTTCTCTTTTCTCACTATTCATATTCCCCTACTTCTACCTTTTCTTATTTTTCCCACCTAATCCTTCATTTTCTCTTGAGATCCTCCTTAAGCTTTGTCACAAAAAAAACTTCATTTGGGTGCTCTTTATCCCATTGGAAAGATATTAATGAACATTATAGGAAGTACGGGTCCAAACTAGGGGAATAATTTGCCTTCTACTCTAATTGCAATGGAAACCCTATAAAGGCTATTGAGAAATAAAAATTGTGACAATAATTATAGGCCTTAAAATTGCTACAAATCTAATAGTAATGTTCAATATAATTTTTTTGATGAAAGAAATATTAAATGGCCACACAGATCATCCTCATTTTGTCTCTTCATCTTCCTCCATCCTCTCCTCTTGTTTTTGAACTTCCCTTTCCTCCATTTCTTCCACTTATCCCTTTCTTCCTATTTGTCACACTCCTCTTATTACTTCTCTTTTCTCACTTTTCATATTCCCCTACTTCTACCTTTTCTTATTTTTCCCACCTAATCCTTCATTTTCTCTTGCGATCCTCCTTATGCTTTGTCTCTTTCCAATTAATTCCTTCTTCTTTCTCTTCCCTTTATGATGCTAGTATTCTTTTCCTCATCTTTCTTTTCAACTTCTCTTTCCTATTCTTTTCTCTTTTGATCTCTCTATTTTCATCTTCTCATTCCCCTCTTTACTCCTCCTCATCCTCCCCTCCTCTTTCATCTTCTTTTTTTCTCTGTTTTTCCTTCTTCTTGACTCTCGTCTTCGTCTTCCTCTTCCTCCCCCTTTTCTTCCATATTTCCCTCCCACTCTTCTCCCTTCTCTTCTATCCTCTCCTTATTTTCCCTTCTATTCTCTCACATCACTTCCTTAAGACTTGCACAATGCCTAAAATATAATTTTTTTTTCATATAAATGAGTTGTATTTGAATGAAATAACATTAGAAAATTTTCTATCGTAAATGTATATTGTTGTATTATTGATTTTATTATTTGTGTGCACCTTATTTAGAGTTATTTAGTTTATGTTGTAATTAAGTTTAACTATCTATCTAAATATGTACTTACTTTGTTGTATATATAAGTCACATAAATAGGAAAAATCTATTGGTCATAATAATGATTGTAGAAGAATTCATAAGGAAAAAAAGGGAAATTGTTGTGGGCATCAATGAGTGAAAAAACAAAGGTAAATTGTTGATCAAATATCATATAAATTTTTTTTATTTACAATGATTTAATCCTTAAGCACAGATATCCCTTAAATCCCTAATGAATTCACTAATCCATTATAAATAAAAATATACTATTATAAAAACATATTTTTTTATTTTTTTTATAGAATTGTGATGAATTTACTAATCCAATATAAACAAAAATATACTACTATAAAAACATAATTTTTTTTAAAAATTTTATTTGAACGCTGATTCATGTGGAAATGAATCTCCAAAAACAAATCTCAGTGGGAATGGAACCTGGGTTGAGTTGGGAGCATAATAATAACTCCTTCCCACCAACCGAACTACACCCAATAAACTTTATATACAGTTGGAATTAACCATTTATTTTGAAATTTATTATATTCGTGTGAACTATGGCGATAATAATGAATCATAAGATTAAATGGTATTGAAATTAGTTTATTATATATACATTTTATTACATTTTTGAATGCTCGCAATTTTTATTTTATTTTATTAACCTCATTGCTTTGCTTTGTTTTCAAACATTCAGAACGAGGAATCAAAAGATGAACAAAGAAATTATAATAATATAGTAAAATTTGGATGTTAATTTCAATTTATCTCCTTCTATGCTTGTACATATCTTTTCATTCATTATTGGATACAAATTTGGAATCTATGCGGGGTCAATAGTGTATGATTTGTTTATAAGAAAATAAAAATTTACATGGTTATTTTACAATTTAATTATATATATATATAGGTTAGTTTAAATGGTCAAGAGCTAGACATAAATTGATTTGATATAGTTGTTGGTTGTTATTGATTTGATATTGTCGAATTTTTAAACAAATCTTTTGGGATGAATTTTAAAGGAAATGTTTTGGCCTTAATTTTTAAAGGAAAATTTTTGGGCTTAATTATTAAAGTAAGTGTTTTGGGCTAAATTTTAAAAGAAAGATTTTTTTAAATTAATTATTTTGAGGTGAATTTTTAAAGTGAGTTTTTTTTAGAGTAAGTTTTTTGGGATGAATTTTTAAAGTGAGATTTTTTGAAAGTAAATCTTTTTGGTTGCATTTTTAAAGTGAGTTATTTTTAAGGTAGTATTTTGTGCTGAATTTTTAGAGAGTTTTTTTGTCTAAATTTTAAAAGTGAGTTTTGTTTGCAGGATTTTGAAATTGACTTTTTCGGGTTGGACTTCAAAAATTTACATAGATTGAATTATCACGGGAAGTTAAATAAGTTGCAAGAGAAAATATGACCGAGTAAGAAACATTGATGCTCGTAGACAATACTTGAGAAGCTATTACAAAAGAAAGAAGGAACAACCCTTAAATAATGAAAGGGAATAAATCTCAAGTATAAATTTCTCATATTTTTTTACAGTGTATTTTGAAAGATACATAATTTTGATTTCACTCAATCATAATGACCTTCAGAAATATTTTGCACACATTTTATTAGAAAATTAAATGGCAAATATCTATGAAATTTCATAAAATCTATATCTACTAAAAGTAGATTCAATTCTGCAAATGTGGTGAGATTTTTCCATCAGGGACCATTTTGTCAATAGTTGATTTTGCAGAGAATTACACATTTGTTGCGAAAAATGGAATACAAAGTGAATATTATCATTCTGACCAAATCTATATGCTTTTCCATATTCTATATAGACACGCTGAACAAAGTGTTGATCATACAGAAAGCACGAGTCAAAATCAACATTTTATTAAATAATATCACTTTAATATCAATGATGATCATACACATGATACACATTTTGTAAAACATTGTTTTGATAAGATTTATGACTCATTGAAAGGCCATGTAATAAAATGTAATGAACATTGGATATGATCATATGGATGCAGACGTCAATTCAAATCTTCACGATCATTCTTTTAGTTGTTTCTTCTTCGTATGAAAACCCACATTAAACATTTTTGGAATTTCTTTGAGACTAGTCATGGAAAATAAGAACATGATGGTGCACGGGCATGTATAAAACGAGCAAAGCGAAGATATCAATGGATTGCTTTGCAAACCAACTTGTCTTAGATAAACAAGTTTTTCAATGGTGCATTGCTACACTAAGCCATGAGATTAACCCATCAAGGGAGGTACTGAGGTATGTATAAAAAATTAACTTATATATAGTTTTAATATATGATCATTTTTATTAGTTTTCTAATTTTAAGCATTTATAAAATCTATAGTTTAAACAATATCACGATGATTATCTTTTATATATAAATTTTATTTTAAATAACATATTCAAATTCTTCTTTGAATTTTCTATATATGTTTTTTTGGCATATTGGAGTCCAAGATGTAGATAGATCGATTACATATGAAGCTGAAAACAAAATCCAATGATGTTTGTGAAAACAATATGTATGTAAGATATTGGCAACATACAAAACTAAATACAATGAGAAAATGTCAGTTGCAAGCTTCGAAGAGATGGAACCAGAGGAGAATATAGTATCATCTAAAGGTGATCGAGTTTTTGATATTGTTAGAGAAGGTAACATTTCAATTTCTTTCAAATAATATATATATATATATATATATATATATATATATATATATTTCATATAAGTATCTAGATAATAGTTAAAATATATATATCTACAAATAGATAATAAAATCAAGTCCATGTTGATAAAGTTAATTTCATGTTAATTATGATCTTAATTTGGACTTATTTTATTGTGCAAAAGATGTTTTTGTTGTAGTTTCACCGATTAACAACACAGAAAATGTTAAGTATTATTTGATGTTTTGCATTAAACGAAAGATGAATTTATTGGAAGACTATGATGATAACTATTTTAGATATGAAAGAAGGTCCATTATACTGAAATTTTATTTTCTCCAAGAAACTCATCAAACTGAGAGTAACGTTTACTTTCAAGACTATCAACCGGATGTCATAAGTTGTTAATATAGTCACTTGATGTGTGCAACACAAATAAAGTTGACAGAAGTTCAATCAAAGAAAAAATTTAAAGTTAAGAAATGGAGAATTTCAAAAGCTGAGCCTGAACAGATCATTGAGGATGGCATTCCATTAGAATATTTTTAATTAAACTGCCCAACAATTTCTTCTCCTTGGATTCATCTTTGAGAACTTAGAGTTCAATTACATTGTTAGCCTTTGTTTTTGTGCACTCTTAAGTTGTACATTATTAAGAATGTAATGATGTGAAAGCGATGCTCATGGGGTGTTGTATTGAGTTATAAAGTTATATGAAGGGAAACTTTCAAGGATGACAATTTATCTTAAAATTTAGAAACCTTGGAAAATCTCACTAGTACATTATGTGAAGCTGGGTTACACTTTTTGCCCATTTTTGAAAGAAAAATTTCATTTTTTTCAGTTCTTCAACTTTCTTCAAACTATAACAATTTTTATGTTTAGAATTTCATTTTGCGATAAACATAAAAGTTGTAAGAAATTTTGTTAGCTTTCTATTACTTATTTTTTGAAATTTTTTTATGCAGATTTGATATGTCAACTTAGCATTTCTTTGAGTGTGTGTTTCTTAACAATCAAAGGATTCATAAGAAGTCATGTTATGACCCAATGTTGTATTCATTGAAAATTTGTGTTTTTGAGAAAAAAAAATGTGTTACAACAATCTAGACAGAGTCTACTTTGGTTTCGTCATATTTACAAAGCCAATGGATGCATATCATAATTACTAGAATTTTTTGAACTGGTCCAATACGAAAAACTGCATATTTTGGATATGTTTCGCGACGCAACAAATTTCTTAACATATAAGTTATAAAATAAAAATATAAAAGCTACCCATTAGAGATGACGGACCAATGTAATGCCCCATAATTTTTTCAATTTTTTTTACAATGTATTTTGGGAGATACAAAATTTTTATTTCACTGAATCACAATGACCTTCAGAAATTGTTTGCACCCATTTTATTAGAAAAATAATTAAAATTAGTAAACTTTTATGAAATTCCATAAAATTTATATTTCCTGAAATTAGATTCAATTATGAAAATGCTTGTCTTGGTTCTGACAGTTAATTAAAAACCTTTCATGGAGTTTAATCAGTCCAAAGTTGCAGAAACGTATTCAGAGCCTGGTTTTTGCGGAACTGGTGATGCGTTAGTTCAGTCGAACTTTGATTAAAATTTCGGCCAAACTATGTTTTGCGCCGACGGATCGATAAGTCTAACGACTTAATAGTTCAGCCGAACTTTTAATCAAAAGTTCGGCCGAACTTTTGTATAATTTTTTGTCGGCCGGAAAATTTTGTGGAGCCCCTACTAAAACACATTTCGCGACAATATAAATTGCCGCGAAATCATTCATAATTTTCGCACATTTCGCACATTTCATCTGATTTTACAAAGGTCTTGTTTTGGGTTTAAAAAAATTTCTTCAAAGTTTGGATTTAGGAGCATTTCTTGGAAGCAGACTGATTTTGCAAAGAATTGTTTTGGGTTTAAAGAATTTTCTTGGAGAACATTTCTTGGAGGTGGCCTGATTTTGCAAAAAATTGTTTGGGACTTAAGAAATTTTCTTGGACGTACATTCAGAGGACATTTCTTGGAGGTATGTACGTGTTTTGAGTTGAAGTAAATCTTTTGAGCTTCGTTTCATTTTTATAAGACATTTTTTTCTCAAATTTTTTAAAGTAAGTGTTTTGGATTGGAGTATGTATTTTTTGCAAAAAATTTAAAATGAATTTTTTTAAATTAAATCTTTTGTGATGTTTTTCCTAATTGAGTTATTGTCTAATTTTTTGAAGGAAATTTTTTGAACTTCATACCCTATTATCATGGGAAATCGAAGGAATTGTGCGAGAAAATATGATCGAAAAAGAGACCCCGAGGAACGTAGAGAAGAGACGAGACAATCTCGCAAAAGAAAGTTAGAAGCCCTCTCAAATATTGAAGAGGAAAATCAACCTCAATCATAAATTGAAGCAGGTATGTAAATGTAAATATTATGATCTATTGATATATTTAAAATTTTCCTAATGTAAAATGTGAAGCTTAATTTTTAGTTGATGAACTAATTTGAAAAATATTTTGTTTAATGTAAACAGACAAAGATATTCCTCAAAAAATTGATGATGAGATAGAAAATTTTAAAAGAGAAAGTGAAAGAGATATTGAACCAATGATTGAATATGGTGAAAATATTGAAAGAAATCCAAATAAAGAAATTGAATCACAAGGTATATATATATATATATATATATATATATATATATATATATTAAACACATGCACATATCATTGAAATTATAGATATATTTATTAATTTAGTTATTTATTGAATATGTACTATTTTTTCGAATATGTACAGATGAAATCACTATCGATAATGAGATGTTAGAAAATGTTGACACTCACACATATGGAAATAAAAAACCTGACCATGCTATACAATATCGTGTTAACTGCATTTTTGAAAAGTATTTCTTAAATCAGCGGGTGACAGTTCAGGCTCAAATTTTGAAAGGTCTCCTATCATTAAGGAAATTAAAAGAAGCTACGACACTACTGGGCATTCGAAAATCAACCAAAGATAAAAAAAAAATGAAGGAAGATGTGATAAAAAATATGAGTAGTGCTATAAAGTCAATTAAGAGATCTAGAGAGAAAGATTTTTAAATTGTACGTAGAGGAATACAGATGGAAATGGTTTCATCAAGTACTCAAGAGAATCGTTTGGTAACATCTATGGCACAAGCACTGGGAACCTCGCGATTTTTTTTTCACAAACATCGGAAATTTTTGTTGCAAATAGATGTAAATGATGAACTCGCTTGTTGGAGAGCTATTTGTAGGCAACCATACAAAGATAGACTTGGAGAAAATGTTAAAAAATAATATATGAATATTGGAAGAACAATTCGCGTGTTTCGCCAACTACAAGGCATGTGATGCGAAGAAGAATAGCACAAAATCAGTACGAAGAACATGAAAAATATTTCTTGGAAACCACTCAGATAGAGTTATTCAACAAGTTCAAAGAATAGAATCGTCAAATTCATGTTTCACTCAATGCTTTTGTTCAACAAAAACCATGGTATGTAAAACCTATCACCGTATGCGACACTTGTTGTTGTCGTTATCATGTGGAATTTGAGTTATATTATGACACATTCCTTGATTTCGATAGAACATTATGGAAGGATTCACCTCCTCCTTCCACTATTCGTGATTTCATATCTCAAATTCTATGTGAAAGAGAAAGCGATGAACTATTTTATAAAAAGAAATGTGTTGGTGGTAAAAAATGCGACGATTGTGGAAATTTAACTAAATTTCAAAAAAAATATCGTATTGATATAAATGATCAATCGTAGTCCAACATTAAAGTGAAATGGAAGAGATATGAATATATCGATACATCGATTCAAGGTGCAAATAGTGTTAAAAGAATTGAATTACTAGAAGACGAAAATTTTCTAATAAACTTTTTGAGAAAGTTTGAGGCGGAAATTTACAAATACACCAAGCATTCCCATAGAGCTCGATGGCAAGACTTGCAATTCGAAAAATCTCGTGAATTTTTTCCACCAAGGACCATTTTGTCAGTGATTGATTTTGCATAAAACTACACATTTATTCCACAAAAAGAAATTCAGAGTGAATATTATCATTCTGACCTAGTCTCCATGCTCGTCCATATTCTATATAGACATGCTGAACAAATTGTCGATCATATAGAAAGCATGAGTGAAAATCGACATATCATTAAAGAATATCACTTTTATATCAGTGACGATCGTACACATGATACATGTTTTGCACAACATTGTTTTGGAAAAATTTATGATTCCTTGAAAAATCGTCGAATAACATTCAATGAACATTGGATATGGTCAGACGGATGTGCAGGTCAATTCAAATATGCACGATCATTCTTTTGGTTGTGGTGTCTTCATAAGAAAACCTGAATTAAACATTGTTGGAATTTCTTTGAGACTGGCCATGGAAAAGGAGAACATGACGGTGCAGGAGCATGCATAAAACGAGCACTTCGAAGATATCAATTGAACCACTCTGCAAGCAAACTTGTGAATGCTAAAGAAGTTGTTCAATGGTGCATCGCTGCTCTAAGCCATGAGACTAACTCATCAAGGGAAGTGTGAAGGTACATTCAATTTAATTTATATTGGAAATCTAATTTTAAACATTGTACATTTATCATGCAATGATTATCTTTGATTGTATTTTGATATCATATTTACAAATTATTCTTCTAATTTTCCATATAAAGGTTTTTCTGGCATATTGGGATCAAATACATAGATAGATCAATTGTAAGTGACGTTGAAACAATAAAATGGACTCAAAAATTGCATTCAATTCAAACAAAGTCGTCCAGAAATGTGTTTGCATTAGATAAAAGAAAATATTCTTGTTTTTGTGATGTTTGCATAGACAACACAAAATCCAATTGCGTTTGTGAAAACAAAATGTATGTGAACGATTGGAAGCATACAGAGCTAAATACAAAGGGAAAAATTTCTGTTGCAATGTTTGAAGAAATGCAATCAGAGGAAACTACAATATCATCCGATGGTGATCGAGTTTTTGATCTTGTTAGAGAAGGTAACATTTGAATTACTTTATAATGATTTAAAGATCTAGAAATAAATTTAAATATGTATAATTTTGTTAAGTTTATTTTATTGTGCAGGAGATGTTTTTGCTGTAATTGCACCTATTGACAACGATGAAAATGTGAAGTATTATTTGATGCGTTGCACTGAACGAAAAATGAAATTATTACAAAACTATAATGATCACGGATTTCAATATGACAGAGGGTCTATTATACTGAAAGGTTATTTTTTCAGACAAACTCATCAAAGTGGAGACTTTGTTTACTTTGAAGACTATGAACCCTATTCCATAAGTTGTCAATATAGTCACTTGGTGTGTGCAACACGCATAAAGTTGATAGAAGTTCAATCAAAGAAAAAATCGAAAATTAAGAAATGGAAAATGTCAAAATCCGATCATGAAAGGATTATTGAAGATGGAATTCCATTAGAATTTTTTTGAGTGAAGTGTCCAACAATTTATTATCTTTGGATTAAATATGTTTTAGAACTTCCAATACTCAACTAAAAATTGAGCTGCTTATGTTATTTGTGGTTTGCACATGTTAGAAATTGTTTGGGTACAAGCACGTGCTCTAGTATCAACTGAAAGTAGTTTTTCTATACATGTGCATTGATGAAAAATGTTATATGTATTGGATATATATATATGTGTGTGTGTGTGTGTGTGTGTTCTAGAATGAAATTAATTTTTCTAGTTTTACTATGTGCATTGATGAAAAATTATTTACGTACTCAATATATATGTTCTAGAATGCAATTAACTGGAACTAGTTTTTCTATGTGCATTGATGAAAAACTAGTTGGATTTTCTGGTAAAAAGTATGGACACAATGTAAATAAATCATCTACAGTATAGTTTTGTATGAAAATTCCTTTCAGACAAGAGACTCGGAGCACTTCTCTGACTTTTGGTGGGATTTGACCCACATCTCTAATCCTGATTGAAAATCTAGTACAAAATTTGTTTGTCCAATGGTCGGATATGTTCAATGTGCATTGATGAAAAATGTTACTTGTATTGGATAGATATGTTCTAGAATGCAATTAATTGTTCCAAGTAGTTTTTCTATGTGCATTGATGAAAAACTAGTTGGATTTTCTGGTAAAAAGTTTCCACAATGTAAATAAATCGACAAGGCTACCTATTTGAGTGCATTAACGACATTGACCCAAATTCAACAAACATATATATATGTACTAGACTTATATTTCCAATAAAAATTAAAGGGACAATTTGTACATATATCTACTTCTTTAAACTCTTTTTTCAATTAGAGCTCAACTGATACATGGTTAGTTGCATTGAAAAGCTATGTTCTTCCTATTGGAAATTTTTTCATTCAAACAAGACTACGTGTAGAGATCAAAAGCAATCTTAAAATTCCAAATGTACTTCAACCATCCAAAAGGGATTTGTGCAACATTACTTGACATGCCATACCAATTATAGTGAACAACTATCCAATAGAAACATTTAACATTATATACCACATGTGCCAAATGTAGATTGAAACCATCCAAAACTTTAAAATTTTAAAAACTTTTGATAATATATCGTGCAACATTAAAACATTAAATATCACATGCGAAATGTAGATTGAAACCATTCAAAACTTGAGTTTAAATTTTTTTTTGATTATATATATCGTGCAACGTTACTTCAAATGCCATGCCAATTATAGTTCAACTAGATCCAATAGAAACATTTAACATTATATACCACATGTGCTAAATGTAGATTGAAACCATCCAAAACTTTAAGTTTTAAAAACCTTTTGATTATATATCATGCAACATTAAAACATTAAACATTTAAAGTTCATTAAATATCACATGCGAAATGTAGATTGAAACCATCCAAAACTTGTGTTTTAAAAACTTCACATGCCATGCCAATTATAATTCACCTATCCAATAAAAACATTTAACATTAAATATCACATGCCAAATGTAGATTGAAACCATCCAAAACTTTTAAATTTTAATTTAACAAAAAAATATAGATCACAACATTACTTCACATGCCAAATGTACTCCAAGCATCCAAAACTTAAATTTTAAAAACAAAACAAATTATAACACATGTCATTACATAACATGCCAAATGTAGTTCAGATGACAAAATTAATTTATAGATGACAACATTACTTCACATTCACATGCCAAAAGTACTAAAACCATCCAAAAATTAAATAAAACAAATTATATTAACAATGTAATAAAATATGTCCAAAAATTGTAGATCTCACAAGTATCAAACTGTATCAAGTCTAACAAATTTTAAGACCATATAAATCTTGAAATCAAATCTACAAATCATGTCCATCAAATAGAGATGGATCTAGCGTCGGATCTAGTGTCTTTCCTATCAGGGTCTCAATCCGCTCCCTATCATGTGAAGCATCATGGGAAACCTACATACACAATGCACATGTACTTGAACATTAAAATTTGATGTTTTAAAAATGAATGAGAATATATATATATATATATCTAGAACTTCATGTAAAAAACAAAATATAACAAAAAAATCATGCAATACCTCATGAGGTTCCCTCTCCATTTGATGAACAAGTTCTGCCCCCATAGGAACATCTGCAGCGGTAAACTGTACAATATACATGTACAGTTATATATATATATATATATATATATATTAAAAACTTTCAAATGAAAATACACGTGTACATATATAAACTTATTTTCAATAATATTAAAAAAAGGAACTAAAGACAACTTGTTCAAATGTTGTGGATGTTCCTATCTCCGTCACTAGAGTTCGCGGATTAAAGAAATCTTCTATAGGAACCTAAATTCAAAAAATTTTAAATAACTCAAAATATAGATCTCTCTCTCTCTCTCTCTCTCTCTCTCTCTCTCTATATATATATATATATATATATATATATATCTCAATTTTTAATGGAACTTTTTGAGGTAGAATATATATATATATAACTTTTAAACATAAATTTTAAACTTGTGAAAAATTGTCCATACTTGTGGCTCATCTCCCAAGGAAAAAGAAGGTACCGCCATCCCAAAAACATCGGACGGAATTGGTATCTGTTAAAACATTTTATCAAATTATATATATACATACATGTACATGTGTGCACAATTATTTATTTTAAAGTCACTTAAAAAACACTAACATTTGCCAACATATCTTGATGGTTAAACCCATCTGCATTGTTTGAACCAGAGGTGCCGAACGTGATATTAACATTTTCGTCACGCATCATGTGTGAGAACTGCAAATGGTGTTTTAACATATAATCATACATTTTTTTTAGATTAATGTACATACAAATAAATGTATACATGTACATACACATGTATTTAATACAAATTGTACACATGTATATGTATGTTAAAATAATTTCAAACCTTAAGGTAACTAACACATACCGTTCCGGTGCCCTCTTCCTCATGAAAAATTAGGTCTTGCAAACCATTGCGACAATTTTTTGCATATATTTGGAGATATTCAACATTCATGTTGTCAATCTCCTCATCTGTACAATACACAAAATTGGCACGTGCATTTTCACGTGCTCTTTGTCAATTTAAACAAACATCGACTCCACCCAATCCACTACAAACATTGTCGATCATAACATCCCTTGCTTCTCGACTTATTTGAGAAGTCACATCCATCTCTGACCACAGATTTTTGACCCGAAACGGTCGACTCAGCAATGGTGGCTCAGGGTGAAGCAACTCCACATCTTGCTTAGCGCCCTTACGGTCATATAGTCGACCTTTCCCTGGGCCAAAAAATTCTGACGGAAGGTCATTGTAGTTGGGTTTCATACCAAAAAAAAATTTTGCATAAAAAAATTGTGCAAAATAAACAAGAACCTCATCATTCCATGGGAGCCTTCCATAGGCCGCAAGGTGCCTATCATACAAATAACGAGATATGTCTGGGTGCTTGAAATACTACACCTTCAACATTTTTCTTTTTGGCCCTTCTTTGTAATTAAACATTGACTTGGCCACTTCTTTTGTAACTTTTTGTTTTACATCCTCCCATTTATCTGGACCCATTACTGTTTCTTTTCTATTTCTCATCATTTCTACAAATGTATCAGTCGTTGGCCCAATATTTCTATACACATTTACAATTTCTCCCAATGAATGTGTAACTATTTCAAGGCTTTGTCGACTCTCAGCAGGTAGAGACAAAGCCACGAGATCTCTTTGCAATTTTGCATAAAGTCTTTCACACCTTTGTAAGGTGCATTTCTCCATGTTGGTTTCCCATGGTATATCAGTAATCTCGGCCGGATAAGTTGTGCTGGGTAGACAACCTTCTTCTTGAATGTAGCAGGCTACCCTGCATCTATTTTGACCACTATTTGGAACATTTTCGGCCTCTGCATCAATATATATAAAATTTCGTATATTATAAAAAACACATGTAAAAAAAGTTGTACAAATTTAATGAAAAAAATATTGAAATTGATGGCAACCTTGACGTTGTTGGTTAGCATCTTCTCCAACATGACCCTGCTGAGAACCAGACCCAGAATGACCTTGCTGAGAACCAAACCCAAAATGACCCTACTGAAAACCAACAGCCGTTGATTGGCCTTCGAGGGAATAAATATCTCCCCCTTCACGCAACCTGCTACCACTCATTGATGGCCCTCTAGGTGGATTTGAACCACCACCAACCTCTCGAGACAAGGGAGAAGCTTCATAAAAAAATACAAATTTATAATCAATTGAAAAATACATTCATGTGTACATATAAATACATATACATATTCATTGATTAAATTGTGTGAACCATACCACGACTGGTTGAACCATGGGCACGCTCCATGGATGGAGTAGAAACCCTTCTCCTCTTACCTCCTAAAAATTAAAAAATGAAACTTATTAACAACTAATTTAACTCACAAAGTTAATAAAAAATCAATTCCATATGTACACACATGTATGGAGATTTAAGATTATATTTAAATACCGTGAACATCCCCTGATCCCTAAACCTCCATATGGGATTTGGCTGATCTTCATCGTTCATCCTCCATGATATATATATCTATTGGTCGACATTTACACAAAATAGATTTCAGAAAATCAATTTGTAATTTAGTGTACACAAATTATGTAGAACACAAATTTCAAAGCAATAATTGATGTGTGAAACTCAATTTAATCGAAAAAGAAATTATTAAAATGATAAGTTCACCAAATTGCGCTTTACATGGTGGGAGCACACTTCGTATAAAATTTACCACTTATACACTTTAGTTTGTGGGAGAAATGACACATGTACATAGTTTACCTTAAATTTGTTGTGTTTTATGGATATTAAAATGAAGAACTTCTATTTAGATCCATTCAAGAGATTGACTGTAGGGGCATTTACTAGATATGTTACCTTTCATAAAATATGAGATCCAGAGGCTACCTGGCCCTTTATAGACTTTGCCTATAGAACTTGTAGAAGTAAACACTAGAGGCATTAACAATATCAAAGAACATTTTCATGCTCAGACATGGGAATGTGTCTCTTTCCCTACGCAGAAAAATAGTTCAAGGTAGTTAATCTTCATAGGTTTGTCATCAAGCGGGTCAATATGAACATCCCCAACTTACTTTTCATGAAATTAGGCTTGGAATCCTCTACAACCTCGTGGATGGAGTTGAATGGGAACTAGGTCAAGGCCTTTACAAAATACATGCTAGTGAATAACACTTACTAGGTTATGCCAACAAATAAAGTGGGAGAAATGTTTTCTCCTCGAGATTATCCAATTGGGTGTGTAATACCAACTTCACCCATTTCCTAACAGGTTTCTCTCTTAGGTTACAAAGTGTCTTCACCTTATTAGTTATATATTTTTCAATTTTCCATGCATTCCTTGAATTTTTTCTCCTACAATCTCCCCCTCTTAGTCCCCAAAATATTGTCATCAAACATGCCCCATTGAGGATCTGGAGCAATGTTTGCACCATACTTAGAATTGTCATTGCTGCTAATTGAAATTGGAGAGTCATGTATACTAGATTGCTTGCTTAAGTGGCTCTTACTTGGACAATATCCTGAGATGAGTTTGACATGATGTTCATATGAGGCTGGAAGCTACTTGGTGTAATTTTCCTTAAATCTTGAAAAAAATAGAGCAAAAATGTCATTTTCGATCATTTTTTATTAAAGCTTCTACATACAGCAGATGTTATCACAATTCCAACACAATCATTTTCCATGAGCATGAATTATGAATGTTGCAAGCCAAATTGCAAGGAAATTTGCATTCATTTTAGGCAAAATAAGGCTATGACATTAAGGTCCATGCTAGAAAAAATTATGCAAATAAGGTTGTTGAGTCTTGATACTTACCATGTGTTTCAAAGCCATAATGAAGGTTGGCTTTGAGAGTGTCCTCCCAAAGCCCTGTCTTGAGATGAAATTTAATTCAATGTCTCTTAGAGTTGCAAGGTGGAATTGATAGAACTATTTGATTTCTTTACCATAGATAGATATCTCCTTTCATCTATACCTTTCTCTACCATCTTATTTCCAAGTGAAATGGGAATTTTCACATTTTGAATGCCATTACCACGTAGTTTGGTAGTCTGCTAGCTAGACCTATCACAAGTAAGGTTGTCATACCAAACTATTTCTCTTGCTCAACTCAGTGACCATGACTCTCTTCTCACACTGCTTACCATAGGATCTTCAGTTGTACATGTCATGCAAAGTTGGGGGTTCTAGGTCTACACCTATTAGGTAAAGTTGTATTTTATGGCATTGTGGTCCTTAAATTTGGAGGTGTTCCACCTGAAAAAGTAGGTATTAAATATTGACGAAAAGGATTTGTTTCAACTTTGATAGAATTTCCTTGTGCAATTACTGAATTTCTCGACGACATCATGCTAGCTTTGCTCAGAGAAGAAGGTTTTGGAGGAGAAATTGAATTATTTTTACTTATTTTTGGCATTGAAGTTTGAAATAGTAGTTTTGATGACTCCATTGATGACCTTGCTGAGGAATTTGATGCACACAATATTGACTTTGAAGATGGTTTAGAAGACGTTGAAGAAGTTGCAGATTTTGGTCTTGTCACTAAATTTTTCTTTCTTGTTGGACTTGATCAAGACACAATTTAACTTTACGAGAAGATTGAAGACCTCGAAGAGGTTTTAGATTTTGTTGTTCTCACTGAAGGTTTTTGTCTGGTTTTGTTTCTTAAACCATCATTTCCATAGGATATTTTTGGTGAATAGATTCTTGACCTTGATGAGAGGATATGATATGTTAAAGAGGCTACATCTTTTGGTGACGTCACTAATTGTTTCTCTATTATTGTGTTTGTTAAACTTTTTTATCCCAGAGGAGAGTGTTATCCAATGTGAATTTGAAACCGCCCTCACATTTTTCAATGAAGTTTCTATCTGAATGTTAGGGAGCTACACAAATTATAGAAATTCAATATGATGTGCCAAAAACTTTACAGACATCCCAGAAACAAAAACCACCTATTATATGTCAATTAAATCTACATGGAACCAGCAAGCAATATGGTAAAATATAGAATTATGAATCCCTTCAATTAGTAAAAAATATATATATATATATATATGAAGAAAGCACCCAGAGGACTAGAAATAACAAAATAGTAGAGAAAAAGAATAGTATCTCAGCAGCTATAATTGCAAGTCATAAATTAATATCATATATTCCAATTTTAGCACTAAAAGTAAACTCAAAATAACATAAAAGTAGAGACAACATTGTTTTACATGTAAGTAAACATTGTTAATGGAAATATGAAACATGGATTGGCATAATCATGCCTTTCTCAATGAAATTTCATCAGACCATTCAAAAATTGTGCGCTAATAATATTTAAATAAGTTAAAGGAGAAAATTGACCTATATTGTACAGTTTATGGGACATAAATCAATATGTAGAAATATTCACTTGGTTTTTATAATTGGATAGAGGAATGACTTAAAATGACCTTGTATGTCTTCTCGTTTTAGAGATCAAATTTTTAGGAAGGATTTAAGTATCCACATTTCAAGAATCTCTAGAAGAGGTTGATAAAGAATATAGGAAGACAAAAAATTAACCAGTGGTGTAATAAATGGATTTCTTGGGAGGTAGATTGGCATATGGACTTTTGGTAGCTAGAACTTTTCCAAATAAGTGAATGTATTTGAAAACTGAACCTCTAGTTTATTTTGGTTTAGACAAGGTCTAGAATTTGAAAAGTGAATTCCCTCTTTCTTCCTCTTACATATCCAACGATCGGAATCTGGATTGAGGGAAAAAAAATTTCAAAATGAAAATTTTGCATTTTATTTGTTGTACACATGAGTTTTTAAAAGCTAATTGACTCATAAATTTCTCACAAAATACACTTAAAGCTTGACACATAAACCCCTTCCCAATTGGCTAACATTAGACGATCCTAAACACATTTTTATTTAACTGATGAGGGAGATAGCCCAACAAAACTAGTTTGTCCATATTCAAATCAAGTTGGTATCAAAGTACAATTTAGTTCATTTTAGTCAAGGTTAGAAGAATTAGCTATTGGTTTCTGTCTTCAATTTCCTCTCAAAATGAATGTGTACGTGCTTTTGAGAGAGACACTAGAGGAATAAGGTCCAAATTTTTGATGAAAATGTGCTATGAAAGTAAAGGGTTAAAGGCAAACATGTACAAGGCATAGTTGAGTACAAGGCATAGTTGAGCCAAATGTTGTTGAGGAAGGGCCTAATTATTTGGGTCTTGGTTATGGAAAACATGATGGAGAATGCTCCAAAGCTAAGGAGGCACATGAAGCTGTTCCAAGAAGGAATTTTATTTCGTGTTCATTACCTCAAGCTTGTGAAGTTTGTGTTCATGATGAATGGAAAATTTTGACACCCACTTTGCAAGAAGATGTTAATAATCATGCAGCTAATGAGAATGTAAAAGAAGAGGATGTTGAAAGCTCTAGAGTCATTGAATTCATTGCTAGCATTGAGAGGAGAGCCACTACCTCATCAAATTCACCTCCTCAAGAAGGTGACAAAGGTGAATGTTCAAGGTATAAATTTGCCTTTAATCAAATTGCTTTTGATTATGATAAACATGGTAAATATTCACATAATATTTGGAAAATAACTTGCATGTTTCTTTTTTGTTTTGAATAATCATAATGTTTATAGATGTTGGAAGAAGATATCCATGCACATGAAACTTTCTAAATAAATGAGGCAAAAAGTCAAAGGCCCATTGGACAAGGAAAATGATGTTGAAAATAAGATGCAATTGTTTTGCACTCATTGCCATAAGAAAGGTCACCTTGTAGACAAGTGTTGGAATTTGTATCCAACAAGTCATCCACGACATTTGAAGAAGGTGGAAAGAGATATTGACAAGAATGGAAAAGAGGATTCCATAATCGATGAGGGTCGGGATGATTCACATGATGATGAAGTGTAGCTGAAAGAAGCGCCATTGAAATGGTTTGGTAAGGGATGGTTAGATTTCTTATCCAATTAAGGCCTTGCATGTATTTTGATGTTTCATGAATTTCTTTGCAAATTCAAAGTATGGTGCATGTTGCATGAAGCAAGATGTTGAAAGTAGAGTTATGTTGACACACCTAAATGCAACAAATATGGAAATTTGTACATGAGCTATTATTTGACTTGAGATTCAGTTGTTTGAAGAGGCATGTTTTGTCGACTTGTGTTTGGTTTATGGTTTTGTACACCAATATGTAAGATTACATGGATATATTCACATGATGTGAATTTTTTTTCTTTGAAGGAGAAAAATGATATGTCAGCGAGTTATGTTTCTTTCATGATGTGTTTTTAAGTTTGATGGTTTTGTTTTTGACAAGACGTCACAAGATTTTGGGAAGGTCCACTCTTGAGCGAGAGCCTCATGATTACAACCTAATCATGAGAATCAAATGGGAGTGCATCCTTATTTTGAAAACAAACCTCTAGATAGGATTCTAAGCTACCTAGGACTCAAACCATTATTTTTAAATTTGAAATATCATGGTGTGTTGTTTCAATGCCTAAATCCACAACCCTAACATAAATTGTTTTATTATTTTTTTGCAGGATTTAGTTGGTTATATTAAAAGTCAGTTGAATTTAAAATTCTTGGCTTAGTGGAATGAACCAAACATATTGTGTATTAAATGAGGAATTTATCTCTCCCAATAATTTCTAAATCACCCATATCACCAAGAAAACATGTTTTAAAATAACATACTTTGGTATGGGAAAGACCTTAGGTCCTTTGACTATGCACATGTGGTGTGAAAAATTGAAATTGACAATTTGCAAAGAAGTGAAATTATGAATGAAACAAGGAAAACGAAAAACCCAAAAGTGGTAAATGATTTAAATAGACCTAATTAATTATTTACCAACATAAATTATTCAACTTTTAGCAACTAAATGATAAGTAAAAAAATAAACAAATTTGTAATTATGGTTCGAAAGTTACATAATCTTAAGAAGCATTTTAAATTAATTCTATCTCATAAAAGGTATCCCTCCTAACTTAACAAATACTATCTCTTCTCCTAAGGTTCACGACCTCCCTTCCTTAGCACACAAGACATAAATACAATTAATATTTCAATATGTTAATTCCTATCGAAACAAATGAAAAGTTGTATATGGATGGTTTCAAATATTATAAGAAGGTTTTTGATATGGTTGAGAGAATGTGGAAAATAGAATCCATAAACAAATTATTTTTCAAAACGTATTACATTCAAAGTATCAACAAGGAATGTACAAGGGTGTTCAATGAATTAACGCTATTTATTTAAATTCCATGATGTATATCTTACTCATAATTTTAACAAATTATTAAATAATGATCTAGATTGGATAATTAAATTATTTTTATATATTTTGATGCTTATAGAGTGAAAAAACTGAAAGAATCAACTTGTAGGGTCATTTTAATGGTGGGTGGAGAATTGGGGTCTAAAACCCTTTGGAGTCATTTTGAGGTATTAAATGAAATTTCTTGGGGTCAAACGATTATCCCTTGTGCCGAAACCTTGACCATTTTTCTACACTTAAAGACATATCCAATGGTGCAAGAAAAACATCAAATGAAGTTCATTCAAAATTTATGCCTTTAGTAAGTTGACCTATCATGTTGACCACCATGGTATGAGAGAATGACATTTTAGCCCCATTACTCATGCATGGCAAGCTAGCTACATGTGGAATTTTAACAAGACTCTAAAAGGTCTAAAATCACAAACCTCGTTAATGGTTTACAGAGTCAAATCTTACACCTAATTGGCTATCACGCTATGTTAAATACTTGGCCACTAGGAGGAATAAGAGTTCCATTTTGTGTTATTGTATTTTGTTCCATAGTTGAAAATACAACTAGGAGTGTGAAGTTAGAGAGAAAAATGTATGAAGTTAAGTTTTATAGCAACCTTACACGCTAAAAGTCTTAGCTAACTCTAGAGAGATTACCTCTTTCTTTGTACTTACATATTTTCCATACCAGAAAAGAGAGAGTAGAGCATGTTTACATTTTAGTGTTGTTTTTCTCCCGTAAGGATTTCCTAGGGAAAAAGGAGTAGAGCATCATTACTTTTTAGGATTGCTTGTCTCCCATAAGGATTTCCTAGGAAAATAATTGTGTTGATTGTCTAGATATGTATGTGTGTGTTTCATTATGTTCTCTATTTCTTACATTGTGTTTCATTATGTTTTATATTTCTTACATTTTTTCCCTCCTATTTTTCTTTCCAATCAAGATTTATAAAGTAACATGAGAAGCAACATGAGACTTGGAACAATAATTTTCATTATCTATATGGAAGGCAAGAAGGATTATATCCCCTTAAGCTTAAGCTTATGTAGTTTGTCAATTTTTATCATATATATTTTTTGGTAAGGGTAAATGTTTTTTATCTATAGTAAGTCATGAACCCCAATTTTACCTTATGTAATGCATGATTCTAGGATTACCACAATTTGTACTTGGTTTTTTATTGTCATGATGCCCTGTCTCAATCACTTGGCCATCCCTTGATGGGTAGTTAAATCTTTATAACAATACTTAAGTAATATTTATCTATTTGTATTATGTGAAATGTAAAAAATGGTATACTATTTTTCATAAAATTGTGTTGAGTTTATCATATATTTCGATTGAAGTTGATTATATGACACGTTTTATTTAAAAGGAGAACAATTTTGTTAAGGTATGAATTTGAAATTCTATGTGGCTCTTTATCAACCTTCACTCCCTCATTCCTAGAAAAAATCTACTTGCTCATTCGTATACCCACTTTGTATTCAAATGCATGAGTTTTGAACTCTCGATAACTATGTTTTTCCACGCAGGAAAATTATATGTCACATTTTATACTAACTCTAAATATTATTTTGAAGTTTGGATTACTGTTATTCTTTTATATAATTTAACATTAGATATAAGTTTAAATTGAAAGCTACTTAGATGAAATATAGCTTAGATATGGCATTTTCATTATTATCTATTTATTGAACTATCATGGACATAATTATTACACATGTTTAATTTACATTATTGTTATCTGATGCTTCTTTGATTTATCTCCTATAGCTTAATGTAATGCTAGATATATAATTTAAGTTGAAGGACCATGAGATAAATATGACTTCCATGTGACATTTGTATTGAATCATCTCTTTGTTGTGTTATATTTACATAATTGGTACGCATATCTAATTTGCATTACTAATATATCATGATTCTTTAATTTATCTTTTATAGATGACCAGAGAAACCCTTTTTAATCTATCCCTTTTGACTTCGGATATGTGGGCAATACTCATCCGCATATTTTTCTATCATAAAGAGTCAGTAAAATTGTATTCCATTTGTGTCAATGTTAAGGTTAAGCACACGGATTAAAGTTTTATATAAGATACATTGCCACGGTGTACATTTATATCTAAAGATTCCAAAATCTCATTCAAGACCATATGTTTTGTTGATGTAGATTGATTGGTTATATTACATTTCTTTTGCAGTTGTTGTTGTGGGCCTTACCATCTATTCGTTCTAGTAATTGCTGAAACTAATATTTCACCTTTTTATTTTAAATAGAAATAACTTTTCAAAGACATTTTAATCTGTAAAATTAAGGAAAACCCTTTTTTTCCTATGTGAATATGATAATGTCTAACATGTGCTTTTTATTTCTGCATTAGTGACAAAGAGAACACTATTGTGGTTGAAAATGGTCTAAATGAAACCATACCATACACACAGCTCAATGAAGAGAGAGAGCCTAATATAGCAGGCATAATTGTAACTCCCTTGTGATTAGAAAATCACTCTCTATAGCATTATGCTTCTCTCCTCCATCGTTATTTTTTTAAGCATTCATTCTTTGAAGAAATTTGTTACAAGAATATTACAATGAAATTTTCATTTCAATTTTTTATATGCTACATTACGATTGTAAAATAATAAGCTACAACTCAAACTAAAAGGAAAAAGGTTTTTTTTTTTTAATATTTTTAAAATTTAACAATTATTTAAATAAATTTTTTTCCTTTAGAAGTCATATATATATTGTGTAGCTGAAGGAGAAAGTTATGATTACCACCATGGATGGGAAAATTGGGGGATGCAACATAATGAGAAAGAGGCAATAGCAGGATGGGACAGAAATATTGGACAATCATTGAAAACAATGGATGAGGATGCAGTTGATATCTGGGTAGAAGAAATGATAAATCACCTCAAGAAGAGCTCTCCTAACGTACCAGTCTACCAGATTCTTAAATACTTGCATAGCAGTATTTACTGTTGCAGTAACCCTTTTATAAAATCTGCAGTTGAATCCAGACTTCTCTACTTCACACAATTTAGTGTTCTTCCAAATCATAACACACAAATAATTGACAAAAACAATAGATTAATAACTCAATCTAAAACTAGAGTTCCATTGAAGCATAGCTTTGAGAATAACTATAAGGAGAAGGAACATTCAACAGAAGAACAGAGACTAAATATGTCATCATTTCCATTGCATCATCAATTTAGCAAAATGCAAGAAACTCTGGTAAGAAGGGAGGATGAGAGATTCAATGAATCAGATGTACCAGGGAAGGAGGGTTCAGGAACATTAAGGAATATTAATAGCCAAACTACAACTTCCTATTGTGAAGAAGAAGGATTGCATCTCCTAGATCTTCTTCTATAGTATGCAGAAGCTGTTTCAAAGGACAATCATGAAGAGGCGAACAATATCCTGCCCTATATTTATGAGCTTTCTTCACCTTATGGGAGTTCAGTTCACCGTGTGGCTGCATACTTTGTTGAGGCCATATCATGTCGGTTGATCAGCTCATACTTAGGAATCTAATCTCCTATCATGAATGAATCACGGAACCAAAGTATTGTATCAGCATTCCAAGTATATAATGGTATCAGCCCATTTGTGAAGTTTTCTCATTTCACTGCAAATCATGCAATCCAACAAGTATTCCAAGGTGAAAATAGTGTGCACATCACTGACCTTGACATAATGCAAGGTCTGCAATGGCCAGGATTGTTTCACATATTGGCCTCCAGACTGGGCAATCCTCCCTTTGTGAGAATTACAGGCCTGGGAACCTCCATGGAAGCATTGGAGGCAACTGGCAAGAGGCTCTCAAACTTTGCTGAGACATTGGGTATTCCTTTTGAATTTCATGTTGTTTCAGACAAGGCTGGGAATATTAATGAAAATTTAGAGAGGCTTAAGGTCATAAAAGGGGATGCATTGGCTGTGCATTGGTTATAGAATTCTCTATATGATGTCACAGGCTCTGATATTAGCACATTATGTCTTCTCAGGAGGCTTTTTCCAAAGGTTATCACCATGGTAGAACAGGATCTGAGCCACGTTGGGTCATTTCTAAACAGATTTGTGGAGGGAATACATTATTATTCTGTTGTGTTTGATTCTCTAGGTGCAGCTTATCTTGAGGATAGCCATGAGAGGCATGTTGCGGAACAAAAACTGCTTTACTGCGAGATCAAGAATATTCTGGCAGTTGGTGGGCCTGCAAGAACAGGTGAAGTAAGATTCCACAATTGGAGAGACCAGTTGCAACAAGCTGGGTTCAGCAAGCTTTCTCTTGCTGGAAATGCAGCAGCACAAGCCACACTTCTGTTGGGTATGTTTCCTTGCAAAGGCTACACTCTTGTGGAGGAATCAGGGACTTTAAGGATTGGATGGAAAGATATTTTCTTATTAACTGCTTCGGCCTGGAGACCTGCTCATCATACTATCTAAACCTAAAATTATAGTTTTCCACAATTGAATCTGAAGTACATTATGAATATCATCATGGATATGAACTTCGAGAAAGTTACAGTATTGTTTATGAACTTGGTAGAATTTGTGTGGAGCTGCTAACCCTGGTGGAAGTCAACCGTGCTAGGACTAGAGCTAGAGTGGAGCCATAAAATTCACAAAAAATTCCATAAAATTCAACAGACACCTAATGATGGTGTGTCTAGACAGAGAGAACTATCTTAACAGAAATGTCTATTACACTCATTCTATTACAGAGAGAGCATACCTTGCAATAGACGAACAGCGCTGACGAAAGGAGCAATAGCGCAGATGGGAGGAGCAACAGCGCGGACAAACAGACCTCCAGTAGACCAACAACATGGACGGGAGGAGCGAAAACGCACGAAAAGACCAGCAGCAATAGTGACAAAAATACGCGCGAATAATGAGACCGGTAAACAAATCAACTTCGCGGGCGATTTATTTATAGAAACTTGTTCGACCGAACTATTTTAAAAGTAAAAGTTCGGCCGAACTTTTGTTGCTGGTTTTCCCATCTCCGTCAAAAATTCTATTTGTCCGCACCGTCAGTGTGCCGTCAATCTAAATGGAATCACGAGTTCGGCCGAACTTTCTAAGAAAGTTCGGCCGAACTATTAAATAGTTCGGCTGAACTTTATAAAATGTTCAACCGAACTATTGCTGAAAAAAGTTTTCGGCCCCCAATTCTCACAAAAGTGTAACCCAGCTTCACATTTTCGCCCATATTATGAAATTTGTAAAATGTTTTACAATGTTTTTGTAAAACTATTGAAATTTCTATTAATTTTATATAGTCTCTATATAAAATTTTGGTGTTTGTTAAGGTAAATTATTTTATAATATAAAATTTAACGAATCTTTTTTTTTTGGAAAAACCATGGAAAATTAGCCCACTTGCGAATATTAGCCCCTAAAAGTTTCCCTGGTTATATATATATATATATATATATATATATATACTTCTTGTTATGTAGGAGTATTGAGGATTTGATGTTACTAATATTAGTTTTTCATGCACGACAAGTAATTTATATGTATACATTCTCTAGTCGTAAAAAATTTCATACATGAATGGAAATTGTATCAGCCTATTTATACATCAACAAAAAATGTACATACCATATTTTATAATGCAATTTTAAGTTTGATTGTTTTAGAAAATTATAGAAAATTATAAGTTCATTCAAATAAAAATGTACAATGTTATGTAATTTGCAAATTTAATAGATTCATTTTAAATAACTTGACATTGAAACAACTCTACACAAAACCTAATAATAATCTAGACTAACATTATAAGAATTATTGAATGAACAATGTACCAATTAGAAATGAAAGTTTACTTTCATTGCTATATATTCATGAACTTAAATATGTAAAACCTTTAAAAGCATGAAACCATGCATCATGCAAATTGTTGGCCATGTTTTATAATGAAATTTTATCTAGTATGTTTATGCATTCAAACAACTTTGTATTAAAATTTAACTATCAACTGACATCCATAGTAGCCTTTCTATATATTAATGCAAAATATGCATGTACCATATTTTGTAATGAAATTTTAAAATTTATGTTTGTTTTAGACAAATACACTTAATTATAAGATTCATTCAAATTAAAAATGTGTAATAAGTACCCTAGTTCCGCATCCCTTAGGAGAAATTCTACCAGTTAATAGTCTAACAGATCAATTAAATTGCACAAGAAATTTGTTTCCATGTGTGTGTCAAAGAAACAATCAATCTAGCTAGAAACATGAAATCTTTTTGAAGACCTCAAGAAACCCCCTTGAAAGAGACAAGAAGGGTTTGAAACCATAAAATATAAGTTGACCTATGAACCCTATTTCTCCATCCCTTAGGTGAAATTATTTTATTCAATAGAATCATAGATCAATTAAATAACCCATGAAATTTTCTTTCCAAGTAATACTTCGTATAAAATATTAGAAGAAAGCCCCTACAGAGGCACTAAAGAGGAGATCCAATTTCTTCTCAATAAATTGGTATGTGCAAACTATAGATTAGGTTTTCTTAAGACCATTAAGTAGGTACCACTGCAACAACAATTTCTTGTGCAAGATTTGATCCAGGATTGTTAGTGTAAATCTTATAGACTTTTCTTGGTGCTATAATGTCTTCTGGAATTTTCGAAGAGTAATGGTTTGAGTTACCATCACCAACCTAAGAAAAAATATAGGACTGGAGATGCTCGAAGAAAAAGTAAAATTTTGGACCATTGAGAGCTTTGAACAACGAAGTAAATAAATGACCTGATGGTTTAAGAAGGGGTTTATGATGTTTAACACAACATGCTGGTAGGGAAGGGCTGTATATCTCTCTTTCTTGATATTTTTAGCAACTACTATAGCAGGGCACACTACAATCAATAAATAAATGGTAAGGATAAACCCAACTATATGAAAGGAAATAAAAAAAAACTAGTTAAATAAATGGGTATTAGAGCATACCCCCACCCATCAGAGGTAAATTGCAGGAGAAACCTTGATCTGGCTTAGATTGTGCTTATGATACTACTCGTACTACTACCTTCAAAAGGAGAAATTTAACTAATTAAGAATGGATAATTAGGTAATTTTCAATAACTGATAGTTTATTCAAGGGCCAATGGATAGATGATGGGGCAGTGTGAGGTGCACCAATCGAAAAATGTATTTGTGATACAACTACTAGGCTATGAACTATTGTGCATCTATCAAATTCCCAAACAATGGGAAACCACTTATCAATCTAGCAAACTAGGCTTATAGGCATACATAAAATCACTCTTAGAAAATGGTGCATCTCTCAAATACCAAAATATAGGCATCAAAACATTACAGAAAATGTCAAAACCCGAACATATAAACATAAATAAAATGGCACAAGTCCACCAATAGAGTCGTCGTGGAATAACCCAAATCATATCTAATAGGAACCAAAACGATCACGAAGCTCCAACCATGGCCACCTTGATGCAAGCCGACAACCTGCATTGGAAGATAAGAAGAGAAAAAGGACTCAAGGGCCCATGGAATCACAACATCCTTCACACTGATGAACCTCATCCCTGATTTTCCCCATCATATTATTCCCCAACACTAGCTAACCAACATGATAAGCTAGTAAGAAGAAAATGTCGTCAACAATGGCTTAGAAATGCACAAACATATTTTCCAATTCCCCCTTGTTATGTATATCTCTGGCCAAGGAAGAGTAGTCAAATTTTCTCTTCCTTAGCAAAGAAAAATTTTCATTGTCCTCACTAACTGCTAGAGAAAACATCCCAAACTTTGACATCTTCACCACAATGAAACATATAACTGAATCCACCTCCTCTTGCAAAATTGTGTTGGATAACACCTCCTCATGTCACCATTATGATAAAATATCAAATCCTAGAAACCCGTGACACTCACAGAAAACCCTCACAAAGTCCTCTCCATTCACATCTCCTTTGAAACGTTCTAAAAAAGTACTACTAGCGGATAATATTATCTCTCATGTGGTTTTTTGAACATGTAACATCCTTTCAAGTGGCGAGATGAACAACCATCCATGTGTTCGCGATTTAGAATACCCTTTTATTTTTATTACTAAATAGTCAATACTAATCCATGCCTATTTTAGTAGATATCCCCTAGTTTTACCAAAAACTCATTTTAATACCTTAAAAACCTATAACCCTTTACCCAAAATCCCCACCCCTAATAAATATAATATATTGGCTCTATTTTTCACAATTTTAAAACCCCATTTATGAATGAACATGATAATTAATAAAGTAAAGTCCTTTTGGCTTATGGGTGTGCTCATGCAACAAGAAAATAAATAGAAAGACTTCAGATTGGAAATTTTGAAACTAATCTTTTGGATTAGGAAAACTTATGTAAATATTTTAAATAGAGAAAAATAAAGGAATTTATAAGAAAAAGAGACATTGGGAGAAGAAAGCCAATAGTCTCCCTCACCTTGTATATATTCATATTCACTCTTAATGAAAAACAAAATTTGATTTGTAGTTACAAACTTGGCCTAACATGGTATCAGAGCAAGAGTCCTCACTTCATCTCCTTGCTCGTGTTTCTCCTATTCACTACCATATTCCCCACCATTATTTCTTGCAATATTTTTTCTCTTTGCGCTCTATATAGCTATGAAATTATTCAAAACTTATGCCCTTGGTGTATATTACCTAAGAGTTCATTTACAAAAGGCGATGTACAATATGATGATGGACCAGGATCCAATGTTGCAGAAATATTATGAAGATCAATATCAACCCCATCTGAATGATTCGAAGGTTTCAAACATAATTCCTTCCTAATGGTCACATTATGATGAGAATTGGGAATGAGAGAGATCTTAGGAGAGGATGATGAATGAATCAACAGGGTCTCTAGATGGATATCAAGGTGAAGGTGGAGAAAATTGATATCACTCCCCACTGAATTGGTAGGATAAACTTCTTCAAAAAAAGTCCCAAATTGAATGTGAACAGGGATAGGGGTAACATTCAATGAGTCATCAATACTGGAGGCTGCCCCATTCGCATGAAAAGATAGAGTGTGGGTAGACTCCCAATTTTCTGAAGAAGGAGCAATTTCTAGTACAAATAACATTGAAGAATGTTCAATACAATCAGAATGCGATAACTAAATATATGGATAGAAATACATAAAGGAAAAAAAGTAAAATTATTAAGAGAAACATCACTCGGTGCTAAATAATTACAAATATGTTGCTCAAGACATGTCATAGGTGGTGTGATTTTAAGATTACCCTAGAGAGAGTGCTGACTAATCTCTTGAGCTACCGGAGAGTGTATAATTTTCAATGGACGACCCCCATCGCAAATAGTATCTAATATTCCATGTGTCTAATTTCCAAATCTATGCGGGCACTCGTCAATAAAATTTCTAACATTATGACAACCCAGGCAATGAAAACGAATTACCTAATGGTCAATTCATTTCCTAGTAGAGAAGCCACCCTAATTGAGCTCCACATATGCATGAAGGCCAGTAGTGAAGTCCACCTCAACTAAAATCCATGTGATATGTTTATCTCTCTGTAACAGGCTTTCTTCCACCAAGAAATAAAAATTACCATTGGAATTTTCGATCATCATTAGTGATTCACATGACCAGAATACGACTGGTAAACCAGTGAGTTTAGCTTGAAAACAATTTCTTTCGTGGAAATTCCAGGTATGGATCAAATCACACATGTTAGTTATTTAAAGAGAGGAAACCACAACCATGAACCCAATATGATCCCAAAATCTTCAAAACATTTCCATCATTAATAAAGTGGAAGCATAACCATTGATTGTATAAAATGTTGAAAAGAGGAGAGTACTTAAGAATAGGGTGCCAATGTACTTTAACCGAGGATGCCATCGAAGAGCCATCTATTCGCATATAAAACCACTTACCCACCAAATCTTGTCATTGTAATCCTACCACCCGGTCCCAAAAAATATCAGAATCAAAAACGAGTTTTTGATAGTCTAGATCAACCTTAACTTCCTTCTTTTTCCACGAATGATGGAGAAACATTTTCCATGGATTACCACATTAGGGTTCAATAACCAGTGGGGATACCGAAAAATTCGAATCCACATGTATAGTTGCATATACATGATATGTACCAAAGGGATCGACTCTCGACTTGGGGCAATCATGACTCTCTTCCCCAATAGTCGCATGTACCAACACATCAAGTAATGGCACATCACGACCCCAGTTTCCTTCAATATCAAGTGACATCTTACCGATAGATATAAAGGCGAGTTGTACAATGGATACCACTGACACTCTGCAATCCCGCCTATATGTGCACCAAAGTAGAGAGCATTACTAAAAAATACCTTATGTAGTAGTGTCTAAAAAAAAACTCTATAAAATATGTAGACAAGGTAAATTAATGTCACGTATCAATTATTGACACCACTTGATGTAGGTTGTCACCAACTCAACCCACTTGGAGAACCCCTCAAATAAAATAGACTCGCCAATCACCATCGACCAATTTCCTTCATAAAATATAATCAAGCACACAATCGAAAAATATCTTCAATGACAACGCAAACCATTAATGGATTGTCCCTCATATAATTAATGACCAACCTGGAAAATAAATATGCCCCCAAACCAATTAATGACCCCAAGAGACTCCTTCGTGATCGAATTCAAAATTGAAATATGTTACCAACTCCACCAATTCAAATTAATGTACTTACGTAGGAATAAAGATCCTCAGAAATCCTACTATCGACCAATCCCAACCCAGAGAGGAGAAGGAAGATCCATAGGAGCAAAGGTTTAGAACAAATACCATGTAAAACAACCATCCAATGTGTCTCAGATAGACCATAGAGAATAAAATGTAGCAGTTAAGATCCTCGAAAATCCCCTGATTGACCATTCCCAAACCAGAGAGGGAGCAAGAATATCCATAGGAGCAATGGTTTAGAAGAAAGACATTGTAAACAACCAACTAGTGCGCCTCAAATAGCCCACAAAGTATACCAACAACTAGAGTGGAAAATAAATAGTTATTAGTGTCCCTTGAAAGAAAAGAACCAGTAAAGATCCCTGATATCATTTAGAATCGGGATAAAAACTCAATCTAGCTTAGATAATTATGCTTAAACGCATTGAATGTTAAAAAAACACTAGTAATTCAACCAAAAAATGCTACATTTAATCCATCTACCTCCACACTTATAACCAAAATTATCACCCTTGTCAATTTTGTGACTAATAATTCTCCAATCCTATCTTTTGTCCTCGGTGCCTACTTCTCACAAAAGTTGTTGTAGAGATTTTGAAGTAGGCATATCGCCTACCAATGGATATTTTGTAGTTTTTCTCCACCATCCTTTAAGTGAATCTAATCCATGTTTTCGATGACCATGAGAAGTTTCAGCACAACAATGTAGTAATAGCAGCAACCAACAGATAAAAGTAGCATTCAAAATAAATGAAATAGTCAAAAAACACAAATTAAAACACAATCAATGGAGACCCCAAAATGTACTCCAACTATGTTACTACCTATTCATGTTTAGCAAAATTTCCTCCGTTGCTCCTATCACCAAGAACCTTTGTTGTCAACCTTCATTGCCCTAAATCCCATCAGTTCTTTTCGGCCTCCATCACTGTACTTCCTGAATAACCCATCAACAACATAAAGGAAAAAATCTAACCCTTTACTTTTTCCTTTTTTACTAGCATGTCGTATCGCAAATTTTAAGACAAAATATTTATTTTGTCTTAAAATCCCCCTCCGTGTATTAGTGTCAAATTCAACGACATACAATTCGACTCTAATCATATCAATAGAGATCGAAGGGACATAAGAAGGATTGATGTTTGAGAAATATTTCTAGGAAAAGTTGTCGCGTTCTTTAGAGTTAGGTACCCCACCAAAAATTAGAGCCCAACAAATTGTTGTCCTTATATAATGTGAATGATAAGTGAAATTGTAACCTTGGTATAGGCGCGAGATAGTAGTAGCCTCTATGCTCGCAGACTTAGGGGGCACTATCAGAGCCAATTTTGCAATTCATGTTAGATAATATTGTCTTCAATCTATATGGTTTTGTCTTAATTGTTAATTGTCTTAAATGAATTTCGTCTTAATTGTCATTGTCTTAAATGTCCATTGTGTTAATATAAAATTTTGTCTTAATTTTTTTTTTTGTTTCAAGTTGTTTTTGTCTTAAATATAAAGTTTTTTCTTGAATTGTTTTTGTCTTAAATATAAAGATTTGTCTTAAAATATTTTGTTTCAAAATTTTTTTTCTTAAATTTTATATTTAAGACAAAATTGATATTAAATTTTAATTTAAAATGACTAAAATAAAAAGTGACTTTTTAAGATAAAAGATTTCTATTGTCTTAAAAAAAATGTCTTAAAAGTGCCCTTCATGTAGTAGTGCACCCTTAGCCACACTAGTCCTTAACATGGCTATATTTTTTCCCATAGAATTTCAAGAGAATTACTTGACCTTCACATCATATCATTGAATGTCTTAACACTACACCCCATTAGCACAAATAAATTGTGATAAACCTTGATAATTAATATTATTGTTTTATTTTTTAAATAAATTAATATGTATATGTATATATATATTAATTTTTTTTTAATAAAGATAATAATAATTATCATTAAAAATAAAGTTATAAGTTATAATTAAAATTTATTTATCTTCTAAAATTTAACCTAGTTGAAATATATTAGAGACAAACCGTTTGATATGATATAGATTAATGTGTATAAGTATTTAACAACTGTTTGATTTATATAATTGTGCTAGTTTAATTGTATTTTCAAAACATATTAGGGATAACCGTTTTGATATGATATAGATCAATGTGTATAAGTATTTAACAAACTATTTGATTTATAGAACTGTGGTAGTTTAATTGTATTTTCAAAATTTCAGAGCCGAACAAGCGTTCCTTTCACCGTTTATTCTAATCGACCCTGCCATACCCAGTGGAACTAGTGGAATGGGTGGGCAGAGAAAATGGAGAGTGTCAATTGAATAGGGGCAAATAAAAAAAAAAAATCTAACGCACAGTCTCACCTAGTGGAATGGGTGGGCAGAGAAAATGGAGTGTGTCATTGTAATGGAGAGTGCCATCGTAGCGAAAGGAAACGGAAAATCCGGACGAATATCCTCCCACTTTCACTTTAATTCAGTAGATGTTATTTATTTTTCTGTCCGTGGCTATTAATAATTTTGGACTTATAGTTCTATTAATGCCATTGAAACAATATATGCCCATCCTTAAATTTAGGTAAATACAAAATCCTAGCATATACCATACAGTGCATTAATAAAACCATAGCTCCCAAATATTGATTACCCGGTCATATAGGCGCCAGTCGCAGTTGATGTACGAGGAATATGAGAGTGGGAGGCTAGGAGCCCATCTACAATCTTGTGCAGGTGGATTGGAGCCCTGGATACCAACGAAGTGTTATCGAGTTGCCTCAGTACGACGATTACAAATGTGGGTTCGAGCGGTGTAGTGATTGTAGCCGCAGGAAAACGACAACCACTGGAGAAGAGTGAGACAACTACTCGGTACTCAAATCGTTTTTTGCAATTTATATTTGGATAGTAATCTTTTTGGAATTTGATTAAAATTTTAAAAATGATAAATGTACTTTTCGACTTGCATTATCATTATTCACAAGATTGGAGAGATTACTGCAACTTGATAAAAGTTTTTCGAGAAGACAGCAATTCGAATGCCCATTATCCGAGTTCCAAGAATAGGCAGCGGGACGCGGTCGAAAGTAAATCGGCAGGGGTCGGGGATGGACGGCGACATATAGGCGGCCCAGTATGCTTTTAATATGCGAATATTCTATGTGGGAGACACACGTTGTGCCTCTATGTTGCTCCTCGCAAATGCGGTATATCTTCGTTTGTGGCGGGGTAGTAGATACATTCTTCATTTACCCCCGTGTTACAATCTGATGGTAATAGGCCTCAACCTTACTCGGAATATGCCCATAGGATACCCACCAGACATGTTGAGGCAGCTCTGGTAAGCCCTATATAGGTGATGCCTGTATTCGTTCTGATTGCAGGTGGGGCGGAGTCTCCTTGGGACCTGCCGATCAAACTCTGGAGGATTCCAAGGGAGGTAATCTCTTTATTAGTTTGTTGTAGCCCATAGATTTGTATTTTGGATGTATATTTATATTACACATATTTGTGGAACGAAAGAGTGATGATAGAAGGGCATGTGCAGATTGAAATAGAAGATGGAAATGTGCTCGGATTAAGCTATTAGTTTCCTGATAGGAAGATCCGCGCACAGACACTAAATCCTCTCAGCAATTTTCGATGCAGGGCAACTCTGGCACTTTGGCAATGGTTATATATTGTTCCGCTAGTTACCAGTTCCAATGTTATCGTATTTCAAATGTGAGAAGTTTGTAGACAGTTACTGCACTAAAGCTGTTCAAATTATTTGTCCTCAACTACGGAAATCATAGATCAAGTGAATTTTTTATGTTAGTAACCAGGAATGGAAGCAGCAGAAGAGCACACAGTTTAGCAATTGTGCCGTTTGCTGTGTTACTGAAGACGTTGGAGTGGGGATTTCATGACTCGATTGGATGACGGGCGATGCTATACATGATTTTGCTGCTCTTCGTAACGGCCCCTTCGCTCGCATTTAACATCGAATAGAGAAGGGATGTTGCAAATTTCGACTTTTTAAACAGAAGGAAAATACATAGGTTATATTTTATGGAGGATAGCATTAGAAATTTGTGATTAGTTTCGTATGCATCTGAATATGAAAGCTTATTCCCGTTGGTGGATGATAGTATTTAGCCTGCTGTTATGGGTTGTGCGGTTTTTTTTGTTTACTTTTATCGTATTGGATACAAGCTGCGTCATAGAAAACACGTATGATACTTAAATATTTAAAGAATTTAAAAAATAATAATAATTTAATTTAATTTTTTAATTTTTTAATTTAAAAAAATTAAATACTCATCTATGTTAATAATAATAATTTAATTTAATTTTTTAATTTTTTAATTTAAAAAAATTAAATACTCATCTATGTATTCATAACGGGAGTTTATTATGCGCTCTCATTGCATATTTGAAAACAAAACATTACCGACTTTTTATTTTGTTTAAGTTCTAAAAGTGGCCTGTCTTCTCGATTCCTTGTATTTTAATTTTAGTCAACATCATCTTTTGTTTAGTAATTATATAATGGAGTTGTCTATAAGGCAACAGTATAAGGCAACAGAATCGCTGCGAAGGTGGTAAAAGAATTTCAAAAAATCAAATAATTGGTGTGTTTGAATTGTATTTTTGATGATAAAAGTGGATTCAACACCATCAAATATTTTTATGGCACTCAAAATAATAAAATTTAACCACTTTTCAAAAATCTTGAAATTTCTTAATTATTTTATAATTTTTTTAAATTACTGAATTAATTGGTTGATGAAAGCTTATGAAATAGTATATTATTTAGTTAGGTATCCAACATATGCAATAAATATTTCACTCATTTCCATGGATAGTTAAATTAATCTGAACTCTGTTTTTGAAAATGAATGAATTCGAAATTCTTCACCCAAATTATGTGTTCACCCATCTTGAAAGACAAAGAGTTCATATTAATGATAGTATCCAGAAATATAAGTGAAATGTTTTTGGAAAATATTAGACATAACAACTAAATAACATAGTGTGTTAAAATTTTACATGCTAAGATTATATTAATTTTTTAAATAATAAGTGAATTGAGTTCTGAATTTTGTTGAGAGTATTTAAATACAAATTTAATAATTTAAATACAAATTTAATAATTTAAATTTACTATTTTAATAAATTTTCATCAAATTTTTAATAAAATTAATTTAAAAAAAATATAAATTTCAAAATATACAAGATAAAATTAAATTACATTTCTATAAAAATAATTTTAAAAAATATAAAAATCTCAAAATATACCATTCAATTAAAGATAAAATAAATTAAATTAAAGATAAAATAAGTTAAAAATAAAGTTAAATTAAATTTTTATATATTTGGTAGGTTTTTTTTGGTATATTTTTCAGTGTAATTTACTTTAAATTTTATGAGACTTTGTTGGATTCAGAAGTTTGAATTGTAAACTCTTTACAATTTGAGAGCCCCAAAGATTTTTGAACTGTTGAATTCATATAAGTAGTCAAAAGTCTATTTTTAAAAACAAAAATAATGATTTGACCCAAAAATATTTCTGCAGAAAACTCCAAAACTTATAATAATTAGACATCTCCTAAAATATCTTTATTTTTTAATTTTAAATATTTTTCATTATAGTAAATCTTATATAAATTTGTTAAAATCACAAAATTTGATTTACAAAGAGATTTTTCAGGACAACGAATACATTTATGTATTAGAAAGCCTATTTTAAAACAAAAAGTAACAAAACACTATTTGAACAATTTTTTTTTTAAATATTTAACTATTACTTAGTAGAAATCTGCCTAATTTTTTTTTTTTTTTTTGAATTGTGTTTTTACCAAATCACTATTTTTTCTGTGGTTTGAAATATGTTTTTGATTGTATTTATAAATTTAACACCCACAAACTCTGAAAACAATTGGATAGTAAAGAATTTACATCTAAATTTGTGATTTGAAGAAATCAATGAGATATAGAGAATTCACAACTTCATCTATGATTTAAAGAAATCTTTGCCAGATTCTGAATAGTTTCAACTGGAAAATATGCCTGAAAAGCTTCAAAACCTCTAACAAGTAGACTACGGCGTTAGACAATGCATACGAAACGACCATTAACTACCACCGGGCGTACCAATTGAATGTCGGTCGAAGTTCAAGCGTAGTGGACCTACTCCATGAAAATTGCTCTATTGTTTGCAGCTTCCTGTTGTGCTTCTGCTGTAGCCCGTGAAAACTCGGATCGCTATGGAAATTAGGTGTATTGTTATGCCGTTTGAGGTGGTTGTGTAAAGCTTGGACCCACTAAATTGATCGGCGAAAGGATGTGTAACATATGCTGTGAGATTGGCGAGCAAACTCTCTATCAATCGCTCTCAGGATTTTTTACTGTGAACCGCAGACAAATGATCACGTATTGTGGGTCGGGCTTACTCGACTGTTCGTGCATACCGCCAATTTGGACTGATGCTGCGGAAAGCGTGATTTAATCTTATCGAATATTTATGCAATTATTTAATAGTAGTTAGGAATAGAGATTTAATATTTATTTTAAATATACTTATGTTGTTAGGTCTCTTTTTGGTTATATATATATATAGATTGTGTAATGAGCTTTAGTTTTTTTAAGTATGTGGTATTCATATGTCATGGTATTGAGTTATGGTAGTGTAACAAATTTTATCTAAATCATGTAAAGATGAATGTTTATTATATAAGAATTTTGTTTTATATATAATTATATTTATATTTATAATTAATAATAAAAGTAATTCAAAATAAAATTATAATTTAGATAATTTTAATATATTTTTAAAAATTTTCATAATGTTAAATGTATTATAAGATAAATGTGTTAATGTCTATTATAGATTGGTGTTTATCAATGTTTACTAGTTATTTAAATTATATAGCAAAGCTAAGTAATATAATTTATTGTGAATAAGCTCATATAATATCTTAAAGTAAAAAACGTAATAGGTAGATATAAAAAAACCATAAATAATAGATATAACAAAATTGTCAATAAATAGTTGCTAATTCATTATTCATTAAATCATTTAAATATTAAAATAATTATTTTATGCATAGGACAACTACTTGAATATGTTTTGACCTTTTTTTAAAAACTAATTATTACATAGTTTTAGCTTTTACTAAAACCCAACTATAGTAACATTCTCCTGCGTTCTTTTCATACACATTGTAAAAGAAAAAGGAACAATGCATCAAAGTCAAACTATGAACTAAGTGTTAGGGTCATAAGGTCCATAAGCTCATAACACCCCCCCTACTGCTTTCGTGTCATACACCTTGTAAAAGAAAAAGGAACAATGCATCAAAGTCAAACTATGAACTAAGCGTTAGGGGTCATAAGGTCCATAAGCTCATAACACCCTCCTAAATTTCTATATGCTCATTTGCTTTGTCAATGCATCTGTAACATTTTTGTTTCACTCTTAATATTTTAATCCTTTCCCTCCTTCCACTTCCTCTCACACGTAGTCTTCGCTCTTTCTACTTCCCTTTTTCGTCCCTCCTTATCTTATTTTTTAAGCCTTTTCAAATTGAGAAATGCAAACAAATTCTTAAGAAAAACATATAGCAAACAATAACAAACCTACAATTAGTACATGGAGATTTACCTTATAAAACTTTAACCATGAACATAAACTAAACTCATCTTTCTTGCATTGTATTAAAATCAGCCTAGATCCATCTTAACTCCGGATCTATCAAGTACCGAGAGGGATCAAATCCCTAGAGGTGCAAACCTCTTTTATGAGTGCAAAACTTGAGGAACGGTTTTCACCTCGAGAGATTTGATCCCTCTCAATGCTTGATAGATCCGGAGTTAAGATGGATCTAGGGTGGTTTCAGTCTTGTGCAGCCAAGGAAAATCTATTGATAATATGAGGAACACATGATTAATTTTATCAATAATATAAAAATACATCTAATATTAATATAACCCTTTTAAAAATGCCAAATATGTTTGATATTTATCGATTCATTTTAATTTTAAATTTTCTTAGTTACCTCAACTTGTTGAGATGATAAATATTATAAAATAACTCTAATGATGAAAAATGATGAAATAAAAATTTTGAATGCAAAGTGACAATGTAATAATATTGAATGATAAAAAATGTGAATAATAATAATGTATTAAATTACAAATAACCTTAATTGTGATCAATCTCAAACTATTTTCTACTATTCTTATTGTCACCCTTGTTATTTTTGTCATATTTTCATATCAATTATATGGAAAGACAGTTGAAGTCATAAACCATTTAAATATTTAGCTCGAGTTGTTGTAGTAAACATCATACCTACACAAAAATAAATCTACATTGTTAATAATATTTTGTGCTTACACTGAAATCTATGCACACTATTAATCCAATGACTTTAAAATCAATGTCCCAGCATAGATCCAATTACATAAAATCAGAAATCAACATATACAATAAAATCAATGCATCTAATGCAAAAAATAAAATAAGATTAGAAAACAACATCTACACTGAAATAAATGCATCTAATGCAGGTAATCAAATAAGGTTAGAAATCACCATCTACACTCAAATCAATGCATTGAGTACAAGTAACCAAATGTGATTAGAAACCAGCATATACACTAAAATCAATGCATCTAGTGCAAGCAATCAAATATGATTATAAACCACCATCTACACTAAAATAAATGCATTTAGTGGAAGCAATCAAATAGGATTAGAAATCATATATATTGAAATCAATGCATCTAGTGTAAGAAATCAAATATAATTAGAAATCAAAATCTACATTGAAATTAATGCATCTAGTGCAAGCAATCAAATAAGATTAGAAATCACCATCTACACTGAAATAAATGCATTTAGTGGAATCAATCAAATAGGATTATAAATAATCTACATTGAAATCAATGTAGCTAGTGCAAGTAATCAAATATCATTAGAAATCAAAATATACACTAAAATCAATGCATTTAGTTCAAGCAATCAAATAGTATTAGAAATCACCATCTACACTGAAATCAATGCATCTATTGCAATAAATATTCTTCCCTCTCTCCCCCCTCCATATATATCTATATGTCCCTCCATATCTCCTTCTTTGTCTCTTTATCTCACCCCCACAAACACACACACTCTCTCACTCCATATTTATCAATCTCTTTGTCCCTCCCTCCATGTTTCCATCTATCTCTTCTTTCTCTTCACTTTCCATATGTATCTCTATCTCCCTTTGTCTCTCTATATCAACCCCAAAACATACACACTCTTTCTCCAATCTATCTATCTATCACTCCCTCGTCCTCTCCCTCCCTCTCTCTCTCTTCTCCTTCACTTCCTCTCCCTCAATTCTATCTCTCTTCCCTCCTGCTATCCTCTCTCCCCCTCTATCCATCTTCCTTATCACTCCCTCTCTCTCTCTCTATCTATATTTCACTCTCTATGTATTTATTATTACCTGCCTCTCTCTCACCCTCCATCTCCATCTCTCTTTCCCTACCTCTCTCCACTCTCTCACTACCTTTATCTCCCACTTTTCTCTCTCTCTCTTTATCTTCACCTTGTCTCTCTCTCTCTCCTTCTCTCCCCCCTTCTACCCATATCTCCTTATTTGTCTCTTTATCTCACCCCGAAACATACACACTCTCTTTCCATATCTCCCTTATCACTCCCCCTCTCTCTCCTCTTATCACACTATTAATCCAATGACTTTAAAATCAATGTCCCATCATAGATCCAGTTACATCAAATCAGAAATAAACATATACAATAAAATCAGTGCATCTAAGGCAAAAAATAAAATAAGATTAGAAAACAACATCTACACTGAAAACAATGCATCTAATGCAAGTAATCAAATAGGGTTATAAATCACCATCTACATTCAAATCAATGCATCTAGTGCAAGTAAGAAAATAGGATTAGAAACCAACATATATACTCAAATCAATGCATCTAGTGCAAGAAATCAAATATGATTATAAACCACCATCTACACTGAAATCAATGCATTTAGTGCAAGAAATCAAATAGGATTAGAATCATATATATTGATATCAATGCATCAACTGTAAGCAATCAAATATAATTAGAAATCAACATCTACATTGAAATTAATGCATCTAGTGCAAGAAATCAAATAAGATGAGAAATCACCATATGCACTGAAATCAATGCATTTATTGAAATCAATAAAATAGGATCACAAATCATCTACATTGAAATCTATGCAGGTAATGAAAGTAATCAAATATCCTTAGAAATCAATGTCTACACTAAAATCAATGCATCTAGTTCAAGCAATAAAATAGGATTAGAAATCACCATCTACATTGAAATCAATGCATCTATTGCAATAAACATTCTTCCCTTTCTCCCCCCACCATATATATCTATATGTCCCTCCATATATCCTTATTTGTCTCTTTATCTCACCCCCACAAATACACACACTCTCTCACTCCATATTTATCAATCTCTTTGTCCCGCCCTCCCTGTCTCCATCTATATCTTCTTTCTCTTCACCTTCCATCTGTATCTCTATCTCCCTTTGTCTCTCTATATCAACCCCAAAACATACACTCCCTTTCTCCAATTTATCTATCTATCACTCCCTCCTCCTCTCCATCCCTCTCTCTCTCTTCCCCTTCCCTCCCTCTCCCCGGCTTCTATCTCTCTTCCCTCGTGCTATGCTCTCTCCATCTCTATCCATCTTCCTTATCACTCCCTATCTCTCTCCCTCTATCTTTCACTCTCTATGTATTTATTATTACCTCCCTCTCTCTCCCCCTCCATCTCCATCTCTCTTTCCCTACCTCTATCCAATCTCTCTCTTCCTTTCTCTCCCACCTCTCTCTCTCTCTCTCTTCTATTGTCACTCTCTATGTATTTATTCTTCCCTCCCTCTCTCCTGATATCTCTTTCCCTTTATCCTCCTCTCTCTCAAGGGGCCTCCCTTTTCCTTCCTTTCTATCCCTTTCTCTCCTACCTCTCTCTCTCTCCCTCTCTCTCTCTCTCGTTCCCCTACAATCCTCTCACTTCCCCCTCAGTCTCTTCCTCTCTCTCATCCTTCATCTCTCTCCCTTTCTTGCCTGCCTCCCTCTATCTTCACCTCTCTCTCTCTCTCCCTCTGTGTGTGTGTGTGTGTGTGTGTGTCCCTCCCTCTCTTTTCCATTTAATCATATATATATATATATATATATATATATATATATATATATATATATATCAAATCCTCTCTCTTGCACCATCACTTTATCTGTCTCCCCAACTATGTTACTATATCCCTCCCTTTCTTCTTCTCTCTCCTTTTGTCCCCCTTGTCTCCATCACTCTTTCTATGTCTCTTTATCTCACCCCTAAACATACATACTCTCTCTTCATCTCTCCCTTGTCACTTCCTCTCTCTCCACTTCTCACTTTCTATGTCTTTATTCTTCTCTCCCTCTCTCCTCCTCTCATCCCTCCTCTCTCTCCCTTTCTCTCCTGCTCTCATCCTCTCTCTTCCCCCCCCCTCTCTCTTTCTCTCTACCCTCCGAGCCTCTCTCGTTATCCCTCCCTCTCTTACCCTTCTCTTCCTCTCTCACTCCTCTCCCTCTCTCTCTCTTCATTCCTCCTCTCCCCTCTTCTTTAGTTTATCTCCATCTCTCCTTTGTCACTCCCGCTATTTCTCCACCTCTATCATATGTTTTTGTTCTTCCCTCCCATATATATCTAGAGTTTATATATATATATATATATATATATATATCTATATATATATATATATATATATATATTATAATATAAAATTTTAATATTGCATTAATATGAAGTTATTAAATTTAATAATAATAATAATAATATTTTAATTTTAATATTAATGTGAGGGTTAATAATGTTTTTTTTGCATGTTATTATTATTAATTTGGTCCATAGCCTTCGTGTAATAATTAGATGTTGATTTCTACTCCTAATTGATATATGTTTATTTATTTACCTTACATTTTTATACCTCTTTTATAAATGTAGTATCTGGCCCATGGTATTAATAATAATTTTTCGCATGGTATTTGGTCCATGGTATTGTGCCCATGGTATTAATAATAGTCTGTCCCATGGTATTTGACCCATTGGATTCACCTAAATTTTTTGAGTTTTTGTAAACATAGAGAGGTTTATAGAGTAAATATAAAAAGTCGTTTTATTTATTTACCATATCTGTAGTTATTTATATCTTTATTTATTTACCATACCTCCTGAGTAAGTAGAAAAAGAGGTTTTATTTACCTCTAAGCACAATAAGATCAAAACGTTTCCTTACTTTTCCTTTTTTTTTTTTTAAATTCTTTTAAATTCATCCTTTTATTCATAGAAAAACCATAATAAGAGGTCAAATCTACATTATATCATAATGTGAAAAACCCTAAATTTTAGAAAGTACAAAATCTAATAGTCCTAAACCTAGGAGCTGAGGTGAAGATAAATTATGAGCCTTAGAGAGCATAGTTGGTGCATTAGCTTCCCATGGCCATACAATTCACAAAAAAACTTCATTCGGGTGCTCTTTATCCCATTGGAAAGATATCAATGAACATTATAGGAAGTAAAGGTCTTAACTAGGGGAATTATTTTCCTTCTACTCTAATTGCAATGAAAACCCTAGTGTTTACCATAGAAACACCATTGAGAAATAAAAAATGTGACAATAATTATAGACCTTAAAAATGATACAAATCTAATTGTAATGTTCAAAATTAAATGGCCACACAAATCATTCTCGTTTTTTCTCTTCATCTTCCTCCATCCCCTCCTCTTGTTTTTGAACATGCATTTCCTCCATTTCTTCTTCTCCCTTTCTTCCTATTTTTCACCCTCCCCTTATTACTTCTCTTTTCTCACTTTTCATATTCCCCTACTTCTACCTTTTCCTATTTTTCCCACTGAATGCTTCATTTTGTCGTGAGATCCTCGTTAAGCTTTGTCTCCTTCCAACTAATTCCTTCTTCATTCTCTTCCCTAGTATTATTTTTCTCATCTTACTTTTGAGCTTCTCTTTTCTATTCTTTTTCTCCTTTAATCTTCCCATTTTCATCTTCTCATTCTCCTCCTTACTCCTCATCCTCCCTTCCTCCTTAATCTTCCTTTTTCCTCTGTTTTTCTTCCAAAAAATGTTAGAAAAATTTCTATCCTAAATATATATTATTGTATTATCGATTTCATTATTTGTGTGCACTTTATTTAGAGTTATTTAGTTTATGTTGTAATTAAGTTTCATTATGTATTTGCATATATAAGTCACATACATAATAAAAATCTATTAGGTATGATGATGATTGTAGAAGAATTCACAAAGAAAAAATGGAAAAATGTTGTGGACATCAATGAAGGAAAAAACGAAGGTAAATTGTTGATCAACTATCATATAATTTGTTTTATTTACAATTATTTAATCCTTAAACATGAATATGAATGAATTCACTACTATACTATAAACAAAAACACATTACTATGAAAATATAAATACATAATTTTTTTTTTTTGGAATTGTGATTCCAAATGAGTTCACTAATATACTCTGAATAAAAACACATTACTATGTAAACATAAATACATAAATATTATTTTTTATGGAATTGTGATTCCAATCAGGAGTGGAAAAGTGTCTAGATTCCATATTGAAGGTAATATAATTCTTAATTAAACCACATAATTTTTTTTTTTTTTTTTTTTTTGATGGAATTGTGATTCCAATTAGGAGTGGAAAAGTGTCTAAATTCCATATTGAAGGTAAAATATTGTGGACATCAATAAAGGAAAAAACGAAGGTAAATTGTTGATCAACTATCATATAATTTGTTTTATTTACAATTATTTAATCCTTAAGCATGAATATCCCTTAAATCACCAATGAATTCACTAATATACTATAAATAAAAACAAATTACTATGAAAACATGAATACATAAATATTCTTTTTTGATGGAATTGTGATTCCAAATGAATTCACTAATATACTCTAAATAAAAACACATTACTATGAAAACATAAATGCATAAATATTCTTTTTGATGGAATTGTGATTCCAATTAGGAGTGGAAAAGTGTCTAAATTCCATATTGAAGGTAATATAATTCTTAATTAAACCACATAAATATTCTTTTTGATGGAACTGTGATTCCAATTAGGAGTAGAAAAGTGTCTAAATTCCGTATTGAAGGTAATATAATTCTTTTTTATGGAATTGTGATTCCAATTAGGAGTGGAAAAGTGGCTAAATTCCATATTTAAGGTAATATAATTCTTAATTAAACCAACTCGTGTCTAGCCTGGGCTGATTACATTTCATGTAGAAATGACACTCAAAAAGTGCACTTGCCAATCTCGGTGGGAGTGAAACCTAGGTTGGGAGGATAAGAGTAACTCCTTCCCACCAACTGCGCTACACCTACTTGACATTATAGTTGGAATTAATCATTTATTTTGAAATTTATTATATTCTTATAAACTCTGGCTATAATAGTGAATCATAATATCAAATGGTATTGACAATCATTTATTATATATACATTTTTTTACATTTTTTTAATGTTCACAAATTTTATTTTATATTATTAACTCATTTCTTTGTTTTGTTTTCAAAAATTGTGGACGAGGAATCATAGATTGACAAAGAAATTATAATAATAGAGTAAAATTTGGATGTTAATTTCACTTTATTTCATTATATGACTGTACACATATTTTCATGCAATGTTGTATACAACGTTGGAATTTATGTGCGATGAATAGTCTATCGGTGGTTTATAAGAAAAAATACTTACATGGCTATTTTACAATTTAATATATATATATATATATATATATATATATATATATATATATATATAAAAGTTTAAATGGTCTAAAGATAGACATAAAGTTTTTTTATATGGTTGTTAAATTTTTTTAATCATGGGTTCAACTTTTTTCAATTCACTAGGGTTTATAGTTTACCCATTTTACCAATGTGTAGAAGTAATCTCGATTTTCCCATGTTTATTGAAAATGTGAAGTTCAGTTACAGTTTTTTCCTTTTTGAGAAAAACATATCATTTTAGAAGCTTTTCAACTTTCGGCAAGCCAAAGTAATTTTTTTGACTGTGTGTTCTTTAAAAATCAAGGGATTCATAAAATGTCATGTTTTTTTTGCACTAGTGTATTCTTTGTTAACTTGGCATTTTTGAAAAAAGAAATATGTTGCAACAATCTAGACATGGTCTATTTTGATATCGTTATATTTACGAAATCAACTGATGCATATCATAATTACTAGAATTTTTTGAATTGAATCAATATGTAAAAAAATCACATTTTGAATATGTTTAGCATAAAGTCAAGTTCTCAAGTTTCTCAACATATTAGTTAAAAAATAAAATCTAAAACCTACCCATACAATGTAATGAACCATAAATTTTTCATAGTTTTTTTATAGTGTATTTTGGAAGATACAAAATTTGGATTTCACTGAATCATAATGACCTTGAAAAAAAATTGCACATATTTTATTAGAAAATTAATCAAAGATAGAAAATATATATGAAATTCCATAAAATTTATATCTAGTGAAAGTAGATTCCGTTATGTAAATGCTGGTATTGGTTCTGAAAGTAAATTCACCAAATTTGATGTAGTCTAACCATTACAAAGTTGGAGAAAGGTGATCAAAGCCGAGTTGTTGCAGAATTACAGGTTAAAATAGTTCGACCGAACTAAAAAGACATTCAACCATACTTGTGTTCGTTATCAAGGCTCGTTAAAATAATTATTTTAAAATTTCATCCAAAAATGTGCTTATGTTTTCCATTGGCTGCAAAAATGAAACGATGTGATCTTCTCAAAAAAAATGTTTCTCCCAAACGATATAAATAAATGGAGCCAAAACATTATTTTCACACTCTTTCGTCATTTGGACTGAACTTTTAAACTAAATCTTTTTGGATGATTTTTCAAAGAAAATATTTTGTGCTAATTTTTAAAGGAAAGCTTTTGGGCTTAGTTCTTAGAGTAAGTGTTTTGGGCTAAATTTTCAAATTAAGATAATTTTAAAGTAAGTATTTGGAACTGAATTTTTAAAGTGAGTTTTTTTAGAGTACATCTTTTGCTATGTATTTTTAAAGTGAGATTTTTTGAAAGGAAATCTTTTTGGCTGAATTTTTAAAGTGGTTTTTTTTTAAACTAAGTCTTTTGTGCTGAATATTTAAAGTGATTTTTTTGTTTAAATTTTAAAAGTGAATTTTGTTTGCAGGATTTTGAAATTGACTTTTTTGGGTTGGATTTTAAAATTCTACATAGATTTTATTATTACAAGAAATTAAATAAATTGCAAGAGAAAATATAATTGAATAAGAAAAATTGAGGCTAGTAGAAACTATTACAAAAGAAAGAAGGAAGAACACTTAAATAGTGAAAGATAAAATCAATCTCAACTAGAAGTTGAAGCAGGTGTGTAAATGTAAATATTATAAATGATATTTAAAATTTAACTTGTGTGAAAATGTGAAGTTGGGTTACACTTTTTTCCTTTTTTGAGAAAAAAATATCATTTTTAGAAGTTCTTCAACTTTCAACAAGCCAAAGCAATTTTTATTTTTAGAATTTCATTTTACAACAAAAAAAATTGTCAGAAATTATATTAGCTTCTCATTACTTATTTTTTGGAAATTTTTTATTTACATTTGATATGTTAACTTAGCAATTTTTTAATTGTGTTATTTAAAAATCAAGAGATTCCTAAAAAGCCATGTTTTTTTGACAGTAGTGTATTCTTTGTTAACTTGACATTTTGTAAAAAAAATGGTGTTGCAACAATCTAGACAAACTGTACTTTGATATCATTATGTTTATGAAACCAACTCATGTATATCACAACTACTAGAATTTTCTGAATTGAATCAATATGAAAAAACTGCAAATTTCAAATATGTGTAGCATTGTCCCATTTCTCGACATATTAGTTAAAAACAAAAAATACAAAAACTGGCCATTACAAAAGACGGTCCAATGTAGTTAACCATAAATTCCATGTAGTTAACCATAAATTTATCATATTTTTTACAGTGTATTTTGGAAGATACATAATGTTGATTTCACTTAATCTTAATCACCTTCAGAAATTTTTTGTACACATTTTATTAGAAAATTAATTAAAATTGGAAGATATATATGAAATTGCATAAAATTTATATCAACTGAAAGTATATTCAATTCTACAAATGTTGGTATTGGTTCATAAAGTAAATTCACCAAATTTTACGGAGTTTAACCATTCTAAAGTTGGAGAAAGGTGAGCAGAGATGAGTTGTTGGAGAGTTGCAGGTTAAAGTAGTTGGACCGAACTAAAAACACATTCAGTCAAATTTTTGTTTGTTGTCGAGACCCATTAAAATAAACAAAAAATTAATTCGATCGAATTATTTTAAAATTTTAGCCGAATTATTTTAAATGTTTCGTAGAAGATGTGTCTATATTTTCCGTCAGTGGTAAAAGATGATGCGACCCTTCGAAAAAAAATTTCACTCGAACGATATAAATAAATGGATCTGAAACATTATTTTTGCACTCTTTCCTCATTTGGACTGAACTTTTAAACTAAATATTTCAGGCTAAATTTTTAAAGGAATTTGTTTGGGCTTAATTTTTAAAGGAAATTTTTCGGGCTTAATTCTTTAAGTAAGTCTATTGGGTTAAAATTTTAAAGTGAGTTTTTTCTAAAGTAAGTATTTTGGGCTGAATTTTTAAAGTGGATTTTTTCATAGAAAATATTTTGGGCTCAACTTTTAAAGTGAGTTTCTTTAAAATTAAATCGTTTTAGCTGAATTTTTAAAGTGATTTTTTTTTAAAGTAAGTCTTTTTGTGTTATGTTCATTATTGATACTTTCATCAAAGATGAAAATGTGACAGTTCAAGCTCAATTTCTGAGATTTTTCTTAATATCAAAGAAATTAAAAGAAGCTACAACTCTATTGGGTATTCTAAAATCAACGAAAGAAAAAATGGTGAAATAAAATGTGATTTAAAATATAAATAGTGCTCTAAAATTAATGGGAAGATCTAGAAAGAAAAGTGATATAGATGCACGTAGAGAAATACAAATGGAAGTGGTTTCATCAAGTACTAAAGAACATCATTTGGTAAAATCTATGACAAAAAAAATTAGGGACCTCACGAAAAACATTGCATAAACATAGGAAATTTCAATTGCAAATAGATATAAATGATGAGATTCTTATAGGACATTTATTTGTAGGAAACCATACAAAGATAGACTTGGAGAAGAAGTTAAAAAACTAATATATGAATATTGGATGAAAAATTCACCTGTTTCACCAAAATAAAGGTATGTGATGAAGTGAATAATAACATGAAATTAGTATGAAGAACATGCAAAACATATCCTGGACACCATTCATATAGAGTTTTTAAATAAGTTAATAGAAGAGAATCATGAAATTAATGTCTCAATCAGTATATTTGTGCAACAAAAACCATGGTATGTTAAACCTATTACTGTATGTGACACTTCTTGTTGTTGTGATCATGTGGAATTTAAATTATATTTTCACACCTTCCTTAATTTTGATAAAACATTTTGGAACAATTCACCTCCTCCTTCCACTATCCATGTTTTCATATCCAAAATTATATATCCAAGAGAAAGTCATGAATTATTTTACCAAAAGAAATGTGTTGGTGGTAAAAAAATGTGATCATTGTGGAAATTTTACATTATTTCATAATAAATATTGTATTGATATAAATTATCAATCATTGTCCAACCTAAAAGTAAAATGGAAGAGATATAAATATATCCATACGTCGATTAGTTCAAATAGTAGTATAAGAGCTAAAAAGATTTATTTACAAGAAGAAGAAATTTTTGTGATAGATTTTTTGAAGAAATTTGAGACATAAATTTATAAATACACCAAGCATTCACATAGAGATCAATGTTAGGACCTGCAATTAAAAAAATCTTGTGGTATTTTTCCACTAGGGACTATTTTGTCAATAGTTGCTTTTGCAGAGAATTACACATTTGTTGCAAAAAAAGAAATACAAAATTAATATTATCACTCTAGCGAAGTCTTTATTCTTGTCCATATCCTATATAGACATGCTGAACAAAATGCTGATCATATAGAAAGAATCAGTTAGAATCGACATGTTATTAAAAAATATCACTTTTATATAATGATGATCGTACACATGATACACATTTTGTACAACATTATTTTGATAAGATTTATGACTCATTGAAATGTCATGGAATAAATTTTACGGAACATTAGATATGGTCAGATGGATGCGCACATCAATTTAAATCTTCACGACCATTATTTACTTCTTTGTGTCTTCTTCATATGAAAACCCACATTAAACATGTTGGAATTTCTTTGAGACTTGTCATGGAAAATGAGAACATGATGGTGTGGAGGCATGTATAAAACAAGCACATCGAAGATATCAAATGGACCACTTTGCAAAATGATTTGTCTCAGCTAAACAAGTTGTTCAATGGTGCATTGCTGCACTAAGCCATGAGGCTAACCCATCAAGGGAGGTACAGAGGTATGTATATATATACAAATTAACTTGTATATTGTTTTAATATATGATAATTTTTATTAATTTTCTAATTTTATTCATTAATAAACTATATAGTTTAAAGAATATCACAATGAGTATCTTTGATATATAAATTGTATTTTAAATAACATATTCAAATTATTGTTTGAATTTTCTATATATGTTTTTCTTGATATATTTGAGTCCAATATTTAGACATATCGATTACATATCAAGTTGAAAAAGGGGCTCGAAAATTACATTCAATTAAAACAAAGGAGTATCAACATGTGTTTGCATTTGATAAAATAAAATATTCTTGTTTTTTTCATGTTTGCATAGAGGAAAGACAATCCAATGATGTTTGTGAAAAAAATATGTAAGGAAAGTATTCGCAACATACAAAACTAAATACAAATGTGAAAATGTCAATTTCAAGGTTCGAAAACATGGAATCAGAGGAGACTATAGTATCATCGGAAGGTGATCGAGTTTCAGATCTTGTTAGAGAAGGTAACGTTTCAATTGATTTCAAATTATATATGTGTGTGTGTGTGTGTTTTATGTTCTTAAAATCATTGTATATAAGTATCTAGATAATAGTTAAAATAAACAGATCTAGAAATAGGTAATAAAATCAAGTCCATGTTGATAAAGTTAATTTCATGTTAATTATAATATGAATTTAGAATTATTTTATAATGCAGGAGATATTTTTGCTGTAGTTGCACCGATTAGCCACACATAAAATGTGAAGTATTATTTGATGTGGTGCATTAAACGAAATATTAAGTTATTGGAAGACTATGTTGATAAAGATTTTATATATGAAAGATGGTATATTATACTGAAGGGTAATTTTTTCCAAGAAACTAATCAAACTCAGAGTAATGTTTACTTTCAAGACTGTTAACCCAATGTCATAAGTTTTCAATATAGTCACTTGGTGTGTGCAACACACATAAATTTGATAGATGTTCAATCAAAGAAAATTTTGAAAGTTAAGAAATGGAGAATGTAAAAAGTTGACCATGAACTGATCATTGATGATGGAGTTCCATTATAATTTTTTTAATTGAACTGCCCAACAATTTCTTCTCCTTGGATTCATCTTTGAGAACTTAGAGTTCAGGTACATTGTTAGCATTTCTTTTTGTGCAATCATACGTTGTACATTCTTAAGAATGTAATGATGTTAAAGTGATGCTCATGGCGTCTTGTATTGAGTTAAAAATTTATATGTATACTTCCTATTATGTAGGAGTATTGAGGATTTGATGCTAGTGACATTATGTTTGCATGCACGACAAGTAATTTATATGTATGCATTCTCTGGTCTTAAAAAATTCATACATGAATGCAAAATGTATTAGCCTTTCTATACATGAATGGAAAATGTACATACCATATTTTATAACGAAATTTTAAGTTATGATTGTTTTAGACATCTATATCATATTATGAGTTCATTCAAATGAAAAATATACCATGTTTTGTAATTTTCAATTTTAATAGATTCATTTTAAATACTTGACATGTAAACAACTTTAAGTAAACCCTAAGAATCATCTAGACTAACATTATAAGAATGATTGAATGCAAAATGTACCAACTAGAAATGCAAATTTACTTTCATTGCTACATATTCATGAACTTAAATATGTAAAACATTTAAAAGCATCAAACCATGCATCATGAAAATTGTGGGCCATGTTTTATAATGCAATTTTATCTAGTATGTTTGTGCATTCAAACAACTTTATATTAAAATTTAACTATCAACTGATATCCATAGTAGCCTTTCTATACATTAATGGAAAATGTACATGTACCATATTTTATAACGAAATTTTTAAATTTTATGATTTCTTTAGACATATACACCTAATTATAAGATTCATTCAAATTCAAAATGTGTACCATGTTTTGTAATTTAAAATTTTAATAGATTCATTTTAAATAACTTGACATTGGAATAACTTTAAGCAAAACCTAGGAATTATCTACTCACGTTAAAAGAATGATTGAATGAAAAATGTACCAACTAAATGCAAATTTACTTTCATTGAGAAACATGTTCATCAACTGAAATATGTAAAAACTTTAAGCATCAAACCATGCATTATCAAAATTGTACTATGTTTTATAATGTAATTTTATAGTATTTTTTTGCATTCAAACAACTTCATATTAAAAATTATCTATGAACCGACATCCATATTAGCCTTTCTATACATGAATGAAAAATGTACATGTACCATATTTTATAATGCATGTAACATATTCTACACCTAATTATAAGATGCATTCAAGTAAAAAATGTACCATTTTTTGTAATTTGAAATTTTAATAGATTCATTTTAAGTCACTTGACATTGAAACAACTTTAAACAAAACCTAATAATCAACTAGACTAACATGATAAGAATGATTGAATGCAAAATGTGTCAACTAGAAATGAAAATTTACTTTCATTGCTATATATTCATGAACTTAAACATGTGAAACCTTTAAGAATAAAACCATTCATCATGTAAATTTTACCATGTTTTATAATTCAATATTATAGTATGTGTATGCATGAACAACTTTCTATTAAAATTTAATTATCAAGTGACATCCATAGTAGCCTTTGTAGATACATGAATGCAAAATGTACGTACCATATTCTATAATGAAATTTTTATCATTGTTTTAGACATATACACCTAATTATAAGATTCATTCAAATGCAAAATGTACCATGTTTTGTAATTTTCAATTTTAATAGATTAATTTTAAATAAAAAGTGACAAAACAACTTTACACGAAACCTAAGAATAACCTACTAACATTATAACAATGTTCATGCAAAATGTACCAATTAAATGCAAATTTACTTTCATTACTACATATTCATGAACTTAAATATGTAAAACCAAGTTTAAAGCATCAAACCATGCATCATGCAGTATGTACCTTGAAAAATGTACCTAAACTCCAAAATGATCATGAATTAAATCATAATGAAGAGTTATAGATTTAAAATATGTCCAAATTTATATCATTACCAAAGTAAATATATAATAAAACTTTGTCAAATAAAAATATGCATCAATTCATAATAAAATTTTTTACTTTAAATATGTCCAAAATTTATATCATGATAAAAGTAAATAAAACATAAAAATATTGTCAAATAAAAAGTTGCATCAATTTAGAGAATCTGGCAGAAATATACGATCTATCAACCTCCTTGTGCTCTCATCTGAATCATGGGAGCCCTGAACAACATGTGTAATTACATATATAGATAATATTATGTACTTTAGAATTAAATTTTAATGTTTTAAAATTAAATGAGAATGTAATCCTAAAAGAAAAACTAAAAGAGATTCAAATTTCATGCAATACCTCATGGTGTTCCCCCTCCATTGTGCCCTTGTGTTGTTTTCCATGCATTATGCCCTTGTGGATAAATTGTACAACACATGTGCATATATATATATATATATATATATATATATATATATATATATATATATATATTAAAATTTTAAATTTTCTAATGAAAATGCATGAACTAGATCAATATTAAAGAAATCAAGCATCGAAATTTTCAAATTGTCTAAACGATTCAATCCCTATAAGCGAATAAGGATTCAAATTTCATGCAGTATCTCATGGTGTTTCCCTTGTATTTCTCCCACTTGGATGCCATGTACAATACATGTACATGTACATATTAAAAATTTAAAATTTCACTTGAAAATTCATAAAATCGTAATTTATTAAAAAAATGTTAGACAACTTTTTCAAATGTCCTTAGAGAAAAGAAATCGTCTCCACAAACCTAAAATTAGAAAATTTTAAAACTGTAAGATAAATCTATCTCACTTTTTAATGAAACTTGCACTTCAATTTATAACAAAACATAAGTGAAATATTGAATACTTGTTACAATGGAATATCTAACACATATCCTAATAAGGAGGAAGAGCGTGATGCCATATTGATGCCATATTGAGAAAATAGGGTCGAACCAGAATTCGTTAACATTTAATTATATATGTACATAATTATTTCTTTTAAAAATGTGTTCTCACGATATCGATATAATAAAGTAGAATAATAATGGTATAAACATGAACTCTTGAAAAAAACTAGAATTTCTCAAAATATCATCTTGATTTGAACGTGAACCTTGGAGAGTGATATTATCAAAATTTTCACACAAAAAAAGATTTAACTATAAATGGTGAACATATGACACATTTGTGTTAGATTAACACACATAAATTAACACATACAAACTACAAATTACATTCAAATATCCACCCTAACCATTAACACATACCAATCTCACGCCCTCTTCCTCATGAACAATTAGGACTTTCCAACCATTAAAAAAACCATTTCCATATGGTTGAAGCTCCTCAATATTCATATTATATATCTCCTCATTTGGTTTATATACAAAATTAGCATGTGCATTATCTTGTGCTATTCGTCTATTTGTACCGATATTAATTCTAGTGAATGCACTCCACATATTTTCTATGATGGCATCTCTTCCTTATCGACCAATTTGATAAGTGGAACCTATCTCTGACCCCAAAGTTACCACACGAGTAGGTTGACGTACCAAAAGTAGAAGAGAGCGAGAAAATTCAGTATCACATAATGCTCCCTTATGATCACATTATCGACCTCTCCCAATAAAATAATATTGAGATGGAAGGTCATTATAATCAGTTTCATAACAAAAAATAATTCTGCATAAAATATTTTTTCAAAATAAATTGTAACCTCGTCATTCCATGGTAGTTTTCCATATTCTTCAAGGAACTTATCATACAAATGGTTGGCGTCATTCCTTGAGCATCTTTCTTTTCAACCCTTCTTTGAAATTAAACATAGTTTTTTCTATTGCTTTTGTAACCATTTTACTAACCTCAGCCCATTTATTGGGACCCGTTAATTTTTCGTTTCTATTCCTCATCATATCTATAAAGGATTATGTGGTTCGCCCAAGCTTCTCATAAACATCAAGAAAGGAGCTTAGAGGGTGCACAATTATTTCTAAGCTTTCTCGACTCTCTACAGGGAGATCCAAACTTCCAAGATCTTTCCTCAATTTTAAATAATGAATTTTACACATATGTAATGTACATTGTTGGAGGTTTGTTTCCCAAGGAATTTCATCGGGAATATCAAATGGATAAGTGGTATTTGGTGTAAAACCGTCTTCTTGAATTTCCCGGTGTTTCTTATGTGTATTTTGAGAAACATTTTTACCCTCTACATCAATATATAGATTACATAAATATAAAAACATGTGAAAAATTGTATTCATACATATGAAAGATAATAAGTACACACATATGTACATATAATTCATTTACATGTACAAATTTGTTGTAACATGATATATATATATATATATATATATATATATATATATATATATATATATATATATATATATCATACCATGATGGTGTGAACAATGGCCCTCCATTGATTGAGTAGCTCTTTTCGACCTAGTTTGAGATGCTCCTAAAAAATAAAATTTATTATGAATTAATTTAAAGCTAAATTAATAAAAAATGAACTCCATATATATACACATGTATATATTATTATATTAAAATATCATTTAAAAATTTGTACATAAACATATATATACCACAATCATGATGGACCTCCCTCGATTCATTTGATATTCTTTTTTATCCATGACCTCCCCCTCTAGTAGATGCACGAGACTCGATTGATGCTCGCCTCAAAGCATCGTGTGGAAAATTCTCATCCATTATATATATATATATATATATATATAATGATATTTAAAAATTTAACTCATGCATTTATAATTCTTTTTAAAATTCTTATTTAAAAAGACCAAGAATTCAGAAAATTGATGTAAAATTGATGTAACCCTTGATGTTACGTTATGCATTAAAAAATGTTGAAACTTAAATTTAAAAGGATAAAGAATTCAAAAAATAGATGTAACCCTTGAAATTACGTCATGCATTTTTAAATCTTAAAATTACGTCATATTTAAAAACATTGACAAAATTCATAAAATTAAAGTAACTAGATTTTAAGATCTTCATTTAAAATATACTCAAGACTAAAAACACAAATTTTGAAGCACACACATTTTGAAAATTAAATACAAAATTTTCTAAAACATGAAGTTCACTAAGTTGTGCTTACATAGTGGGGGCACACTTGGTATGGAATTGAAAAAAACACATGGTCATTAAAAACAATGCTTTTATAACTAAAAAACACACACATACCAAAGATACTTTACAATTTCCATCAATAAATTCTAATGGAGAGATTCTTAATACTAATTCATCTTTCCCACACAAATATTGAATTGGCATTACCCCATACAATAGACCACTAGATGCCCTATTAACATTTGCACAATGTCTTATGCTAAATGATTGAAATTGTCTAACAATATTTGTTGCTTCTCCATGTAGTTCCTTTAACCTATCCTTTTAACTTGGACCACGCCTTTCATCTCGTTGCACACAAGTTCAGAATTGGTGAAAACTACAATTCCATTGGATCCATACTCCCTAACTATTCCTAATCCTTATATCAATGCAATATAATATGCTTCATTGTTTGTTATTATTCCAAGTACATTAATTTTCTTTTGGATGACTTTGTTAATCGCAATATTGCATAGCTCATAAGTAATCATTACTTTCCCTAAATTGGGATAATAAGAAGCATGTATGCATAATGTCCATTTTTCAACCATTTTAAATCAGTTTTATGATCCCTGTAAAAATAAATTTAATAAAATATTAAATTCAGTTATTCCAAATACCTTAGTTTATGGGAGAGATGACATGTTGTTTCGAAAAGCATTAGGATCCCCCATACATTTAGCTAAAGCTTTTATAATAGTTTACCTCAAATGAAAAGGAAAGTAATAACACATCCTAGCCTAAGTGCATCATAGCTAGATCAATATTTAATGAATTCATTTGCATAGTCATGGTACTTCGGATGTGTTATTATTAATTAAATGGTGTTACATTCAACTTCTACCATATACTGTGCATAAAAAAATTTATGTTTTGACTCTTCCTTCACGGTATTAGGAAGCATAGTCATGATACTCAGATGATTCATCATTATTTATTATTTTCCTAAAGATGTGTGGTGCTTGTTGTACTTTGAAAACTTTTATAAAGAGAAACTTGTTCAAGACAAATACAGTCTAAGGAAAATCCAAACGTTTCTATCTTTATTACTCACCATGTTGTTTTGGGTCCAAAAGCTCATGGTCCTTCTTAGTAAATTTTGTTGATCTCTCTCTCTCTCTTAGTTTCTATTTAGAATGATCTCATTTCTCATAATAAGAAAGAAAAAATATCATTACAATTTTAAAAATCAAAAAAACATTTCTAGATATTATACAAATTCTAAGAGAAAATGCCCAAAACCTATGGAGCTTGAAATAAATCCACCTCATTCGAAGAGAATCAATAGTTCCTTTATCCCAATAACATCTAGAAAATGTTATTTTGTTGTTCCTTTGACATAGAGGCTTTACGAAGTGGGGACAATTTATTATTGGAGAAATGATTGTATGTCAAAAATTATTTTAAATTATGCTCTTGGGTCATATTTTTGGGTGTATCGTTTCAAAGTATGAGTTCTCTCATACAAAAAAAATTTTTACACCTTATGAAATGTGAAAGTACCATGATAATGAAAAACTTTCACATTTTATGATCCTCAAAAACTATTCTATGAGCATATTATCATGCATAGACCGATATCCAGAAATGCCTGAAAAGTGTAGAGGATACAATATGAGTCTGAATTCAACATGTACATTGTAAAACCCGTGTAAAAAGGAAATGAGGTAGCACTATAAGGAAACATGATGCAAGGAAAACCATATCCCAACAATGTAAAATTTGAAATTTTTATATTATCATGGTACTATAATCCTGAAAAAATATTTTATGAGCATATTATCATGCATACAATGATATCAAGAAAGGACTAAAAAGTGCAAAGGATACAATATTTGTCTCACTTCAACATGTACATGATAAGACCTAAAAAAAGCATTGAGACAACACTGGTTTGAATCATAATTGCTCAATATCAGCTAGTTTTCTTCTTCTAATTACATAAAATGTGACCTTTTGCATTTTATCATATATTAACGCACATATCATCTGAATTTTAATATGTCAGCACATATTATCTTATGTTTAATATGTTCGTATATTCATCAGTTTTTACGTGAATAAACCTAAATTGATAAATAAAAATATATATTAAAAAACTATTCTATGAGCATATTATCATGCAGACACCAATATCCAGAAAGGATTCAGAAGTGGAGAGGATACATTCTCTGTCTCACTCCAACATCTACATGGTAAGGCTTCTATAAAAAAGTGGTGAGGCAACACTGGTCTGAATCCTAAGTGCTCTGTATCAGCTAGTTTTCTTCTTCCATTTACATAAAATGTGACATTTTTCATTTTATCATATATTAGTGCACATATCATCTGAAGTTTAATATGCGCACACATATTATCTTATGTTTAATATGTTTCATGTATTCATCATAGTTTACATAAATAAACCTAAATTGATAAATAAAATGATACATCAATTAGTGTGGAAAAGAAACAATTGGGGTATGGTAGAGCGGTTGATACAATAGAAGAAGTAGATAAATTTTATGATTTCTAGGATAGCTTCAAGAGCTGGAGAGAATTTCCTCATGCATATGAATTTGATCTGGAGCAGGCTGAGTCCCAAGAACATAAAAGGTGGATGGAAAGACAAAATGTTAAGCTTTAAGAAAAGTCTAAGAAGGAAGAATATGTGAAGATTCGATCATTTTTTAATAATTCTTATAAAATGGATCCTCACATACTGAGGAGGAAAGAAGAGGAAAAGGGAGAAAATTGAGAAAGAAAGAAGAAAAATTAAAGGTAAGACGAATTATATAAGAATTAGTTTCAAGAATTGCATAAGAGGAAAGGCCCAAGAAAGAAGAGGAGGAAAAAAGAGCAGTAGAAGCACCCTTAGCTAAAAATAAGTCAAAAGAAAAATAAAAGAAATTGTTGTTTAAAGAAAGGTCCAAGTTGCATATTACAGCTACTTTAGCTATCTCTAAGAAACTTCTAGGTATTGTTGAAGATGATGTTGATAATTTATACACCTTCTTAGAAATAGACAGGTTAAAAATTCTTTGTGAACAATTGGGGCAGAAAGGAAAACTTGAACAAGATGAACTATTGAGGGATGCATTATCTTGTGATCCTAATGGGACCAAGTCAATTGAGAAAATTGTATCAGAGAATGATACTACATAGAGGTAAACCATCAGTCAAGGGACAGAAGGACATGGTAAGATAGAAAGCCTACTTAATGGTTATGAGAAGAAAGAAATGGATTGGAGTTAAGAGGAGATTGAATTATTGCGTAAAGGAGTGCACAAGTATCCCAAGGGAATCTCACAAAGATGGTAAGTAATTGGAAATTATATTGGTATTGGGAGGACAGTCGAAGAGATTTTGAAGGCTATAAATATCGTTCTTTTGCATAAGCCTCATAATAAAAATTCATTTGATTATTTCCTTTAAATAAGGAAGGATGTAAATTCAATTATGTCACCTTTGAAAACTATAGATGAAGTCAAAGACAACCCTAAAAATGGGTGTGTCCCTAGTACAATTGTTGGGGAGAAAGAAAAATGTTTAACTGAGCAACACGTGAGTGGTGGAAGAAATCAGAGTGTTGATGGAAAAGGGTCATCTAGTGGAGGTATCCGGTCAATTATAAATGGATCAGTGGTAGGAAATGACTAATATTTCTGGTCTTCTATCTAAGAAGGATCTCTTATTCAGGCTCTAAATACATTACCCAAAGAATCACCCCAGAGATGGGAAGTAGTTTCAAGAATAGCATAAGAGGAAAGGCCCAGGAAAGAAGAGGAGGAAAAAAGTGCAGCAGAAGCACCCTTAGCTAAAAAGAAGTCAAAAGAAAAATAAAAGAAATTGTTGTTTAAAGAAAGGTCCAAGTTGTGTATTACAGCTGCTTTAGCTATCTCTAAGAAACTTCTAGGTATTGTTGAAGATGATGTTGATAATTTATACACCTTCTTAGAAATAGACAGGTTAAAAACTCTTTGTGAACAATTGGGGCAGAAAGGAGAACTTGAACAAGATGAACTATTGAGGGATGCATTATCTGGTGATCCTAATGGGACCAAGTCAATTGAGAAAATTGTATCAGAGAATGATACTGCATAGAGGTAAACCATCAGTCAAGGGATAGAAGGACATGGTAAGATAGAAAGCTTACTTAATGGTTATGAGAAGAAAAAAATGCATTGGAGTTAAGAGGAGATTGAATTATTGCGTAAAGGAGTGCACAAGTATCCCAAGGGAATCTCACAAAGATGCTAAGTAATTGGAAATTATATTGGTATTGGGAGGACAGTCAAGGAGATTTTGAAGGCTATAAATATTGTTCTTTTGCATAAGCCTGATACTAAAAATTCATTTTATTCTTTCCTTTAAAGAAGGAAGGATATAAATTCAATTATATCACCTTTGAAAACTATAGATGAAGTCAAAGACAACCCTAAAAATGGGTGTGTCCCTAGTACAATTGTTGGGGAGAAAGAAAAATGTTTAATTGAGCAACAAGTGAGTGGTGGGAGAAATCAGAGTGTTGATGGAAAAGGGTCATCTAGTGGAGGTATCCGGTCAATTACAAATGGATCAGTAGCAGGAAATGACTAATATTTCTGGTCTCCTATCGAAGAAAGATCTCTTATTCAGGCTCTAAATACATTACCCAAAGAATCACCTCAGAGATGGGAAAGAGTTGCAACTGCATTCCCTGGCAAGAGCAAGTTCAGTGCATGAGAAATTTTCTGAGATGAAGGAAAAGTTTGGGAGAAAGAAGAGTTATGATGAATCTTAATAGGTATACCCTAGATTATAAGTAAAGTTTGAAGAAGTTGTAGTGGTTCCCATCCACTTAAAGAGATGATTTTACACATTCACGAAATTTGATTGTTTTATAAATTTGGTGCTTGCCTTTTGTGAGTAATATCGCCACAGGATATATCTCTGCTTATATGGTAGAGCGGTTGATAGTAAGTGAAATACAATATACTACCTACAAAAACTAACATACATGTTCATTATTGAATACAAAGGTTGATCCCTTTCTCACATAGTCCTTTTTTGTAGCTTTTGTGGTTATCCACAAGCTAGATTCATTGTATAATATAAATGGGATTCAATAGTAAAGAATTTGGCATATCATTACTTTCAACATCTTAGCGCATGGATGAAAAACATAATAACCTCGACATGGTGTGAATTAATATTTAGCGTAATATTTTGATGTTAAATTGTGGTGCCTCGTGCAGGATAATATCTCTATTTTTTATATGATCAGGGACCGAATTTTTTTTAGATATGTTTTACTGATTTTACTCACTGCAGCACAAATACATTCAATACAGTTATTCTAAATTCACAACATTTCTAGTTCAGTGTAGAGCATCTTCAATACATTCAATAGAATCATTCTAAATTCACAACATAATCAGTTCAGTGCAGATCTTACCTGGTCTGGACGACGACGGGGCTGATAGGAGGAAGAGGATGAGGTGGCTGATAGGAGGAAGATGAAATTGCGAAATTCCTCCAGCAACGACGACTAATGGAAATCCCTGCAAAAAAAAATTACTAAAGTAAAAATATTTTAAAAACATGCTTTAAGAAACAAAGAAATCACAAATAACCGAATGCCAACAGATAAGCATTGTTGGTGAATTCCTCTAGTGACGACAATGCAGAAAAATCCTCCACCAACAACCACTAATGGTAAACTAACAACCAAGAAAATATTTCTACAGACTAAGGGCTACGATATACATAAAAATTAATTCGGCCGAATTATTATTTTGGTTAAATTATTATTTTAGTCGAATTATAATTTCGACTGAATTATTATTTCAGTCGGGTTAATAATTCAGCCAAAAATAATTATTGCTCGTTTTCCACCTCCGACCGATAATCCGATTAATGGTTGGTGTCAATGTAAACGATAGTTCGACCGAATTAATTTTAATAATTAGACTGAAAAAAATGCAGTTGTGAATTTTTCGGGCACGTTTCTCACAAAAGTGTAACCCAACTTTACTTTCACACACACACACGTATATATATATTACTTTGTTTTACTAATTAATAATAATAATAACAATAATAAATTTGTAATTTAATTAATTGTTATATTTTGTAATTTAGACAACTTGAGATGTATATAGCTATAGTACTAATACCAATATTAATATAAGGTTGTAGAATTTCATAATTAATAATTATAATACATGATTCTACTCATTCGTTTACATGTCATAAGTATAATATGGTTCTACTCATTTCAGATGGTAGTGGTTCATATTTCTAGTCAAATTCATTAGAGGTTAGAAAATTTGATTTTAATTTTGAGTTGGTAATGGTTCAATGCTTAGGCTATATGGATGAGATAGTTAAAATTTATTTTTTATTTGAATTTGAGCACAAACACACAAAGTAAAAATTGAATTCCTTAGATCCATGTTTACATAGAGGAGGCATGTGAAATTCAAAAGTGAGGATATAGACAACTAAAAAAATCTATAAAGTTTTTGAATCCTTAAAAGTTACATTCCTTAACCAATAGGAACATTGTTGGTTAAAGTTTCATGTGTGGTAGTGAGGGTATAGATAGTGAAAAACAACTCTAACGTTTTTGAATCCTTAAAATTTAGATTCCTTAACCAATAGGAACATTTTTGGCCAAAGTTTCATTGTGTGGTTCCTATTGAGGAATGCTCCCTAGAACTAGGATGAAGGGATAATTTCTAACATACATGATTGAATGTCAAGATAGGAATTGTAACTAAGGAAGGAATAAGAGGATCTTGACTAATCATTGTTTCTTAGTTAGAGGTTTTATTGGTCATAGCTTCTTCATTAAAATTCTTGTTGACTAGAGTCTATGTTGTTAATGGTTCATTGTTGGGCACAATTCTATCTATCATAGTAAAATTTTCTTGATAAGAAAGTACCTTAAAACAATGACCAACTGGATGGGAAATCTATTCAATAGGATTATTAGCTAAGTTCTTATGCTTTTTCCTTAGTTAAAAGTTTGTTCATGCCTCATGATGTTTCCTATGGTTATATTTTTTGTTGACTAAATTTCATTCGTCAAAGTTTGATTGGTTGTAGTTTGTTTATCAAAATTCTTATCTATTACATTTATCCACCCTTTCATTAGTTAGGGTTATTAATCAAGAAATCCTTAGAACTATTATCAATATTAAGTTTAACCAACAGGACCCAACATGAATACTAAAACATAGATCAATTAGGGAAAGAAAGCATAGAGATATAAGTTTGGTCAAAGTTCTTCTTTGTCACAATCTCTTTTTCCAATAGGAAAACTCATGAACATTTGACCAAAAAATATTTGTTAGAGTTCTTGGCCAACAAGAACTTTAACTAGGAAACTATGAAGGGACTATGGAATTTAATGAAAAATAACTTTGTTTATTAGAGTTTTCTTGGTCTTAGTTCTCGGTCATGATTTTTTTTTTTTAATTATAATCGATGAGAACTAGAAGATTATTTTTTAATTGTGTTTGTTAGAGATAGTTGAGATATTTTGTCAACTTATCTCTCTAAATATGAAATTACTTGAATCTCACAATAATTAAGAAAACCCTATATAAACCTATTATATTATTGTATTTATACAAACTTTAATATAATATATAACCTATGAAAAATTTTGTGATTACTTTATTTATATCAGAATAAAGTATCTAAATACATATAATTAATGAAATTTGAGATACATGAGTAGTTGAAAGAGAGCTCCCAGATAACATAAATATCAAAAAATATAAAAATGTCATCAAATTTGAAATTCCAGGCCTGCTTCCTTCATTGATTCAGTCGGTGATCTGCTCACAAATGGACGCGGCTCGCAGTCAAGTACAATTTTGCCCAGGTGGATTGGATCCTCAAGTGCTCTCCAGCTGCCTCATCGCTTCCATTACGAAGGTGGGTCCGAGCGGTTTAGTGCTTCTAGCCGCTAAGGGGGAGTCCCCGTACGAAAACGACGACCACTCGAGAAGAATGAGGCAACTGCTCGGCACTCAAATCGTTTCGCCGCAGGAAAACGACAACCACTCAAGAAGAGTGAGCCAAGTACTCTGCACTAAAATCGTTTTATTTGCATGATCTTTGTTGGAATCTAGATGCTGTGATTAATAAAAATTAAAAAGCGATACCTTACTTTTCGACTCGCAATATCATTATTAACAAAGTTGGAAAGATTAGTGCAATTTAAAATACATGTCTACCGAGGTTATAAGGGAAATGGGCCCGTTGAAAGTTAGTTGTCGGAGGTGGTGATTATCCACTTGCTAACTTATTTCTCAAATGGGCGCGGGTGAGGCTGGACGGCCAGGATGCTTTTAAGATGCGAATATTCTAGGTCGGAGGCACATGTTATGCCTTTATTTTGCTCCTCGCTAATGCGGTATAGTTTTCGTATTATTTATTTAATATTCAAACTAAACCGTAAAAATGTGAAGTATGTTGTGTGGTGAAATCAATCGCTTTCCTCAAGTTTGCTGTCAACCATATTGTCGCGGGGTAATAGATGCACGATGCATCTGTTCCTCTTACATTACTTATTTGCCGCCGTGTTACAATCTGAGGATAATAGCCCTCAGCCTTACTCGGAATATGCCCAACGGATGCCGATAGGATACCCACCGGACAGTTCGGGCAGCTCTGGTAAGCCCTATTGTTATTTTGCTTAATGCATTCAATTTCAGTTAATGTATTCTATTGGCTATTATCTTCCTACATCTAAAAAGTTATTCTATAGGCGTTGTCTGGATTCGTTCTCATTGCAGGTGGGACGGAGTCTCCATGGGACCTGCCGATTAAACTCTCTGGAGGATTACAAGGGAGGTAATCTCTTTATCATCAGTTTTATCAGTTTGTTGAATATTTGTTACTGTGGAGATTTAATTTCCATATATATTGTAGCCCATAGATTTCTATTGAGGATGTATATTTATATTATATATGTCTGTGGAACCGAAGAGTGATGATAGCAGGGCCTGTGCAGATTGTAGTAGAAGCAAGAAAGTCGATCAGGTGAAGCTATTAGTTTCCTGACAGGAAGATCCGTGCAGAGAAACTAAATTCTCTCTCAGCAATTTTTGATGCAGGGCAACTCTGCCACTTTGGCAGTGATTATATGTGATTATATATCGTTGCGCTACTTGGCAGTTTCAACATTAACGTATATCAAATGTGAGAAGTATGTGATAGACTATAGTTACTGCACTAAAGCTGTTCAAATCATAAAGCAAATGAATTAATTTCTAGGGAATGGAAGCAGAAGAGCAGGCTAGCATGCGTATGTAGTTTGCTGTGTTAGTAAAAGACGTTGGACTGGGGATTTCATGGCCAACATGGGTATCGTTTGGATGACAGGCGACGCTATCGATGGTTTTGTTGCACTTTTAGCAACTCTTCGTGGGCTTCTTCTCTCGAATTTAATATGGAATGGAAAAGGATATTGCAAATTTCAACGGCTTTTTTAATAAAGGATAGTACAAAGGTTACATTTTATAGAAGAATAGTATGAGAAATTTGAAATAATTTCGAAGTAAATTTGGGAAAATTTTATACGCATCTCATATTATGGAACCTTCTTCCCGTTGCTGTATGATAATGATAATAGTTACCTGTTTTTTTATGTGTTGGGTGGTTTTTTTATGTACTTTTATTGTATCGGATGCAAAGTTGGGTCATCGAAAACAAGCTTGATATTTCAATACTTATAATTCGAAAATAATAATAATATATATATATTTTTTCAATATTTATAGTGATTATTTTAATAGATAAAACATTAAAATAATCTCATAAATCGATAATGATTAGGTTAATACTTTATCATCATTAATATTGTTTATATTTGAAAATAAAAGTCTATTGTTTTTTATTTTTGTTGATATTTTAAACCTTAACTTTTAGTTTAGGAATGCGTTTAATTATTAATTAATTTTGTTTATTAAGAAAATCTATTATAGGGAATGTACTTTGCCTTATCATTGTTATTTAAAGAAATTTATATTCACCAAGAATCTAGTAGTTTTCAATGGGAACTCATTTTATTTCTGCTAGATTTTTTTAACTTATTTTTTGGGTTTTTAAGAAAGAAGGTAGAATATTTTTTTAATTATCTAAAAAAAGGTCAAATCTATAATTATATAAGTATTGTCTATATGGTTTTGGATTGATAGTGAATAGATATTTGTTCAAATCCCACATAGGTGTTAGTATAAGAAAATAAATAAATTTTATAATTGTTGATAAAATTAGAATAGTTTTATAAATTAAATAATTAATAAATATTGATGGTCATAAATCCTATCGTTATCATACAACTCAAATTTACTAAAATAAAAATAAAAATAAGTTAATTATAATTTTATTTTAAATTATTATTCTTGTAATAACGAGACTAACCCAAATGCCCATTCCTTTAAAGTGCAAAATAAAAATAAAAATAACCATTAAACATATAAATTATTTTATTTTTAATAAAACGTATTTATATTAAAACAACTCTCCGTTGTACTGTAATTTTAAAAAATTTTAGTTATAATATTATTGATGTTTCAAAAAATTCTTTTATTATATTTTTAAATTGGCGGCCGTGATAAATTCACGAGTGAATTCAAATGACATCCGTATCTGATAAGTCCTAGTATTCCTCAAGGTACGTCATCATAATAGGCAACTTGTGGTTGCTTTGTTCGTTGAATGTTTGCATCCAAATCATGGATTAAGAGGTAAGCATTTTGCCATAAAAATATAGCCAATAAATGTGAGTCATTACATTTAAAAAAATATTATTTTCATTGATTAAAAAAAATATTTTATCTTGAATGCATTTATTAAAGTCTTATTATTGTTTTTGTAAATTTAGCGATACTTTTTTATCTTTATTTATCAAAATATAAGTAAGTTATAATAGATCAAGGTCGATAGCCTCAACATAAAAGAAACTGGATTACGGTAGCCATCTTAACGAATTAAATGCATTCACTATCGATATTGTTGTAATCTCCTATAAAATATTGACTCCATTCAATTGTATCTGCAAAATTTGACGACAAACGATGAAAATATAAATGCAATCCACCCAAAAGCATAAATGTCCAAAAAAGAAAACGAGTAATTCGGTGATCCGAGGACTCGGCCAGGGTCTGTGAGGTCTTTGACAGGCCAGCATGTCCCACTTGGTGCATAGTTTGTAGTTGCTTCGATTCTTCCAGTTGAGGAGGCTGTTACATGATGTTGAGAAATTAGTATGTCACGAAGAAGTTTGTCCCTTTGATATCTCATGCATGGAAACAACCTATGGGTCTCCTCATTTCTGCAGGCTCATTTACAACCTTTTCTGAGAATACATTTTAAGTGTCCAATAAGTATGAATAGACAGTGGAAAAAGGACAATCGTCCTCTAGTATTCCTTAGATCATGATCCCATTTCGTTTTCATGTATTTCTATCTCTTCCTATTTGTGGCCACATTCTCTCTCCATCTTTGAATGGGATTTCGGACTTGAGGGGGTTACCTTGGTGTAGACTTCAGGTTCTCTATAGCCTCTTTTGGATTCCCTAACACACTACTTGCTAGGCAAGAAATGGGTTTGACTTTGCTTGTGTTTTCCTTTTCCATGCTGTTGTTATTTTGCAAAAATGTTCTTTTGCCATTGTTGTATGTCCATGTGTACAAGTAGGGTCTAATTTGTGGTAGATTCTCGATCGAGGAGAGATTTGAAAGGATGTTTGTTTTTACTTTTGCAAGAGCATGTGTAAGGAAAAAGAAAGTCGATACTTCGGTTTGATGTAGCTATGGTGGAGCCCCACAACATTGTTGGTACGGCCCGAGGAGTGGAAGACATGGTATTCCTAAGAGTGGTGGAAAAGGAGGAGGTCGGTACAACGTAATTCTAGAAAACTAAATCCATGAAGAATCGGTGCATGGTAAAACAATGGGCAAACTCTATTGTAGAATACAATGACATAACAATCTCCATGAACGAATGTGTTGATTACCCTAGATATTGCGACGGTAAGGTTACGCTATATGTAAGAAAGACTAGATGGTGAACGAGAGAAATGAAGAAGCGGAGAAGCGGTGGGAATGTAGCCACCTCCTGTAGTTTCCGGCCCGATCTGTGGCCACTTTCATGACTCATATGCTTGAGAGGCAAGCCTACGAGCAGAAAAGAGCCACCCATGCCACTTCTTGTCATTGTAAAATATTTTAACGCAAGAAAAAAAGGTGAAATGACATTACGGGGGGTTCGAAAGGAATGACCGCAGGGGCAGGGAAAAGCAACATGACCATTGCATTCTTCAACAATTTAAAAAAATAGCAAAGCTTGTAAAATCACGGAATCATCGACCTTATAATAAAAAAAAGCAAACTAAAAGTATCCCAATAAAGAAAATAACCAAATAACCATAGGGAAGGGTCATGTGCAAACAACTGAACCATTAGGTTGCCATATTTTTAGATTGAATAGGGAGTGCCGGAATAGAGGAATTACCTCTTAATGTAGGGTGCAGAAAACCGGTGTTAGCCTCATCGATTGACATCTAAAATCATGGTAACAACCATGGTAAGGAGATAAACATACTAGGTGACTTGCGCCGACGCCAACCCTGCGCCTTCACCTCTTGCTCTTTCACCCAAGCGTCTCATCCAAAACAATGCGCACACTCTTAGGCACCGGCCATGCCTTAACCTCATTCTCGATCGCATTGTTTCTAATCTATCTAAAAATTCCCTGGTTTTGAGCTACTTCTACGGGTAATGTAGTCTAGCGTCTGATCATACCCGGACCTTTCATGCGATATGCGAATGCTCATGTGGTGCATGCACACGTGCGCATGCCACCACCACCCTTCTCCTTTCAACCTGCGTGGCACCCCTATCGTGGGTTATTAAAATCCTACTATTATTCACACCTTACTATCGAGTAAAAAAAATCAATAGCCTAAAATTTCAAAAAATTTTAGAAAATTTTAACTCCATTTCAACTCATCGCCTGGTTAGTGCTTTCTCGGTATTCTTTATTTTAAATGACACATTTCCTAGTGTGTTTTAAATTTAGTGTTTACTTTATAAATTTGGGTTAAAAATGGGATTATGTATCTTTAAAACTTAACTGTTGAGGTTATAATTTTTGGGATTTTTTTTTTTAAGAAATCTAAGCACTTGAATGTTTTAATCTTTTTTTTTTTCCTAATAGCTGATATGGTTAACTTTGCAACTCTCTCATCATTCAAATCTTTTGAAGCTCCAATTCTTTATCAAACCTTATTTTTTAAAATGTTTTTCTAAATTTTGTCAAAGTATTACAATTTCTATTTTCTAAAAGCGTTGTGATATGTTAAAACTACCTTATAAATATGTTCAAATTCAATCCAAACCTACCTAATATTCAGCAACATTTTCTCTCAAATTCATAGAGGAAAAGGTAGTACATTTCTTATGAAATATTTATTTTTATAGTTATTTTAAAGGTGATCACGAGAATCTAGGGATGCAATTGGGCAACTTCATGAAACTCCATACAATTAAAAAATAAAATTTAGAACTAATAACATTTTAAGAAGGGAGGGTGTCTAAATTTAAATAATACAGTTAAATCGTCTCCCTCATATAATTCCATAGATTTTGTTGTCATTTCAAATAAATCAACGAGTTTTGCTTATTTAATGGATAGACTAAAAATCCTTTTAGTATTTGAAGAGGGTGGGTCTTTCAACCGTCCCATAAAGCTGGAGCGTGACTCATTCAAGTATTCAAACATATCGAATCGAATTTTACTTATTAATAGCTAAATCGAATCTATGAATTTTCTATTTCTTCACCCAGTGTAGCAATTTTTTTAACTAGGTTTAAAATTGTATTTTGTGTAAATAAAATGTTTTAAACTCTAACTTTGTAGTAGAGTCTAAAATTATTAGAGAACAAATACACATATAGTGAAGAATGATCACACCAAGCTATTTTGGAGACAGAAAATAAATTCTTTAAGATGAGAATGATTTTGATTTATGAATATTGGTTTGAGAATCAAAGCATAAAGAAACTAGTTAAGTTTAGTTCCACATGTAATAACTATGGATAATTAAAAGTAAATGAAGCTAAGTGTGCTTTACGTTAGTTAATGTGCACATGCACCACATCAAAAAAACACTAGGATTAACTAACTAAAACCAAGTGCACACCACATGCTAGTACTAAGATTAACTAGCTAAAGACAGGTGCACATCACATGTAAGCAAGGTTAACTAGCTAAATAAAAGTGCACATCGCATACGATAACTAGAAGTTAAATATAAAGCTAATTAAGGCTAACTATGTGCATGTACACCAACACCCATAAGCATAAGTTAGGTGAGTGTGATGAAAAATAAATGAGACATGGCAACACGACCATTTTAGGTACTCATATACAATGCATGAAAAAGAGAAGCGAGAGAAAACCCCGATTACGGAAGAAAACCCCCCCCTCAAAATATAATGCAAAATTAGAGAAGAAAGAAAATGCTAGGGAGTCGTATCCTTCTAAGAAGATCTCGCGAGAAATCGAAACTTATCCTCGATCAGAAAGTTTTGGTGAATATATTGAGTCTCCTGGAACTAAGATAATATTGAAGATCGATGATCGCATCATGAATGAGTTCTCTAATGAAGTGGATGTGGATCTTGATGTGTTTGGTTCAACTTTGTCATTGCCATGGATCTACTTAAAAGCTTTGGTGTAATTTGATTATTTCACCAGGATGACGAGGTGGATGATGGACACTAATCCTAAGTTCAAATAGAAAAGATTTGCCAGCCAAATGGCCTAAATAGTGAAATTGATTTCTCCTCTATATTCGACCTCCTGGCGATGATAAAAAAGAAATGACAACTTGCTTCCTTCTTGACCAACAGTAAAGACGGATCCCAAACTAAGTACATAACCGAAGGTGGACTTGCGATCAATGTTGTCACCAACCCAATCTCGTCATAGACAATGAGATCCAAAGAACAATTTGTTGCATAATGAATCACACTTAGGTGATTGTCCCACAACGGACATATCGAAGGATGTGCTTTGCAACTTTCAGGTGTAACTCATGTGGCTCCTGCATGTATTTGGAAACTACTCCAACGACATATTAGATATTAGGACGAGAGTGAGTGAGATAAAGAAGACTTCCCACAAGCTCACGGTACAATGTGTAATCAACGAATGGTGTGTCTTTCTCATTCTCAAGAAGCTTTATCCCCGATGAGAAAGGTGTAGGCTGCTGACTTGCAATCGGTCATGAGGAAATCGTGCCAAAATATCTATAGCATACTTTGGTTGAGAAATGGTAATCCCGGAGAACCACTTTGATTGATCTTTAGTCCAAGGAATAAATTTACCAAGGCCATGTCTATCATGACAACTTATGCAATGTGGTTTGAGTCATTAATGATAGAAGATGAACTACCTATTATCGAATCATCTATGTAGAGTATAGATGTTCAACAAAGGTCAATTTTCTTCAAAAATAAACATTTGAATCATATTTTAGGTGTAAAATTTTTTGAGATAACCAATAGGAATCCATCTTTGCATACTGCTCTAGGTCCCTTCTTGAGGCCATGGGGTAAATTCTTTAGTTTACATACTAGAGATGAATTTTTTGCATGTATCCCTGTAGGCTTGCTCCATGTTTATTTCCTCTGAGATCCGTGAAGAAAGCCATTCTTCACACATCCATATGATACACCTTCCATCCTCTTATTTCTGCAATGAAGCGCGAATGGGAATCCATTTTTTCCATTGGAGCAAGAATCTCATCATAGTCAACACCATGTACCTCTGAAAACCTTTTTCTACCAAAGCTGTGCATATATCGGGGAATTAGCCCATTTTTAGCCTTTCTTGGACTGGTAAACCCACTTGCCTCACAATTTTATGATTTGAAGGTAATGAACAAATCCCAAGTTCATTCTCCAATGAAAGTTATATTCTCATCCATTGCTGCTTCCCATTCGGGATATGATTTCTTTTGCACCAAGTACGTGGATCGAGTGCATGCATGGGCATGCATGTGGATCATAGCTAAGAGTGTTTCGATCTTCCTCAAGGCGAGCTATGGGGACGGATCATTAATGATATCACTCATGCTATGCCATTTTTGTGTTGAGAGTGATTGCAGTAATATTCCAAACTGTCAGGAATTATGATCTAGGTGTTATTTGGTGGTCCGACAAGCTGTCACAAGAATAGGCTCATCTTCATCGAGAATTTTGATCTAAAGTTTCATGCATACTAATCCTTGTTATTGATGGAAACTTGTTGACAATTTCATGCATTGGTGCATAGAAAAAATATCTTCGTCAAACTTTGCACTCCTTTCAATAAATATCTTTCGGTGTTGATATCCAAAAATATGTACCCTTTAACTTCATCGGAATATCCAACAAACATGTATGCTTTACTTTGAGGGGCTCCAATGCCTTTCTCTTCTTTGTAGGAATGTGGGCCCATGGTCGAGATGCGAAAATGCGAAAATGGTGAATTAGGGTTGCATTGTGATCAGCCTCAAAATGTGTTTTTCGAGTAAAAATATTATAGAGGAGATCTATTACGAATGTATAGGCACACAATTGATAGCTTCAGCTTTAATTTTGGCGGACGAGATCTTGCATGCAACATGCGGTTGGCCATCTCTTTCAAGGATCGATTCTTCCTTTCAACCCTGATTTTCTTGTGGAGTGTAAGGAAATGTATGCTCCAAGCTGTACGTCTGCTTCATTACAAAGATTTTTGATATCTTTGTTGACATATTCGTCCGTATATGCAAAGTATCTTGATTTTTTTCAAGGCGAGTTTCACATGCGCTTTGAAAATATTTTGATGTTTGTTGAAAAACTTTGGACTTGAGTTTCGAAAGTAAACCCAAGTGAATATCGTGTAATCATCTATAAATTACAACACATATGTGATTTTCTCATTGAAAATCTTGGAAATGGGCCAATCACTATCTGCAGTTCCAAGGTGAAGGAGGCTTTCTCCATGCATGCCCCTTCTCGGGCTGTCTTGTGGATAAATTTCCAAGAGCACATCCATTACAAACACCAAAATTTTGAAAATTCAATGGTCGAAAATGTCATGTCTCCCGATATCATAAGAATTTTTTTTATAAAATTGCTAAACTCTATACGTAGAAGATTTGTTTTATTAGAACACCTTTCTGCATATATATATTGTTCATACATTAATATAACATTTGTTACCAAATCGTATAGTATGCAAATTCAATATTAATCATAACCTTTGCACTTTTCAATTTCAAACTAAATGATAACATACCTCAACGAGTTTGTCATTCAATGGTAAAATATTAAGGTTATTCGAATCAATCTTATGGTACTACGATGCATGTATACACTCATGAATATTTTGTAGCTCGGCTGGCTCGGCCTTTCGTCCTTGTTTTAGGGTATAGCAATTATGATATTGGTATGGTGGAAGGTTTTATATAACAACCACGTCGATGGACCTTTTCGTGATTGGTATTGGGGTGACAATTTATTTTGTTATAAAAATCGATGGCGTGGTTGTGAGCCCGCCATGACACGTCCTTGCTCGTTCTCCTTTCGATGTCGTTTTTAATGGATCCGATTTCCTCGGGGAGAGATATTCATTAATTTCTACTACGGTGTTCGAATGCGGATGTAACTTTACTCCCGAGGTCATTAACGGAGCCGTGCCCTTGTGGTACGCACGTATAATTAAGGTACGAACTTGTGTTATTAATACGTTTAATACTCTTACCCTGGTACACGCCGTCGTTTCTGTTGGCACGTTGCGGAGGTCCTTCCCTGCGCGGCTTTGTTTTATCGGGATGTCCATCGTGCTACACGGCGTGGACGGTGAGACTGACGGAAGTTGGGGTTTATCATTACTATAAACTCGATCTATTTTGTCTGTGGCTTTCATTTTCTACGATGAGCAATTCGCGAGAGAAAGCCGAGGTTGCGGAGCGTATTGTTCTCACACCGATGTCGACCATCGTTTCATGGCCGGGAAGTTAAAGCGATAAGTGAATGAATCCTACCTATCTCCCTTTGTGTTCATGGTTAAGTTCATCTAGGATTTGGAAGAAACGATTTATAATTTCGCCAAAGGAATTTTGATCGGTAGGTGGTTTATCCTCCTTGTTTGAGTTCGTGTTTGCATGAAGGATTTCTATCGGGGCTGGCAACTTCAACTTGTTAGGGTTGGGCGGTGTCGGGAGGATTGCGTTCACCCGGACCGGCGCGCTTATGGTTTATTTCTCGGTCGTTCTTCACAACGATTTACTCCTGTGAGGTAGTGAAATTCCTCTCCTCCCAGAATGGGGAATTTGGTTGTTTTGGATTTTCTATTCATCTGGTTTTATTGTCGTTTATCCGTCAACGAGATTTAACTCTACGTGGGTATTATATACGGAGGGATTACGGGGTTTGTGTGCCCGTGTTATTCTCGGCATCGAATTTACGATCCTCCGGAGGTAATGTCTGGTGAAACTTTTATTTTCTTGAATGTTGTGCATTTTACCTTAGGCCTATACTCTTACTAATATGTTTCGTCTTCTTCGGGCGTTAAAGTAGAAGAAATCGGTCATTCCTATGGGTGAAGTAGAATGCGGTTGTTGTCGAAATCTCATACCATGTCATTGGTTAGCAACATTTTTCCATATAGATTAACTTGTTTCCGAATTGTTGTGGAAGAGTACGCTCTACCTCACGCAAAATTTCTTCGAGGGTTCCAACCCATTCTTACGCTCAAGTCTTATAACCCTTTTATTTTCCCATGGCACGGTCGGCGCCTACCTCTTGTCGGAATTCATGTTTGCATCGTTGTACGCGGATAAATCCATAGATTTCTCGTCGAAGTGATACCACCTATTTTTGATTTATGGCCGAACTCATTTCTTTAAGCGGCTATTTGGACAATTTCTGGAAAATCGATTTTTGTAATAACATGTTATCTTGTGCGAGCCTATTTTTACACAATATCGTGATCTTTGATATGTCGATGAATGAATTTTCTCTAATTTCTTAGTTCCATAGCTTCATTTAAGCAACAGCGAGTTACTAAATGGTGATAGAGAAAAGAAATAGAAATTTCTCATATATTTATGCTTCTCGTTCTTAGCATGGAAATTTATATCACTACACATGAATTTTACTTGATATAGAATTTTTTTATTTTTATAATAGTAACGTTTGAACGGTATAGAGTGAATTTTCCCCAACTACACGGAAGTTTATGTTCTAAGAGTGGGCGTATATATATATATAGGTCGGAGATCTCTCGGTTCATAAAATTTACATTTATGTAACGGTGATCATTTATAATGTAAATCATCTCTTCCATATGTATTTCGTTGGACTACACGGCAAAGCCTTTAGTTCGTCTAACAATTAAGGTGTATATAAATATTCGTATGTTCTAGATTTGATACCAGTGTGGGATTATAAAGTTGTACGGTCGTTTTACATTGCGGTCGTAACTTAATATAAAATTCTGCATACCTTTGCTATCTAGTTATATGTTGTTCCTCGTAAATTGATGCGAGCGGGTTACTTAATTCGTTATGTCTATACTTCAAGCTGAGTTTTTATGGGAACAAGGAATGTTTATAGGTGTATTTCTCTTTTGTTGACTATCATAGGCGATTGTTATGAGATGTCGATTTGAGGTCTTAGACGTATATTAGTTCGGTTCCATGCTCGGACACAGGAGGATGTTATTTATTGCTCATATGATTGCATTATGGTATACTATTGAACTCTCGTTGTTAACGAGCTTGTGAATTTTACAAAAAATTTGAATTGTGAAGTATTTTAATCCCAGTTTAATTCACATATTGGTGAAAATTTGGGGAAAATTCCTCCTCGATTTTTCTAGTCTGTCAGTAAACCCAAAATGAAAGATGAACATGATTGTACATGTATGTAATAACTTCAAGTTTCGAGAAGAAAACAATAGAATGAACTATAATTAACGGTTACATCACACTCACATATTCAACTATTAAATTTTTCTTATAAACTCCCATCGATTTATTTGGGTAGTCTGGGTTTAAATGATGCGTAAGAGAATACATCCCTGTGATTTACTTCGACCTTGGTTTTTAGAAATACGGTAGTTCTACTCTACCGATTCTTATTCTACAACTATTCAAAATTAAGAAAGGTGAATTTACGATGATTAATTACGTTAAATGTAGCATTTCGTCTACTAATATCAAATCAACTTTTATATGTAGCCAATTCATACTATTAAAGTACAAGCATAATCGTTTTAAAAAAGCTTATACCAATCATGCGATCAACCAACCTCCCAACCTTAAGATTCATTTTCTCTCCCGAACTCACCCCACCGAAAATTTGAGACCACCTCCTATATCGAGATCAACCTCCTAATACATCTCGGATCGACTTATTTAAGCTATTTTTCCCCAAAGCACATTTCTAATTCTGCGTCCGGAATATCAAAAGGACCCTTTTCTTCTCCTGTTTGCCTAGGCTTCCCTTAATGTAGGGACTCTTTAAAAGCACATCTTTATGCTTTTCCTCGGCCTTTCCGACTTTTTACCTCTTCCCAACTACTTTTCCTCATCATTGGGGAATTTTCAGTTTTTCTCATCAAAATCTACTTTAGAAATTAATTTCTTTCAGAGGCTTTTTGAAAGATTTGTAGAATAGTCTTAGCTCTTTCGTAACCTCATGGATTTAGCAAGTGATCTCGAAAATCCATTTTGGTTAATGCGCATAAAATCATTTTATTCATTTCCTCAACTTACACTGTTAATTTATATTCTGATTGCTTCCTTTATCCTTTGGGGTCCTCCCCTTAGGATTAAAGTTCAATTGTCTAACTTTAAAATTCCAACATAAATTGGGGGTGTTACATGTTCCCCCTCGAAAATAAACACCGTCCTCGGTGTTGTTGTTAACTACTAGAGTTCAATTTTTTTCAAACAAAAATGGATATCTTTCCATCATTAGAAGCTTCTCTTTCCCATGTAGCTTCTTCGGTAAAGAGTGCTTCCCTTTGGACTTTTACACTGCGGCTCTTTCGTGTTTATACTCAATTCAAAGATCGATTCTTTCCCGTACACTGATTTTTACGTAGGTGTAAAAATGTATCCTCCATTGTCGTACGCTTCATTACAAAGATTTTTGATATCTTTGTTGACATGTTCGTCCCATTATCTATGCAAAGTATCTTGATTTTTTCAGAGCGAGTTTCCGCATGCGCTTTGAAAATGTTTTGATGTTGAAAAACTTTGGACTTGAGTTTCAAAAGTAAACCAGTGAATATCGTGTAATCATCTATAAATTACAACACATATCTTGATTTTCTCATTGAAAATGCGGGAAATGGACCCGAAATCACTATCTACAAGTTCCAAAGGTGAAGGGCTCTCCATGGGCCCTTCTCGAACTTGTCTTATGGATGATTTCAGGCATCCATTACAAACACCATTTGAAAATTCAATGGTCGAAAATCCTTTGACCATCCCTTGCTTGCTAAGTTGTTGCATATCTCAGAAATTCAGTTTAAATATCTCGTTCAAATCGTGCTTTCTTCGTTTGCATGCATAAGTAGAAAAATAGATACGATTGAGGAACAAATCAAATATGTATACATACGGATTGATCATTTACATTTGATATAATGTGTCAGTTTGCATTTCATAAATGATCACGGAATCAGGTGAATTCATTTTCCTTGACCTTATTTGTCATCTAATACCTTTGAAATAAGATTCACATGAAATCTGGCAAATGTGGAAGCAATTGTCAAAACTTCCATATTAAGTTGCATCTTCTTATAGTTCTTCAGTTACGAAATTTTCCCCCATGAGAATAGGAGGGGTCTTGAGCATGCATGTAGAGAAGAAAATGATTCATTTTGAGAGAATCCATATGATGTGGGCGCTAAATTGATGATCCATTCTTGCGTTTGAGATGAACGTCAAAGCATGCCCATTACCCCTTGTTTAGTCGTTTTCCATCTGCTTCTTTGAGCGTTCACAGAGATGTGATGACCACTGATTATTTTGCTGAAGGTCTTTGTCGTTAGATCAATAGTCTTTTCGCAAGAGGATTCAAGATGATCACCTCTAGCCGATAAGGACGCTTGAAGTTTCCTTTCTTTCTTCATACCCTTGGATTTGGAGAATCATGGTTGGTTTCGTCCATATTGGATCTCAATCTCTTTCCTTTATTTTCCTTTATTATTGATTTGCTTTTGTGTAGACTTTTCCTTTCTAATGCATGGCAAGTGAATGTGCATTTGGTTTCAATGAACCAATTTTTATGAGCTTATCCTGCAATGAATAAGGAGACTCTAAATAAATGCATCAAATTTGGGTGTTTTTCCATTTTTCTCCAGTTGTAAGTCTAACTATGGAAATGTAGAAACAAAAACAAACATATTTAGGCCTAATTTAGACAAAATAGATAGGATCGTTCACCTCCCTCTTTTGATTTATCAATCCTGCAATCATGTAGTTGTAGAAGAAATTGTTAAATTTAGTGAAAGTAATCTTGAATGTTCTCAAGCTATTTTGGATCTAAGGAATTTAGCTCATTTTCAAGAATGTGAAATTTGCATCTCATCTGATTAAATAAGTTGTCAAAGTTTTCAAACTCATTGAAGTGTTGCATGTGTCCACATGGAAACAAAATGCTAGAGATATGGACAATATTAGAAGACCAAAAGCCTTGCACATCTTTATTAAAGTATTTAGATTTTCAACGAAAAGTTGGTCTGACTTACGTGTTAACTATATTTCTTGACTTTAGCCTGCGAAGTGAAGAAAAATCTTTGGCCTAAAATTGGAAGTAGTTATATAGAGGGGAAATGAAATAATTTGAATCACCAATTCCATGCTACACCTTGTACTTATAGCACCAATTGTGGAATTTCTCTAATAGTTTGATTTACTGCAAATAAATTCTTTAAACGATTTCCAATTCTTTATATTAACTGAAAAATATTGTTTGTGCACCTTCTCCAAACACTGCTCTTTATACATGTACAAATATTAGAAAAAAATATATAGATCTAGAAGAATGATTGGACAAACTGAGAATTGAAACAAAAAATGACTTGAGAATGGTTGATTCATTGTATTAGTTTGAGAATCAATAAATAAAGAATCTAAGTTAAACTTAGTTCTACATGCGATAACTATGGATAATTAAAAAGCGAAAATTAAGCTAAGTGTAACATGTTGTTAAGTACATGCACCACATGGAAGCACTAGAGTTAACTAACTAAACCAAGTACCACATGTAAGTATGAAAGTAAATTAGCTAAAGACAAGCGCACATCATGTAGCCTCAAGTTAACCTAACTAAGGTAAAATGCACATTGCATGTAATTAACTAGAGTTGAACTAAAGCTAATTAAGACTAACAGTATTGCATGTACACCAAAATCTGCAGCAAGTAGAATCGAAAGTATAAACCAAGGTTGGTTTAATCCGAGATCGCAATCTCTACGGATAGTATTGTGAATTTCTTGTTCTGTTAACTTTAAAATTAAGACATGAATAGATAAATCAAAGAAGAATTTCTCCGAAGTCTCTAAAAAAATCCCTAAGGTAAAAGCTAGGGATTTCTAATATCTTATGAATCATGAAATTGTAACTTTAATACGGTTTGTGAAAAATGGGCGGTGAAGAAAGTAACTGCTACATAGAGTGCGAGAATTAATTATTTTGTAGCTATTAAGTAAAGAAGCGAGAGAGTTGTGATACTTCCACAGTATACACATTAACGGTTAATGTAACTACTAATTTCCTTGGCCCAAGATCAAATGGGAGGAATAGAAAAACATTAATGTTGTAACAAGTAACTAAGTAGCAAGGAAGGAATCTCAAACCATGACCAACTCCACGAAATACACCTACCGACAAGATCTATATATGCAATGACTGTCGAATAGCTATAAGAAAATGAAAAGAAGATCCAGAGAGAAATATATAACGAAAAACCGGAAGAGTATGGAAACCTACGATAATATGATGCGTGCTTCCTTTTATTTAATTATATGTATAATGAGAATGGACTCACAAAGCTATGCATGCCATTATATGTATAGATAGACATTAGTAAAATAATTTCGGTGTAAACACGAGTAAGAGGGAGGCTTACATTAGCCATGTACTAGAGCAAGTATGGAGATATCTGGCTACGAAACTAATGAACGAAATATATCAAAGAAAAGTTAGTAGAAATATAACTCCCCGAAATTCAAAAAGTCTCTTAAAAGGTCATGTTGAGCCATGATAGCGAGGTACGGTACACATTGAACAACATTAGTCCTAAATTACATCGGTTACATTCTTGCTATGATAAGCAAATTAAACGAGGATTAATTCCATTGTATTAAATCGTATGTACGAATCACTCCATGCGAGTGGCAGGGAGACGAGTCCATATAGTTAAGGTGACGTCGGTATAACGAGGTCAACGGAAGAAAATAGGGAATATATATATATATATATATATATATATATATATATATATATATATATATGTATAAAGAGAAAGTCACAATACATGCGAGCCTATCGAGCTGGGAGTACGGGAATCGAAACCCTTAGGCCAATAAAAACAAATTTAAAAGAGCGCCAACATATGAATGAAACATATTAACATTTTGACTGCGGCGAGGTCTCGTTTCATAATGAAAATTGTGTAAAATCATAAGGAGAGGAATGATTCTACACCGGACGAAACAACTCAACAAGAGAGTAGTAGTATTTCATGGCTTGTCTGGGCTACAGAGAAACGTCGAGGAAGACAATGTTAACATCCATAATAATGGAAGGTCTCATGACCCGTTCAGGAACATACGAAAGGGATCTTGGGTGCAACCCAGAAAACAAAACAAGTCAAGACGGAATTGAGTTAATAGCACGTTGCTAGGGAAAACATTCGAATGGAGAAAAATGTCATAACAACGAGGCATTACACCAGGAACCAAGAATCTCGGTTTCGGCAATCTCTACGAAATTCAACCATTGTAAACGAGGTATCGATTAAATTGAAACTCTATGGGGTAATAATAGAAGAAATAAACATATGGGTACAAATAGGAGAAGTCGAACCTCACCACGTCGAGTGAATGGTCGTTCTGCGGAAGCGAGGCGAATCAAGTAGATTGAGACGCTACACACAGACCAACAAAATCAATTAAATCAATGAAATCGACGGAGGAACAAAGTCGACAATGAATCATAAATGGAATACAACGAAAATTTTGCACGAGAGGGGTATAACCAAAACCCGAACGAAACACATTCATACTATTCACGTTCGCAGAGACTCCCTGAGAATCGGTAAGGCAAGTTCGTGACCTTTGATCTCTAAAAAAAGAGAAATGGAAAAAACAAAAACGAAGGTAAAAGCGATTACCCGATGACGTCACGGTGGAGTGAACGCGCTAGAATTATCATCATGAAGCTGAGGTCGGTAAACCCTGCGAAGGTAAGGACACAGCGGACAGATACAAACAAATAATGAACTACAAAGGAAAACTATCTACTGCACAATATCAAGGAAACATATAATTATTCAACAGACCCAGAAAACCTAATACGAAATGATCGCCATCGTCCACTTGGCAACATCACAAGAGAAGAGCCACGGATCGAAGGTTGGCCGGTGCTATTAAGCTTGATCGTATACACATTAATGACGCCAAGATCCGAATTAAATTTCATGCGTCTGATTGCATGGAAAAGCGCCAATTAAGCCGGGCAAATAGCCCCGGCTGGTAATACCATATCGACGTGGATCTACCACGTGGACGAAAATAGGACGCGGTACAAACCATTCAACGCAACCATCGTGTCATCGTCGACGTGGAAAGGCCTACCCGTCGCCATGAACCTTGATACCTCAAGTCGAGTTGAACTACACGCTGCGCATGCGAAATCGATAGCGGAATCACGTTGCACATTAAAAATCTCATGTACGGATACGCTTGTCATATCACGCAGAGATGTGAGGAAATTAGTTATGAATGCCACCTCTTGTCTGATCTTCAGCAGCTAAGAAGAGTGTGCCGTAATGTACACATGAAATCAATTGTAATCACCATCAAAGGGGTATACATATACGTATTGGGAAATTGTGGATAATATGTAGATTTACAAAGGTGAGAATGCTCATAGGCATAACAAATTCCAAACCCATCGTATATAATGTATGTGAAAGGACCGTAAGGCCAAAGAGCAAATAAACATCCAAGTAAAGGTTAAATATAGGTGATATATGTGACCTTTATAGAAAATAAAATGATACAATTTCATTCCATACTTGGAGTTAGAATAACATAGAGACAAGAGAAAGAAGTTAATAGAGAGTTCTTGAGGTTATGATATTATGATGAGAGGAATCATGTTTAGAGAATTAGGATTTCATGGTAAGCCTGAAATGCTTGGAGAAAAAAAAAACATTTGTGTAAATGGGAGGTGTGACACCATCAGTTAAGGGACAGAAGGACATGGTAAGATAGAAAGCCTACTTAATGGTTATGAGAAGAAAGAAATGCATTCGAGTAAAGAGGAGATTGAATTATTGTGTAAAGGATTGAAAAAGTATCCCAAGGGAATCTTAGAAAGATGGTAAGTAATTGGAAATTATATTGGTATTGGGAGGATAGTCGAAGAGATTTTGAAGGCTATAAATATTGTTCTTGTGCGGGCTTTGATACTAAAGGTCATTTGATTCCTTTAAAGAAGGAAAGGATTTAAAATTCCAATTATGTCACCTTTGAAAATGAGAGGAGATGAAAGTAAAGAGAGACAACCTAAAATGGGTGTTTCCTAGTACAATTGTTGAGGAGAAAGCAAAATGTTTAACCGAGCAACAAGTGAGTGGTGGGAGCAATCAAAGTGTTGATGGAAAAGGGTCATCAAGTGGAGGTATCTGGTCAATTAAAAATGGATCAGTGGTAGGAAATGACCAAGATTTCTGGTCTTCTATCCAAGGAATATCTCTAGTTATTCAGGCTCTAAATAAATTTCCAAAATTGACTCGAGAGATGGGGAAAGATTTGTGCATTCACAGCAAGACGAGGTTAGGTGCATGAGAAAGTTTATGAGATGAAGGAAAAGTTTGGGAAAAAGAAGAGTTATGATGAATCATAATAGGTATACCCTAGATTATAAGTAAAGGTTGAAGAAGTTGTAGTGGTTTAAGCCGTGGACTTAAAAGAGATGCTGCTACAAAGTTCACGAAATTTGATTGTTTTATAAATTTGGTGCCCGCTTTTTGTGAGCTAATATTGCCACAGGCTATATCTCGCTTATACGTAGAGCGGTTGATGGTAAGTGAAATGCCAATATATTACCTATAAAACTCGACATACGTGCTCATTATTGAATACAAAGGTTGATCCCTTTCTCACATAGTCATTTTTTGTAGCTTTTGTGGTTATCCACAAGCTTCGTATTTATTGTATAATATAAATGGGATTCAATAGTAAAGACTTTGGCATATCATTACTTTTCAACATCTTAGCGCATGGATGAAAAACACAATAACCTCGCATGGTGTGAATTAATATTTAGCCAATATTTTGATGTTAAATTGTGGTGCCTCGTGCACGATAATATCTCTATTATTTTACATGATCAGGGACCGAATTTTTTTTAGATATGTTTTACTGATTTTACTCATTGCAGCAAAAATACATAACAAATACATTCAATACAGTTATTCTAAATTCACAACATTTCTAGTTCAGTGTAGAGCATCTTCAATACATTCAATAAAATGATTCTAAATTCACAAAGATAATCAGTTCAGCGCAGAGCTTACCTAGTCTCGATGACGACGGGGCTGATAGAGGAAGAGGACGAGGTGGCTGACAGGAGGAAGATGACGTGCGATAATTTCCTCCAAGAACGACGACTAATGGAAAACCCTCTGCCATTACAAAATTAAAAATATTTTAAAACATGCATTAAGAAACAAAGAAATCACAAATAACCGAATGCCAACACATAAGCGTTGTTGGTGAATTCCTCTAGTGACGGCAGTGTAGAAAAACCCTCCACCAACAACCACTAACAGTAAACTAACAACCAAGGAAATATTTCTACGAACTAAGGGCTGCGATATACATAAACATTAATTCGGCCAAATTATTATTTTGGTTAAATTATTATTTTAGTTGAATTATTATTTGGGACAAATTATTATTTCAGTCAAATTAATAATTCAGCCAAAAATAATTATTTCTCATTTTCCACCTCTGGCCGATAATCTGATTAATGGTTGGTGTCAATGTAAATGATAGTTGGGTGAGCTATAATAATCCGGCGAGAAATGTGGTTATGAATTTTTTGGGCACGTTTCTCACAAAAGTGTAACCCAACTTTACTTTCACACACACACACACACACACACACACACATATATATTACTTTTTTTTACTAATTAATAATAATAATAATAATAACAATAATAAATTTGCAATTTAATTAATTGTTATATTTTTTAATTTAGACAACTTGAGATGTATATAGCTATAGTAATAATACAAATATTAATATAAGGTTGTAGAATTTCATAATTAATAATTATAATACATGATTCTACTCATTTGTTTACATGTCATAAGTATAATATGGTTCTACTCATTTCAGATGGTAGTGGTTCATATTTCTAGTCAAATTCATTAGAGGTTAGAAAATTTGATTTTAATTTGAGTTGGTAATGGTTCAATGCTCAGACTATATGGATGAGAAAGTTAAAATTTATTTTTTATTTGCATTTTAGCACAAACACACAAATTACAAATTGAATTCCTTGATCCATGTTTACATAGCGGAGGCATGTGAAATTCAAAAGTGAGGGTATAGACTACTAAAAAAATCTATAAAGTTTTTTAATCCTTAAAAGTTACATTCCTTAACCAATAGGAACATTTTTGGTTAAAGTTTCATGTGTGGTAGTGAGGGTATAGATAGCGAAAAAAAACTCTAGATTTTTTGAATCCTTAAAATTTAGATTCCTTAACCAATAGGAACATTGTTGGCCAAAGTTTCATTGTGTGGTTCCTAGTGAGGAATGCTCCCTAGAACTAGGATGAAGGGATAATTTCTAACATACATGATTGAATGTCAAGATAGGAATTGAAACTAAGGAAGGAATAAGAGGATCTTGACCAATTATTGTTTCTTTGTTAGAGGTTTTATTGGTCATAGCTTCTGTTAGAGTCAGCCTTTGCAGCTTTCCTTCAGTGATCAAACATGCTCTTACAAAGTGATTTACGCCCAAGGTGGTCGAGGCCAAATTTTGCTCATTTCAACGAGTCTTCAAGAAAAATTTGGTCATCGGGCATTAGGTCTCGTTTTGTTTTCACTCTTTTCAGAATTTGTCCAAATGTTCGGTCCATGTCACCATTCGGTGAAAGTGTGCCATGATTCATAGGGTTTTCATCATCATGTCAGGGTTCCATTGGGGTCATTTTACATCTTTTTCATGCTTCGGCTTGTGCCTTGGTAAGGTCCATTTCCCTCACCTAGGGTTTTGGAGGTAATTTCTCTTGGATGGTCAAATCATCGAAAAAGCTTGTATCCACGATGTTCATACACCTTCCACTTATCATTAATATGTACCTTATTAAACACTTCCCATCATTGAAGATTCCAAATTCCTCATTTTTTGCACAAACCCTCGTTTCTTGCCACAACTTGTGCAATTTTCTGGAAAGCTAGGGCTTTGTGTTTTGCCCTTTTGGACCCCTTCCTCACTCAATCTCTTACGAGATTCCCACTTTCCCCTCGTTTCCTAACATCCCTCCATACTTCCCAAAAATTTCCCCAAGAATTTGAGAAGCCCCTTATCCCTTCATGCTTCATTTCGACGTGACAATCCCTTGTTTCACACATCAGGGATAAGTTTCACTCAAAAGATGTTTGGTAGCAATCAAAAGATGAATTTTTGGAAAGGCGCAGAGAGGTTTTTGTCCACAACATCCCAAGGGAGAAAAACCTCTTCATTGTGTGGCTATTACGGGTATCATGGTTTTTAGAGGAGATTTCAAACATGCGTTGCCTACAGTGAGAATTGGAATGCACCTCTGTAGTGACCTTTGGGAAAATCAAGATTTCTCCTAGCATGGTTGGCTAAATGACTTTCTTCGATGAGTCCAAAGGATAACTGAGACACAAATATATTTCCAATGAGATATCATGAAGCTCAATTTGGAGTCGAGGAAGACCTTCAAAAGTTCGATACGGCAACGGCGCTGCAGCCCGCTCTTGAGGCAGAAACCTCTGCATTCTCGCTCATTTTGACCAATTTTTTGGGAGATTTGATTTCTGACAAGGGAAAATGAAGTCCAAATTGAAAAATCTCCACTTGGGTTGGAATCGTAGACCTCCAAGATCTTTCCAACAAGCTATCACACGCTCAATTTGGACACCAGGAAGGCCTCCAAAAGCCTCCGCAAACGTGCGCTATGTAGCGCACTACCCATACGGAGGCGCGCTACTCCATATAGCGCACCTCTGACCCGTGTTAAACCTCGAGTGCGCCACCCATATAAGACGCGCTACCCATACAGCGACAGAGCCAAACAATTTTGTCTTTTTGCGTCCGATTTCGAGCCTCAAACGCCTCCATCCACTTGTGCACGGGTTTTATCATTGTCTCGGTGATTTTGAAAGAGGTTTTGGTATTTTTTTGAAGTTGGGAAACGAGCATTGCTTGAGAGGAGAAATATATAAACCCCATAAGTTCATAGCAAATTCAATTCTCGGGGTTTTAAAAGATATAGTGGCCAGTCTAGTGAAGGGTTTGTAAATTTTTGTGATTGGTATATATGCTCATGCTCGTATTGCTTGTGGCGCCTTGGCACATTATGTACATCATCCTCATGCCTTTTGGCACATTTGCACTCGCCGCCATGTCCTTTCATGTTTTCACATAGTCTCATGTTGACTTATCCATATCCTCCATCGCCATAGTATTACCACTGTTGTCATTACTATTGTTTCATTGCCCTTTGTTTCCTATTGACAAACACAATCCTATGACAAATCCTTGGCGGTATTGTAAAGGTTGTTTCATACATTACCCTCGTCTACTCATTTGTCAAAATTTTCTTGTGATCAAAAAGCAGACGCGCTTTGATGCCAATCCACTAAACTGTGAGCTATTACCATGCATCACTTGTTTTCTTATGATGTTTTGGTACATGTGCAATATATTTGGGTTTTGAGCATACATTGAAACTTTGACTTCACTACACCTATATCAACACACATATTGCGAACATCTTGTTTTCATAGCCATGTCGAGGAGACAGATTCAGTTTATGAGCGAAGTATGACGGTGATTCCCAGTTGAGGGCATTACTTGGGAGGATTTCATCTCCCGTGACTTCCTTCACGAGCGCCACGAGCCGCCCTCCCGAGGTAGTTTATGATGAGGGAGAGCGCCATGTCGCACTCGGACATCCCGAGGTCGAGCATCGTCAGTGCTCCATTGTTTCGACATACCGAGCGAGGGCCACTGCGGGCCTTATTTGCGGCTTACACGGCGAGCCTTATCTCCACCCGGGGTGGAAGGGGTCTCGCCGACTCCATCACAGATGCGAGTATTATCTCCACATGATGTGGAAGGGGTCTCGCCTTCTTCTTCGACACGAGTACGGATCCGGGACGGGGGCAAGAAGCTCATGCATGATGAGGGCCCATCAGAGGCCAGGACACGGTTTCACGATCATTGATGTTGATGCTGAGCTCTCCTAGCTCGAAACCGAAGGAGGTCATCCCGGGAGCGAGAGGGCCGAGAATGACACGCGCCGAAAGATAAATTGTAGAAGGCTCGGTGGGTGATAAACTACCGAAGCGACGTAAAACGACTAGAGGATGAGCACACTTTATGAGGGCGCGGCGAATCCGTGAGGATCGGCAATTGGCTCGGGAAAAGAGCCCGGCGACATGACACCAATCGATCAAGATTCTGTACTCACGCATGTTAACATTCATACGGAGAAGTTGTTGGCAAAGCGCAATAGAGAGAAAGACATGCTTATACATGAAAGGTCATTGTTGGGCCCGCATGCACGTCTGCAAAGCAAGAATGAAGATTTTGAAGAGGAGGTTGAGCGAAGCACTAAAACGGCGGAAAAGGCCTGATCCACTCCAGATTTTGGCCGAGGCTTCATTGGTTGGGCATGATACATGATGGAGGTTCTTCGCTCCTAATTTGAGAAAATTCGAAGAAATTTTTGTTATTTTGAAATATTTTGGTCCAAAAACATATTTTTCAGCTATATGAGTAGCGCGTCCACATGCTCACTTTTGTTTGGGACACTTGCTGAAGGAAATATTTGTATTTTTGGGTTTTTCATGGTAATTTATGCATGCTCAGGCATTGCCGAAGCATTTTATCAGGTTCTGGATGATCAAAACGCCCAAAAACACCATGAAAACCACCTTGTTGTCACCTTTTGCACAGCAGAAGTGCTTCTGGGAGAATGAAGTTTTGGAGGGTCAAATGAGCTCCAAATTGGGAAATTCCACTTGGGTTGGATAGCCAACATCCAGGGCTTTCCAACGAGCTATAATGAGCTCAATTTGGATGCCAGGAAGTGCCTCAAAATCAGGCTGAAAGGCACGCTACTCATATAGAGTTTTGGTCAAATTTTCAACTTCAGCCTCGAGAATTTCGGCCGATTCAGGACCAGTTTTGCTTGTGGATGTGGGTTTTTCATGATGTAAATTGATGGTTGGCATGTAAATTTGGCTTACTTTTTACCTATTATAGAAGATTCACTCTCAAAAAAAGTGAAAATCATGTAAATGAATCGGTTTCACTCTTTTAGGGCGAGTTGTTTGGCTGCCTATATTCTAGCTCCTTGTTTAGAATTAGTTGGAACTGCTCCTAGAAGGAGGAATTCGACCCCAGAGGCATGGGAAGGGGTTAGGATGCTCTATATGATGTAATTTCTCAATCCTTTTCAGAGGTTGGATAGGTTGGACTCTTGGAAAGATTTTGCACACTATTGTACATATTTTTCATATTTTGGCTAAGGAAAGATCGGAAGTTTTTGCAGAAGCTGTTGGGATTCTTGTGGCTGCAGTTCTTGATGGTGTTTTTCTCGGGTTTATTGTAATTTATTTCATGTTTAATGTACGCCATCCCTTCTTATGCTTCTGAAACTAAAATGAATGAGTAGATGAGGTTGAATCCATTGTTTACGGTGCTTTGCCTTTGAATTCGTTTAGTTTTACATGTTTTTCACTCGTTTGAAAAGGATCCATGTTCATCCTTGCTCTTTCAGCCTCCTTGTCTTTCTGATCCATCCATATACTCAATCAAAGCATCAAGACTATTGCCTACCTCGCTCCAAACTCGAATTCGCAAAGATCGTGCCTTTATCCCGGACCTAAAATTGTTTTTTCCCATTCCTCCAACAAAAAGCAAAAAATCAAAATCAAACTTTCCTATCTCTTTACTAGCCTAAAATCAGTATTCATTGTTCATTATAAGTCATCTCAGCCCTTTGAAGATCCTTTTTCGAGATAGACCCGGAGAGAGCCCTCCCCTCGTCCTTGTAGGGCTAGCTACGAGGCGAGCGTGGTTTGATGTAGCCTTGAGTTTTACCTTATTTCGACTAAGGTAGATTTGAGTGCTAACATAGTGGCGACCATCTCTGGGAATGAAATTGGTTCTTTGGTTCAGTGTTGATTGATTTATAGCTGCTGAACGAGACTGGGAAGTCATGCAGTAGCTTTGACTGGCTCTTGCTCGCGAGTGCATAGTAGATAACACTCGCTTCGCTCGATCTCCGGTCCTAGCTTGTAATCGTAACACTTAACTTATAAAGTGCCCTCGAGTACATGTATCGAGTTCAGATCTGATGGTTGATGGTGGACAACGATCGGACATAAGAAGAGCTGAAATCATTCACTGGTGACTCCAATTCAAGTCTCAGGAGGGACGCTCTTTCTCTCGAGAAAATGGAAGGATCTTACACAAAGTTCGGTATCTAAAGTGGAATGGTATTCGGGATCTAATGGCTTTCTTGTAAACTATTTCTTTGCTGTTCTTGAAGCTGTCCTGAAAGTTTTTCGGAAATTTGTTGTATGAAAGGTGATCAAAATCTTCACTCGACCCATTCAAAAAGTGTGAATACCGAGTTTCCCTTTGATCTGGCCTCCTTACTTTTCCCACATCTGCATGATGACTCTCTTCGAGTGATGAGCCTAAAGAAAACAAAACTAATCCCACAGCTCTTGTACATGCCCCTACACCTTGTAAAATCCCCGAGATCGGTATAAACCTCTTGTTTTGCCTTCGTTCTTCATGCTTTTCCAAAATGTGAGTGCCTATATCTGCAAGATTTGACGGTGAATGTAACAATGTCAACGCCCAGAGCAACATGTGCGGAAACGTTGAGACTTTTCTAGATCTTTTTGAAGTTGATGATGAAGATGTTAGTATCGAGGCTTTTGCTCTTTCTTTGCAAGGCCAAGTGAAGAGTTGGTTTAAAGCCCATCACTCGATGCGAGCATTTGGATTTCAGAGTTTGTCAGTTTTCCTTGGCAGTGGATGATTGGACGAATCCTTTCCTTATTATAGAAGAGTATAATCAAGCTGATTGCCAAGGAGACGAGTACAACAATTTTCTTCAGTTGTGCCAAGTTTATTATTCAATGCCGGTTGATATAAGACCTTCTCCTAGATGCGCTCTCTTGCACTACCCGAGTGCCTTTGATCCCGAGAAATGGAGTTTTGACCGAGAGAAAAGAATATTGCAACACCTACAAAATGCATACAGGTGATGAATGTAGAGGCTCATTTTGGTGATCTTGAGGGCAAGGTTGAAGGAAGAAAAAGAAGAATGTTTCTGAGTACAGCGACACCTTCGGAGGAAAAAGCTTGATATTTTCGTAAATGCGGTAGAAGAGATGGTGCGGAAAATGGCGCAAAAAATGAAAATGACATTCAAGAACAAGCGGCTGACCCAAAACATTTTGTGTTCGGTCCGATTGTCATAGTGATTGTTTTATAGATCATTGTGAAGAAAGAGAGAGCTGTTGATATGAGTGTATGTTTGATGATGTGTTTTATCTTACCGATGAATTATTCGATTTGATCGGTATGATGATGATTATGTTCTCCGAACATAAGCTAATCTGCGAGACGAATCGGTAGCTAGTTTGTGCGAGGAGGAAGTTCACTTCGACTCGAGTATAGTGATCAACCGATGCATATCATGCTATGGCAATGATGAGGAAAGTGTAGAAAATTTTGGCATGTAAGTGAGGATATTTGCCTTTTTGTTTTGATTGCGTTTAGTTCATTAGAGATACTTCCATGCAATCAGGAAATCAAACGTCAACAAGTCTTGATACGGATCGTCTTGAGGGCAACGAGCTTCTCATATTCGGATTTGCGGCCCCAAAAGCCATTGATTTTTCAAGTTGCGGATGAGGACATGGAAGCTTGGTACATGTGATCAAATGATACAAGGTGACTCCGTACCATTCGCTTTTTTGAATCATTTCAGCTTTTTTGAGAGAAAAATTGCATAGTAAATCTTCGGATATGAGCGGCTTGTAGCATCATATTTCACATCCAGTGCAATTGAAGGTCAGATTACGAGATGAAGTTGTGGAAGATGAAATACATGATTTGATGATGCGGAAAATTACTATACCTTTTGTTTCGAAGCATTTCGCTTTATAGGCGAATCTTCGTAATATATCTCAAGAAAAGAGGAATAGCTATGAGGGATGTCATACGGTTCAAGGGATACGATGCGAGCGAGTCTTCTCAAGTTTTTTGATGATCCTATTGCTCGTGTGTTGGATGATGTTCTTTGTAAAAGTTTTCCTTCATTAGCTAACCATGTGTCGGAAAAAAGAATGTTGATGATAATCTTATTCAAAAGTTGCCTTCATTGTCTTGTCTAACATATTTTTTTCATTACAAAGCTCTCACTCAAGGTTTGCAGTCATTATGAGGAGATTAATAAAGGAAACTTTTGCTCGTCTCGAACCGAAAGAACGGAGTTTGGTATTTTCACTGAATTTCGGGATCCTTTTGATAGCTTGCTGCAATCACCAAAGAAAAGCACCGCGAGATGTGAGGGGAAAAAGTTTAAGATCAAGGTATGGAGATTATCCGACCGAGCTATGTTTATGAAGATCCTTTCGCATGTATTCTTTCAGGTCATCCGATCAATTTATGCTTTGCAAGTTTATCAGCGAGTCCACTTGGTTCAAAGTTTCCATGGGAGTTGCCCTTTCGATAGTTATTTCTCGTTGTTCATAAGCAAGCATTTGGGAAGAAATCAAACGACGAGCCATCATGCTTACATGGTTGCATTGAGGCTGTTCCATTACACTTGATCAGGTGGTGTAAAGAACAATTAGAGTAGGTTGTGATTGAATAAGCTCTACTTTGAGCATATTTCCAGATTTGTCGGTTGTGTTTAAAGTGTCGAGTTAGTTTTTAGTTGAGTGAGATTCAATTTGTGTCGTCAAGTCATCGGTTTGTCAGTCATGCATTTCAGCTTTGAGTTTTTTATTCCATTGCCCAATGGATAAGGCACTGTCTCGCTCTCCCAAAGATCACATCGTTCTCTGGCACCTCCAAGGAGCTACCATCCCCATTGGAGCCAATGTTAGAGTCGGCCTTTGCAGGCTTTCCTTCATTGATCAAACATGCTCTTGCTAAAGTGATTTTTATAGTGTCAAGGTCAAATTTTGTCATTTCAATGAGTCTTCAAAGCAAAATTTGGTCACTAGGCATTAGGTCTAGGGTTTGTTTTCACTCTTTTCAAAGTTGTCCAAATGTTGGTCCATGTCACCATTCAGCTGAGTGTTCCATCATTCAGAGGGTTTTCATCATCATGTCAAGTTCCATTGGGTCATTTTACAGCTTGTTCATGCTTCAGTTGTGCCTAGGTAAGGTCCATTTCCCTCTCCTAGGGTTTTGGAGGTAATTTCTCTTGGATGGTCAAATCATCGAAAAACTTGTATCCTGATGTTCATACACCTTCCCCTATCATTAATGTACCTTATTAAACACTTCCCATCACTGAGATCCCCCAAATTCCTCATTTTTGCACAAACCCTCGTTTCTTGCCACAACTTGGCAATTTTCTAGGCTAGGCCTGTGTTTTTCCCTTTTGGACCCCTTCCCCTCACTCAATCTCTGAGATTCCACTTTCCCCTGCTTCCTAACATCCCTCCCTACTTCCCAAAATTTCCCCAAGAATTTAGAAGCCCCTTATCCCCTTCATTTTGCTTCATTTCGACAAAATCCCTTGTTTCACACATCGGGATAAGTTTCACTCAAAAGATTTTTCAGAGAAATAAAAGATGAATTTTTGAAAACTGAGAGAGGTTTTTGTGAAAAACATCCCAAGGGAGAAAAACCTCTTTCACTTTTTACATAGGTATCATGGTTTTAGAGAAATGTCAAAAATACCGTTGCCTGAGGAGAATTGAATGCACCTCTGAAGTGACCTTGGGAAAATCAAGATTTCTCCTAGCATGGTTGGCTAAATGACTTGCTTGATGAGTCAAAGGATAACTAGACACAAATATATTTCCAATGAGCCATCATGAGCTCAATTTTGAGTTGAGGAAGACCTTAAAAAGTTGACTGCAACAGCGCTCTGCCTTGAGGCAAACCTCATTCTGCTCATTTTGAAAAGTTTTGGGAGATTTAATTTCTGACAAGGAAAATGAAGTCAAAATTGAAAAATTCCACTTGGGTTGGAAAGTCGACTCCAAGAGCTTTCGAACGAGCTATCACACGCTCAATTTGGACACCGGGAAGGCCTCCAAAAGCCTCCTGCAAAATGCACTATGTAGCGCGCTACCCATACAGGAGGCGCGCTACCCATATAAGGGGTGCTACCCATATAACGCCTACAGCCCGTGTTAAACCTCAAGTGCGCTACCCATATAAGGCGCGCTACTCGTCGGGTAGGTGCGCTACCCATACAACGACAGAGCCAAACAATTTTGTCTTTGCGTCCGATTTCGAGCTCAAACGCCTCCATCCACTTGTAAACAGGTTTTTAATCATTGCTCAGTGATTTTTGAAAGAGGTTTTCGTATTTTTTGAAGTTGGGAAACAAGCATTGCTTGAAGAGAAATCTATAAACCCTATGTTCATAGAAAATTCAATTCTCAGGGTTTTAAAAGATATAGTGACAGTCTAGTGAAGGGTTTGTAAATTTTTGTGATTGGTATATATGCTCATGCCTGTATTGCTTGTGGCGCCTTGGCACATTATGTACATCATCCTCATGCCTTTTGGCCATTTTACCACTGCTGCCACGTCCTTTCATTTTTTCACATAGTCTCATGTTGACTTATCCATATCCTCCATCGCCATAGTATTACCACTGTTGTCATTACTATTGTTTCATTGCCACTGTTTCCTATTGACAAACACAATCCTATGACAAATCCTTGGCCAGTATTGTAAAGGTTGTTTCATACATTACATTGTCTACTCATTTGTCAAAATTTTCTTGTGATCAAAACAGAGACTGTCTTTAATGCCAATCCACTAAACAGAGCTATTACCACTGTCACTTGTTTTCTTATGATGTTTTGGTACATGTGCAATATATTTGGGTTTTGAGCATACATTGAAACTTTGACTTCACTACACCTATATCAACATACATATTGTAGACATCTTGTTTTCAGAGCCATGTCAGAGACAGATTCAGTTTATGAGCAGGAGTATGACAGTGATTCCACAGCAGGGCAGTACTTGGGAGGATTTCATCTCCCGTGACTTCTTCACAGTGCCACAGCCGCCTCCCGAGGTAGTTTATGATGAGGGAGAGCCTTCACATCAGCCAGACATCCCTGAGGTCGAGCATATCAGTGCTCCATTGTTTGTGACATACCAGCGAGGCCACAGGGCCTTATTTGCAGCTACACGGCGAGTATTATCTCCACCTGGGGTGGAAGGGGTCTCGCCGGCTCCATCAGCAGAGCGAGTATTATCTCCACATGATGTGGAAGGGGTCTCGCCTTCTTCTTCAGCACAGGTACAGATCCAGGACAGGGGCAAGAAGCCCATGCATGATGAGGGCCCATCAGGAGGCCGGGACACGGATTTCACGATCATTGATGTTGATGCGAGCTCTCCTAGCTTGAAACTGAAGGAGATCATCCAGGAGCAAAGGGCCGAGAATGACACGCTGAAAGATAAATTGCAGAAGGCTCAGTGGGTGATAAACTACCTGGAGCAGCGTAACAAACAGCTAGAGGATGAGCACACACTTTATGAGCTGCGGCGAATCCGTGAGGATCGACAATTGGCCCGGAAGAGACCCGGCGACATGACACCAATCGATCGAGATTCTGTACTCACGCATGTTAAAATTCATCTGGAGAAGTTGTTGGCAAAGGCCAATAGAGAGAAATACATGCTTCGCCACATGAAAGGTCATTATTGGGCCCGCATGCACGTCTGCAAAGCAAGAATGAAGATTTTGAAGAGGAGGTTGAGCGAAGCACTAAAACGGCGGAAAAGGCCTGATCCACTCCGGATTTTTTCCGAGGCTTCGTTGGTTGGGCATGATACATGATGGAGGGTCTTCGCTCCGAATTTGAGCGAATTCAGAGAAATTTTTGTTATTTTGAAATATTTTGGTCCAAAAACAGATTTTTCAGCTATACGAGTAGCGCGTCCACATGCTCACTTTTGTTTGGGACACTTGCTGAATGAAATCTTTGTATTTTTGGGTTTTTCATGGTAATTTATGCATGCTCAGGCATTTCCGAATCATTTCATCAGGTTCTGGATGATCAAAAGGCCCAAAAACACCATGAAAACCACCTTGCTGTCACCTTTTGCACCAGCAGGAAGTACTTCTGGGAGAATGACTTTTTTGAGGGTCAAATGAGCTCCAAATTGGGAGATTCCACTTGGGTTGGATAGCCAACATCTATATCTTTCCAACGAGCTATCATGAGCTCAATTTGGATGCAGGGAAGTGCCTCAAAATCAGGCTGAAAGGTGCGCTACCCATATAGCTCAGGCGCGCTACTCATATAGATTTTTGGTCAAATTTTCAACTTCCAGCTCAGAATTTCGGCCAGTTGGGACCAATTTTGCTTTTGGATGAAATTTTTGGGTTTTCATGATGTAAATTGATGGTTGGCATGTAACTTTGGCTTAATTTTACCTATTCTAGAAGATTCACTCTCAAAAAAGTGAAAATCATGTAAATGAATCAGTTTCCACTCTTTTAGAGGCAAGTTGTTAGCTGCCTAGATTTTAGCTCGATTAGAATTTGGTTGAAACTGACCCCTGAAGGAGGAATTCGACCCCTAGAGGTATGGGAAGGGGTTAGGATGCTCTATATGATGTAATTTATCAATCCTTTTCAGAGGTTGGATAGGTTGGACTCTTGGCGAAGATTTTGGCACATTATTGTACATATTTTCATATTTTGGCTAAGGAAAGATCAGAGGTTTTGCAGCACCTGTTGGGATTCTTGTGGCTTTCAGTTCCTGATGGTGTTTTCTCTCAGTTTATTGTAAGTTATTTCATGTTTAATGTATGCCATCCCTTCTTATGCTTCTGAAACTAAAATGAATGAGTAAATGAGGTTGAATCCATTGTTTACAGTGCTCTGCCTTTGAATTCGTTTAGTTTTGCATGTTTTCGCCTGTTTGAAAAGGATCCATGTTCATCCTTGCCCTTTTCAGCTCCTTGTCTTTCTGATCCATCCATATACTCAATCAAAAGCATCAAGACTATTGCCTACCTCGCCCCAACTCGAAATCTGCAAAGATCTGACCTTATCCCCGGACCCAAAATTGTTTTTTCCCATTTCTCCAACAAAAACCCAAAAAATCAAAATCAAACCTTCCTATCTCTTTACTAGCCTAAAATCAGTATTCATTGTTCATCATAAGTCATCTCAGCCCCTTTGAAGACCTTTTGCCGAGATAGACCGGGAGAGAGCCCTCTCCTGTCCTCGTAGGGCTAGCTACGAGGCTGAGCGTGGTTTGATGTAGCCTTGAGTTTTACCTTATTTCAGCCTAAGGTAGATTTGAGCGCTAACAGCTTCTTCATTAAAATTCTTGTTGACTAGAGTCCATTTTGTTAATGGTTCATTGTTTGGCACAATTCTAACTATCACAATAAAAATTTCTTGATAAGAAAGTACCTTAAAACAGTGACCAACTAGATGGGAAATCTATTCAATAGGATTATTAGCTAAGTTGTTATGCTTTTTCCTTAGTTAAAAGTTTGTTCATGCCCGATGATGGTTTCTATGGTTATATTTTTTGTTGGCTAAATTTCATTCGTCAAAGTTCTTATTGGTTGTAGTTTAATTATCAAAATTATTATCTATTACATTTATCCACCCTTTCATTAGTTAGGGTTATTAATCAAAAACTCCTTAGAACTATTATCAATATTAATTTTAACCAACAACGCCCAACATGAATACTAAAAATTAGATCAATTAGGGAAAGAAAGCATAGAGATATAAGTTTGGTCAAAGTTCTTCTTTGTCACAATCTCTTTTTCCAATAGGAAAACTCATGAAAATTTTACCAAAAAATATTTGTTAGAGTTCTTGGCGAACAAGAACTTTAACTAGGAAACTATGAAGGGACTATGGAATTTAATGAAAAATAACTTTGTTTATTAGAGTTTTCTTGGTCTTAGTTCTCGGTCATGGTTTTTTTTTTGAATTATAATTGATGAGAACTAGAAGATTACTTTTTAATTGTGTTTGTTAGAGATAGTTGAGATATTCTGTCAACTTATCTCTCTAAATATGGAATAACTTGGATCTCACAATAATTAAGAAAACCCTATATAAACCTATTATATTATTGTATTTCTAAAAACTTTAATATAATATATAACCTATGAAGAATTTTGTGATTACTTTTTTTATATCAGAGTAAAGTATCTAAATACATAAAATAATATGCTAATTTAAGAAAAGCTTTAATATAGTATATAACCCATGAAAAAAATTGTGATTAATCTATTTATATCAAGAATAAAGTATCTAAATACACATGATAATTTAAGAAAAGACAAGGAACTCTCAAAGAAAGATTAATGAAATTTGAGATGCATAAATAGTTGAAAGAGAGTTTCCAAGAAAAATATAAAAATTTCATTGAGCAAAGAGGATATGAAATTCCAGGCCTGCTTCCTTCTTTGATTCTGTCGGTGGTCTGCTCACAAATGGACGTGGCTCGTATTCAAGGTACAATTTTGCACAGATGGATGGGACCCTCAAGTGTTCTCCAGCTGCCTCATTGCTCCAGTTATGAAGGTGGGTCCGAGTGGTGTACTACTTCTAGCCGCTAAGGGGGAGTCGTCGTAGGAAAACTACGACCACTATAGAAGAGCAAGCCAACTACTCGGCACTCTAATCGTTCCGCCGCAGGAAAACGACAACCACTCGAGAAGAGTGAGCCAAGTACTCTACTCTAGAATCTTTTTATTTGCATGATGTTGGTTGGAATCTAGTTGCTGTGATTAATAAAAATAAAAAAAGTGATACGTTACTTTTACCTACTATAGATATTTATCTCATTGTCCTCTTGGGATTTCTACTTTTCTTTTGCCTTCTTGATCCAAATCCCAAATATGCCAAACTCCTCCAAGAGTGCTCTAAGAAAACTTAAAGTGTCAAAGAGTATGAGAGAGAGAATAGAATGAGAACTCCAAAAATAAACTGAAAAAAATTGGGCAAAAGCTACAAACTGATCCTCATAAGCCTTTTTATCAATGAGGCCGCTAATTTCTTCATTTTTCCATTATTTTCCTTCATTTTCTTCCTCACATGCAACCTACGAACTTTCACCTTTATTTTCTCCTTTTTTCCTTTATTTTCATAAATAAAATGCCAATAAATGCCTCATGCCTTTCCAAAGCCTTTGCCAATTTCCATAACCATTGATAAACCGAAATGAACACCCACTAGGATGTTTTCACCCAACATTCAACTTGGAATACATGTCCCATGACCAAGGTCTTATTTTACCTTTATTAACTTTTACATGGATTTTTGACCAGGGATGTTACAACTTGCTGCTACAGTGGTAGCTTCAACCTTCAATTCTTCATCAAACATGGCACTTTCCATATTTCCACAATCAATCCTTGTTTCGAAAAAGAGACCACATATTTCATCAACATAATTTTCATCCACTTTGTGGTGATATATTTGAGCATGCATGTGCTCATTAACAATTTCAACTTCACCAAATGCATCATTTGTTTTTGGATTCGTGAGAGATGCACATTAAACCATACAAACCATTACTTCATATAAAAAATTGTCTTTGTTATTCTTAAACTTAAATTCTTAAAACTATGATACAATGAGGTCATCATAAACTACAATCATACCAGCTAGATCACACATGTTATTCACTTCTTTATTGGAAGCCTCACCATCACCAACAAGGACTACTGTTGGATTCACCAATTCACTTATCACTTTTCAGTCACCATCCACATGTGTCTCATCAGAGTGGGATTCACCATCATCTTCACCATCGATGTTACAATAGGGTTCTTGATCATTTATATGTTATTACTCTACCTCACGCAGGGGCTTCAAATTCTCACTCTGCAATATTTTATGTTTCTTCTTCATCCATATGCATGTCTCCATGATTGGTTTCAATTTTATAGTCTTTATTACCATCATCCACATTTGAGTGGGGTTATCCAAGCTTTGTTTTCCTCCTAGAGTCTTTCTCATTTAATATTAGAACGGAAGTTAACTTTATATTGATTCTTTAACATACTGTAACATAATGTGTTGCTTTGTGTCACTTTTCTTTATACCAAATTCTACTTCTGGGGTCTTCCATGCTTCCTAGGAAGATGTAGCTTTTGCTACCTTGCACAAGGACTTCTCATCCAATGCATGTTTTATAAGATCCAATACTAAGGTATCACATACTTCATCATATGAGTTATTAGACTGATACTCAATAAACTCTTTACATCGAAGAAAATTTTTCATTGTGACAACTCCCAAAAATTAAATTTTTTACTGGTAAATTTTGGAAGTTTTACCGAATTTATCCTGATCGATTCATCCTCGAATTTTTCTACTTTGTCTACTTGTCTTTTATATGCCTCGACTGTGAATATAACCTCTATGATATCTTCAAAATACTTTTTCTCTTCCTCTTGATTTATTTTCTTAGTTTGCTTCATTCTTACTTTGTGACCCACGGTTGTAGTATTTCTTTTGTCTTCTACCTTCTTTCCTTATTGTGTTAGCCTTCTAGAAATTAACATCACATACACTTGACTATATTTAAAAATAAATATTTTAACCTTCTCTTTGACGGCGGCTCCCAAAAACTACTAGCAAGTTTGCAAAGCTCTTATATGCATATTCTTATGGAGGCTCATGGCTACAACTTACAGTGGAGAATCCTTCTTTGGTCAGTGGTGGTGGCTCTTTCCTCTTGATATGGTGGTGGCTGTATAAGCTACTCACCCTAATATTTTAGTAGTTGGGTTTACAAATTCTCAACAAGCTCTAGTTTCTACTTATGGACAAATGTATGCAAAATTTGATTTGCAAACTTCTCACAATAGCCAAGGCTCTTAGTCGAAATAGCACATGACCTTATTAACATGTTTGGTTCTTTGAAACATTGTTAAACCTTGCTCTAATGCCAGTTTGTATTTAGATGCAAAGATAAACATGCAAACACAAGACAAATAAGTACACAAGCTTCTTCTTGAATATATAAGTTCTATTCATTAATTATTCTCTCATATACATCCACCGATTTTTTGTTATTCTCTCTTCTTACTTCACATTACAATGAAAAAACCATGAGTATATAAGCACTAAACTTTCTAAATATGGAATCATGCAAACTCTAACTTTCTTTTCTTCGTGAAAACTATGACTTGACGCTTTAACTAAACTTTTTGAACTTCACTTTAACATAAATCAACATTTTTTTTTTCCTTCACTTAGCTTTTATTTACAAGGCATTACCTTTTTAACTTTGACTCACTTGACTTCTAATATTATACTTAATTAGACATAACTTGCTTTTCTTCAGTTAATTTAACTCTTCATACATTGCATGCATACAAGAGTACTTACTATTTCTATCAAGTGAAACAATTTTGATATATGACAAAGTTGCAATCGATGATTGTAAATGAATTAGGAAATTTGGTGATAGGTTTGTATGAATTGTGTGCTCTTATAATATAAATTGTTATAGGAGACTAGAGTTCACTTGATTGTAACACATTTAAATATTTGACTACTGTTAGGCGAGTTCGGTTGTTGATTATATAAGATTACTTTCATTCATATCATTTTCATATTGGCTATGTTAACGCATAATTGTATGGAATTATTATCTACATACTTCAATAAGTATTAAACTTATGACTTTTAACGACCGTGAAATATAAAAAGTGAGTAGTATATAATCACATAGTTTCAGATTGAGAAAATCGATGAGATGAAATGAGTTAGATGCACCACAAACCTATAGTGATGGGCCATCTAGGTGCACTAAGTCACCCTCCAATATGGGTGACTATAAGGGCATGACAATGGCTTTTTAGGTTAAATTAAATTTTATGCTATAGGTACTCTTTCAACCTCCTTCACAATTTATTGACATGTATCTCTATTAAGTGAGGAAGATAAATCATCTAATCATTCTTCCCTAGTTTGAAATGATATCAATTCCTAATATTACTTGGTTTCTTAGTAATGCATTCATAGTTTTCTAATTATAGATGAAAATCTTTACCAACATCTTAATACCTAATAACAAATTAATATAAAAAAATATTAAGCTGCATTTGGTATATATATATATATATATATATATATTACAATATTAGTTGAAAGTTTTTTTACAATAAAAAAATTAAATACTAAAATTTTATCTAGGAAATAACTAAATTATTGTTATTTATCTCTTTGATATATTTGTTCAATAGTGAAAAGAAAATCAAGATATTGACTATAAGACATATGCAAGAATCAAAATTTTGATTTTTCATTTTGAAAGAAAAAAATGAAGGTTTAAAATGCATATATGGCCAACAATTGAGAAAATATTTAATTATTTTTTATGGTTATATTGTATTTAATTTCTTGCAAATTTATGTCAAAGTTTTAGTTGAAGTAATTTAAAAAATTTCACATATTTAAAAAAATAAGCAATTTTGGTTCATGGAATGTAACGCATTTGAAAATCACCTTGTTATGAAGTATTATGTAAAAACATGAGATTCAAACTTAAATCCCTTTGAGTGGCGAACCAAAAAATAATATTTTTTATCTATTTATTTATTATATTTTTAGAATGTGGTTTAATGAAAAAGGAAAAATATAATATGAAAGAAATAAAATTGACATGATTACATTTTATGTGGTTTGAATATATATATATATATATATATATATATATATATATATATATATATATATATATATATATATATATATATATATATATATATATATATATATATATATATATAGGGACTTAGCTCTAAGTTTTTTGGTGACTCCTACTGCCTTGCCTCTATGGCCCGCACCTCTACGGTGGGATCCACTTCAGATCTCACATGTAATCTTCCTCAACTCGATTCTATGGGTGGGGTAGGTAGTTTTCCTCGTTTAGGGGTGGGTTTACTATCGCAGCACCAAACCACTCATTCCGACTGCACTAATCATTATACCTTTCATTTCCACACTGTATCATTTTACCTTCGCTCATCATCTTTCTTCAATTTATTGTACCAACATCATTATGTATGATGACGATTTGGATTATTCATATAGCCCTGACACGGGACAAGTTTTGCCCGGGAAATTTGATTTAATGCGACGAGCCACTCAAGCTGTAATTCCTCTGAGCAGTGCGCACATGACATTGTAATCTCTCCGTCCACCACCATCGAACATGATGGTTCATCCATCCCCACTCCTCCTGCCCTGCATTCAAAAACTGTGAATGACGATAACCGATGTCCACCTATTATCTGATATTCCAAGCTATCTGGAAAAGGCCTTGGTTGGTCATTTTTGTGAGCTGATGGCATCAAAAGAACAATCCAAATATGGTTGGAGGAGAATTGGAAACCACTTATGGGATACGTTCCAGTTTTTCATTGGCTCTTGTTTAAAGTTGTTTCGAGCGATGAAAAAATTAAACTCACTGAGTGGGTTTGGAATTGGGGTCCGACAGGATTAATTTTACAGAACTGGGATATAAGTTTTAATGCTGATCGAGCCCCGCAACACCTGCAAAAAGTGTGGGTAATTCTACCTGGCCTCCCAAAATTATTTTGGCAGCAAAACATCCTTGAAGCTCTTGGTAACAAGCTCGGTTCCTTTGCTGCGCTTAAAAAGACTGGGATACAAAATTTGATAGGCGATGTGCTAAAATCAAAGTCGAGCTAGATTTTCACGATGGCCTTTTTGAAGGGATTTTTCTGTAAATGCATGGAAGTACTTGGACGCAGAAATTAGACTATTGGAAGTTTCCCTTTAGATGATTTTTATGCCAGAAGGTTGGTCACTTAGCTCAAGATTGTCCTCAGTCGGATCTCTCTCATCCTCACTTCAAAAAAGTCTGGAAGAAAAAGGAAATTTTGATCAACAAACAGGCCAATATACATGCTTTTGATCCGATGATGTTCCCTCTAGAAGAAAAAATGACAGATCAGTGTGTTCCGTTAATGTCCACTCTTGAAGAATCTATCACATAACAACGTGTTTGTGATGCGGACGCCTCTTCTTCAGCCAAAGGTATGCCTGTTGGTGTTCTTGCTCCTCCCCTTAATTATTATGCTCATATTGCTGTTATCGATTGTATGGGTTGTGATGACTTGTCCCCTTGCCCTCCAAAGGTTCCCCTTTCCGATCTCCCTCCATCCATTGTTCCCTCTTCGCGTTCTCCTCCCCTTAAGTCTCCTTCCCAAGTTTCCCTTGTTTAGACTTGCTTGCGCCCTTCCTCTAGCCCCTACACTGCTAAGCTACGTTCGCTCTACTCATCCTGAATTAGCCCTGATCAATCTATCAAAGGCGGTCTTGCTCTTGTGCTTGCTCCTAAGATCACTCTCGGTCGCAAGTCTGCGCTATCAAAAGCTCAAAATCAAGCTTCGTTGGATGTCAACGCTGGTAAAAAAATTACGATACAACGGGCTCTTAGAGCAGGGAGTACCCTAAAAAAGGGCCTCATATGATTCTCATTTCTTTCAATGCGAGGGGTCTTGGGGGCGCCCCTTCCCAGCTCGCCCTCAAATGGTTGTGGCAATCTTTCACACCCGATGTCATTTTCCTCCAGGAAACAAAGATGCCTGGTTTACGTGCTCAAGACCTTCTTTCAAAATGGCTTATTGATTGGTCCTTTATATGTGTAGATGCCTCAGGGTTAGCAGGGGGCCTAATCACTGCTGTAAGCCCTTCCATTACCATCTTCTCCTCAACATATTCATCATCTTTTATTAGGACGTCCATTTTTTATCCAAAATTTGGATTTTCCCTTTCCCTCCTTAATTTATATGGTCCATGTGATGATAAGAAGACTTTTTGGGGGGACTTTTTTGCTTCTGAAGTTGGGACCTCAGACAAGCTGATCTTGGGTGGAAATTTAAACTTCACCCTCTCCCTGTAATAGATTTGGGGGTCTTTTGCAAGGCTCGACCCTCTCCCCATTTTTTACTATCCATTATAGATAGACATGGTTTGGTTGATGTTCAGCCCTATAAATTGGAGCCTACTTGGCGTAACAATAGGAAAAATTAGGATGCTATAGCTAAAAGATTGGACCGTTTCATAATATCTGAATCTATTTTAGCTTCTCATCTTTGGGTGCAGGCGCGTGTTGAGACAGGTGGAATCTCAGACCACAGGCCTATTTTGTTATCCCTGGAATCTCTCGAATCCAAGCCCCCATCCCCGTTAAAATTTAATCCTGCTTGGTTGTTGGAGGAGGATTATAAGGCCCTAGTGATATCTTCCTGGACACATTTGGTTCCCTCTCAGTCTCATTCCTTCATGCAGATGTGGGCTGACAATATCTCTAAGATTAAGAGGGTTACTAAGTCTTGGGTAGGGGCGTTTCGTGCTAAGCAACAAGCTCTTTTAAAATCCACTAAAACTACGATTATTGAGCTTTTTAAACAAAACCCCTCAAGTATTTTATCCGAATAAGAATTGCAATCCTTAAAGATTTTAGAGTTAAAATGACATGAGCTTCTAAAAAAGGAAGAACATTTATGGCCCCTAAAGAGCCGCGCGACTTGGATAAAAGAAGGGGAAAATAATACAAAATATTTCCATCGTTTTGCAGCCCATAGAAGAAATCAAAATACCATTTTTGAAATAAAATCTGAGAATGATTTTATGGTTCGATCCTTCGAAGATAAAGCCAGGGTAGGGGTAAATCATTTCAAAAAAGTTTTCTCTACTCCTGAGGGCTGCCCCATCCAAGAGATTTTTGAAGTTTTACAACTATTCCCTCGTTTGACCACTGATGAAATGAATAATGGCCTTACTAAAGAAGTGGACAAAATTGAGCTTGAACATATCCTTAACATTTTCCAAAAGGGAAAGAGCCCCAACCTTGATTGTTTAACGATCAATTTTTTTCTAGGTTTTTTTGATTTATTGAAGGACGATTTATTATTAGTAATAAAGGAATCACAAAGATCAGGGAAAATTCTGGGCTCAATAAACTCGACTTTCATTATGCTGATTCCAAAAAAATCCTCGCCCAAGGATTTCAATGAGTTTCATCCAATATCTTGTTGCAATCTGATCTACAAGTTATTCTCCAAAATTATTTCTCAGCGTTTAAAACCAATCTTAAGTTGCATCATTTCAGAAGAACAATTTGGTTTCTTAGACAAAAGACAAATCCATGATGCAGTCTCTTTGGCTTAGGAAACCCTTCATTCTGTTCATCTTAGCAGAAATCCTTCTTTTTCTCTTAAGCTAGATTTTTCAAAAGCATATGATAGGGTAAATTAGAATTTTCTCAAGCTATTACTCATTCATATTGGCATGGAATTGGAAGTAGTAGAATGGTTATGGGATGTATTCAATCAGCCTCCTTTTCTATTTTGATTAACGACTCTCCCTCTTCTTTCTTTCGCTCTTCTAGGGGTCTCAGAAAGGGGTGTCCACCCTCTCCTTTCTTGTTCCTGTTGATTGCTGAAGCCCTGAGCTGCTTATGTAAAAATGCCAAATCCTTCGATAGTCTAAAAGGAATCCATATCGTAGGAAACGAGTCCCTCACCCACATCCTTTTTGTGGATGACATCCTACTTTTTTGTAGCACTTCCATTGAGAATGCCATAATCTTGCAAGATATTCTGTGTCTTTTTCAAAAAGAATCTAGGATGCAGATAAACATTGATAAGTTTGTTTTGGCTCATAATAAAATTCCTGATCATCTTCTTTCTCAAATAAAACTCTCTCTCCCTTTCCCCACATGTGCTTGGGATGTTGGCTTGAAATATTTGGGTTTCATTTTAAAATCAAACTCTTATTGCTTCAAGGATTGGCTATGGCTCTACCAGAAGGTTGAGAAACAAATATCTCATTGGAAAAATCGTTTCCTCTCTCAGGAAGGCTGTTTGGTTCTTCTCAAATCAGTTCTACAAAGCATACCAGCGTACTGGGCCACCATTGCTTTGATCACAAAAGGAATCCTTCACAAAATCAGGAAGAAATGTTTTCCTTTCTTTGGAATGCAAGAAAAAAAGCTGAAGGTATTCCTTTGGTTAAATGGTCGACGCTTGCCCAACCAAAAGATTTAGTGGGCTAGGGCATAAAAGACCTTTCGACTTTATGTCTCTCCCTCGCTGAAATGTTTTTATGGAGACTGTCTGAAAACTCGGGTTCTCTTTGGAGAAGATTCATTTGTACAAAATATTATCCTGGACAATCTATTAATTATTGGTTTAAAAATCTTAACAAATCCCACAAAAATGCTTCCATTGGATGAAAGGCAATGGTATCAGCCTTCCCTTTCATTGGTCAGTGGATATCTTGGATTATCTGAAATGGAAAATTGGTTCGAATTGGTCTGGATCCGTCGATAGGGGTGGGAGAAAATTTCCATCTCTTAGAGGGCCTCCGCTCTCTACTTAAAGGAAAATGCATCCATACCATTGCAGATGCTGTTGCAAACTTGCCACAAGCATGGGGATCTCTGGGATGGAAATACACTCTTTCTTTAGGACTTCCACAATTCTTGGCAGCTAAATGGACCTCATTTATTACTCTACTTGTGAGAAATTTTATTCACCTTGAAATGGAGGTTGAGGACATGCTGGTTTGGTCAAAGAATGGTTCAAATAGCTCATACACTATGAAGCTCGGTTACAAAGTGATGATGGAAGCCTCATCTAGTGGGGAATCATTTTTCTGGTTGAATCCCTTATGGAAATCCTTAGGCCCAAAAAAATCCAAGTTGTTACTTTGGCTTTCACTCAAAAATCGCCTCCTTTCCCGGGACAATTTACAGCGGCGGGGTTGGGAGGGCTCGAGTCATTGCTACCTATGTGGATGTGCAACAGAAATAGTTGCTCATATTTTTTTCTCTTATTCTTATGCAAAATCTATTTGGCTCTATTCTTCGTCTTCAATTGCTACTCCTCAAATGACCTCGGCAAACTCCTTTGAATCAAGACAGAAGCAATGGTGGAAGGAGCCCAGGGTAAACTCCTTTTCAACCTTTCCTGCATTATTCTCTTATGGCATATGGTGGGCTCGTAACATGGCTATATTCAATGAGAAATATATTCATGAAGAGCTGACATCGACATTAATTGTTCAATGGGAATTCGAGCACAAATGCACTCCCAAAGCACCCAAAATTCGCTCCGTGGTGCATCCAGTAATTGACCAGAGTTCTTCATGGGCATTTTTTGATGGTGCTTTTCAAGGCTCTCCTCTTCTGACAGGAGCAGGGGCTATCCTTCATGTTTCACCAGTCTCAAAATTTCACATTTTTTTTGCTCCGGGCCATGGATCAAATAGCAAGGCTGAGGTTGCAGCTTTATGGGTTGTTTGTTGTGAAACCAGCTCCAAAAATAGAAGAAAAGAGATATCAATGCCTTAGAAATAAGCCACTTCGAGGGGGCAACCTCCAATACATTAGATGAATGAACAATTCTTGGATGATCCAAATTACAAAACCTCCTTTCTATATATAAGAGTCCATGGGGCCACAATGTGATCTTAGTGGGGCCACAATGTAATCCTAGCCGACCTAACAATAATAATTTAAGGGCACAAGAATACAAATATGGGGGTTACAGGGGTACAATAATAACAATAAGGGGTTACACTAACAACAATAAGGGACTATACTAGTAATATAGGGACCTAACATGCCCCTCTCCTTCAAAAAGGTGTTGTCCTCAACGCTTGAGTAGCTTTGGGTGCTTCTGTATAAAATTCTCATCCTCCCATGTAGAATCTTCAGTGGGTAAGTTCTTCCACTTGATGAGATACTCTGAAATTGATCGATTTCGTAGCTGTCGAGTTCTTGTTTCCATGACCGCTTCAGGTTCCAATATGATTTTTCCTTCCTCATCAAGTTCTGGAAATATTGTTTGAACTGGAAGATTTTCACCTATAACCTTCTTTAAGCGTGAAACATGGAAAACTGGATGCACTCGTGAAGAAGCAGGAAGCTCCAATTTGTATGCCATAGTACCAATCTTTTGCAACACCTTGCAAGGACCATAGTACTTTGGTGATAATTTATTATCCTTCTTAGCTTGCTTGAGGGACATTTGTTTGTATGGTTGTAGCTGTAAAAATGCCCAGTCTCCTACATAAAAACTTCTCTCGCTGTGATGTTGATATGCTTGTTGTTTCATTCAACTTTGTGCCAAATTCAGGTTATCCTTTAAGAGTTGGAGAACTTCTTGTTGATGCTCGATGTGATCTTCCACTACTTGAACCTTCGAATTTTCTCTTAAAGATGATGTGATGGATAGTGGATGATATCCATAAAGTGCCATAAATGGGGTCATTTTTGCTGCAGTATGGAAGGAAATTTTATACCACCATTCAGCGAGAGGTAACCACTTGATCCATTGTGTTTGTTTATCAAATAAAAAACAACGAAGATATCCTTCCAAACATTTATTTACTATCTAAATTTGACCATCGGATTGAGGATGATAAGATGAGCTATGAGCTAATTGAGTACCCAAACAAGAAAATAACTCCATCCAAAAATTTCCAATAAAAATGGGATCTCTGTTGCTCACAATAACCCTTGGGTTTCCATGTAGCTTCTGAATTGTGTCCATAAATTTAGTAGCAACTGTACGTGCTTTAAATGGATGAGATAATGCACAAAAGTGTGCATACTTGGTAAGTATATCAACTACCACCATGATGACACTCTTTCCTTTAGACTTAGGTAAACTTGTGATAAAATCCATTGAAATCTCCTCCCAACTTTGACTTGGAATGGATAAAGGTTGTAGAAGACCCGAGGTCTTAATTGTATCAACTTTATTCTGTTGGCAAACCAAACATTTCGCCACAAACTTTTGAATATCAGATTTAACGCCATCCCAAAAAAACTCTTTCTTCACCCTGTGGTAAGTTTTTAAAAATCTTGAGTTTCCTCCTAAAGGAGAAGTGTGCAATTCCAAAACAATCTTTTGTTTTAGTTGGGAATTCTTACAAAGATATAGGCGATCTTTGTACCATAAGGAATCATTTTTCCAACTAAATGTATCAGATGTACTAGGATCTTGTTTCAACTTTTGAATGAGTGTCCACACTTCTTCATTCTTCTTCCATTCATCCCTTGCTTCGGTTATCCAATCTGGTTGGATAATAGATATGGCACAAAGCAATGCTTCCACCTCTTCATTCTTTCTTGAGAGTGCATCTACAACAACATTTAGCTTCCCTTTTTTGTAGATTATTTCAAAGTCATAACCCAACATCTTTGTGACCCATTTTTACCTTGAAGTGTCTTCCCATTAGGTAAGTTCGCCATTTCTTTAGTGCATGAAGTATTGCTAACATTTCCTTCTCGTAAATAGCTTTCTGTAAATACTTTCCTTTAATTGGAAAAATTTCAAAAGAAATGGGTCTTCCTTCTTGCATTATAACAACACAAATTCCATTTCTTGAGGCATCACATTCCACAATAAATGTTTTTCTGAAATCTGGCGTAGTTAAGACCAGTGCTATGCACATTGCTTCTTTAATATGTTCAAAGGCCTTAGTTGCTTCAGGATTCCATGAAAATGAATTTTTATTAAATAATGTTGTTAGAGGTGCTGCTATTCTCCCATAATTCTTAACAAACTTGCGATAATACCCTATTAACCCAAGAAATCCTCGCAACTACTTTATGGTTGTGGGGAATTTCCATTCCTTAATGGATTTAATTTTGTTAGGGTCTACCTTAACACCCTCATGAGATACAATATGAGCCAGATATTCCACCTCTTGTACTCCAAAGAAACATTTGGATGTTTTTGCATATAATTGTTTCTCCTGCAATAGTTTTAGCACGCTATCAACATGTTGAACATGATCCTTCCAAGACCTGCTGTAGATTAGTATATCATCAAAAAATACTAGCACAAATTTTCTAAGGAAGGGTTTGAAAATGGAATTCATAAACCCTTGAAATGTAGAAGGTGCATTGGTAAGGCCAAAGGGCATGACCAAAAATTCATAATGACCCTCATGAGTTCAAAATGTTGTTTTTGGAATATCTTCAGTCTTCATTCTAATTTGATGATATCCTGAACGAAGATCTAACTTGGTAAAATAAATTGCTCCATGTAATTCATCCAATAATTCATCAACCACAGGAATGGGAAATTTATCTTTAATGGTGAGCTTATTGAGCTCCCTATAATCCAGACACATGCGCCATGATCCATCCTTCTTGTGTACCAATACTACAGGAGCAGAGAAAAAACTTTGACTAGGTTGAATTATACCAGCCTCTAATATTTTTTCAATCATACGTTCAATTTCGCTCTTTTGGACATAGGGATATCTATAAGGCCTGATGTTCGGAGGAACACTTCGTGGAATCAAATGAATAGCATGATCATGATCATGAATAGGTGGGAGTCCTTTGGGAGTTTCAAACACCTTGGAATGATTTTCCAAGACTTTTTGGATATCTGAAGAAATAGATGATTTTGATGTTGGAACTTCTAGTGAGCATAATTGTGCAATTATGCCTTGTTGTTCTTTCTTTAGAATCTTTGTCATGACATTAGAGCTTATTATCTTTCCTGGCTTCCATACAATGCCCCGTAATTCGAATTCCTTTCCTTCTGAAAAAAATTTCAAGAAAATTTCTTGAAAATTAAAAGCTACTGTCCCCAAAGATTGTAACCATTGTACTCCTAGTACAACATCAACACCTCCCATAGGAATGGAAAGCATTGGACTATTCAATACATATTCCCCCATGGTTATCTTGATATTATGACATTTTCCAGAGAAATTTATAGTTCCTCCATTTGCAACCATCACTTGACATTCTCGTGCTGGGTATAGGAAACAATTCAATTCCTTGGCTACCTTACAATGAATAAAATTATGGGTACTACCTGATTCAATCAACACTATTACCTTTTTCTTCTTGATATGTCCTTCTATCTTGAGAGTTTGAGGAGTGGTAATTCCTGCCAATGCATTACACGATATGGTTGGACTCATTTCTTCCTCTTCTAGGGTTGGTTCGTGGTGTATACCCTCTTCTTTTGAAGATTCTTGTTCATTTTCTTCTTCCTCTTCACAATCTATGTAAAATAATTTATTCTCAGCACACTAATGACCTTTAGTGTATTTGCTATCACAACTGTAGCAAAGCCCTTTTTCTCTTTTTTCTTCCAATTGTTGTGGTGTCAACCGTGTAGGTTGTGCAAATATAGGAGTAGCAACACTTCCCTCTTTATAGAAGTGAGTGGTAGGCTTCCTTGTCGCCATAATTTTACATTCAATTTTTCTGGCCAACCTAAATGCCTTCTCCAATGAATCAGGTTCAAAAACGCGAACTTCATGTTGGATGTTATCCTTTAAAGTACATATGAAGAGATCAATCCTGTGTTCCTCTGAAATATCAGTTACTCTTATATTCAGTTTTTGGAAGTCCTCAATGTGTTCCCCCACATAACCCTTTTGTTTGAGATTTATCAATTGGATAAAGAAGGTGTTGCTCTTTGTATCCTCATAATATGTTATCATTTCCTCCGTAAAAATTGACCAAGTGACCATTTTTTTACGGGAGAAAAGCCATCGATACCATACAAATGTATTTTGTTCTAAATGTAAATTTGCAATACATACCTTTTGTGTGTTTTGCACATTATTGAGATCAAAATATTTCTCCATTTGTAGTATCCATGTTACAGGATCCTTTCCATCAAACTTCCTCATATCCATTTTTGGAATATGGTGGTTCTTCCCTCCAACATTAGAGTTTATGAAATCATGATTAACATTTATTTTTTTCTCATCATGAGTTTCCTCTACTATCTTATCACCATTAGGAAAAATTTCTTGTATCAACTTTTCCAAACCTTCTATGTCTACTTTTAGATCATTCTTCATGTTTTCCATGTTGTCTTTCATTTTTTCATCGATCTTAGCTTCCATGTCATCTATTGTCGACAATTATTGTCTACCCTAGAGACAGCCTAGAGTTGCCATAGACCAGTGCCTAGGACATCTTATCATAGCAAGGGAGCATGAAATATAGTTTGGGTGTCAATCCAAATGCTCTCCTGCTATCTCTTGTTAAGCAAGGAAATTAGTTTAAATGGAACCAAATTCTCTCAGAAGCTGATACAAAGATAAGAATAATGTAGGAACAACATGCAAAACTCCAATACAAAAGCATCAGACAGTTAAGAGACAGCTTGCTACAAAGAGGGCCGGTTCAAATAATATGCCACAGAAATCAAATATCAGAAAGTGGATGCAGTGAAGAAACATGAAGAAGATACTAGTTAACATGAGGCTGATACCCAGATACACAACAGAACCACATATGGGCTTATCCAACTAAGAATCCATACATGACAATGGTGTTTTAAAAGCACCCTTCTCAAGTAACTAATATAGCAGAAAATATGAATGACGTGAACATGGAACAGTATATCATGACTAGGCCTATTTAAAGCGCTTGAATAATCCAAGTATGGGCACCAACTAGGGTGAATCCTTACATAAGATCAGTGAGCCACTCGCATTCTAGAACATGATACAAGAAGATAAATGCAATGAAATGAGATATTATATTAACACATAAGAAAAGATTACATACTGTGGGATACCAAAGACCAGAATCCTCATTATAGTTATAACTCCTCCTCACTGAGACCCTACGGGCTCTGAGCATTCATACAGAAACTTTACAAGATGTATACAAAGCCTTTCACTGCACAGTTTGCTGATAGAAATCTGGAACCCTTCCAATTTCTTTCTTGCGGGTTCTTATAGGAGAAGAGGAAGATCAACCGATAAAAGAAGTCGGTGGGAGCATTTAATGATTTCATTAAAACAAAATGGTAAACAAGAGCCCGCCCATGTCCCTTGATGGCGCTGAAGTGTTGTAGATACCTTGCTGCAGCTCTATGGAATAAATGCTGAGGGAGGAGATCTCTTTATGGACTTGACACGGAGAATAAAATATATAAACACCTTGTCCTTTGCTGGGAGCAAAATCTGGGGCAATATAACCTGAAGGATATGATTTCAGTGCACTGCACCTTTTTTGTGGTCTAGGAGATCTCTGGTCTGGTACTTTTTCTCTTAAACATTGCGGATGAGCTCAAAAGTCTTCAGAGTGGTTGGTGAAGTCTTTAATTTCTTGCCGATGCTCTTTATAGCAACATTTATATCTCCATATGCCAAATTTGTGTTTTAAAATTATTCTTGGAGGGTTCGAAAGATTTCGAATCCTGCTTCTGCAATGAGTGTCTTATCATGGCGGTTTTCGAGACCATTCTTTTATTACAGTAGCTTCAGTAGACTGGCCCTTGGATGCGCTCTGTTACTGTGATCCGGACTGTAAATCATAACAACTTTCCATTGCTGAAAACCTGCAAAATCTACAAACATTGTTAGAGAAACCAAACGTGGGGATAATATACATGGTGGCCAGTGGAAATGGTGATTCGGGCATGGCGAAACGACGGAAGTATGGGGGGTGGTGATGAAGAACTCAGAGGAACTGAGAAAAATGGAATGGCGAAGGTTTATAACACCAAATGTGACAATATAGTGTGTGAACGAAATATATATACATAAATGGCGGAAGGGGAGGTGGACGACACGTAGGTGTACGAAAAGTCAATCAGAATGGACGACGTGGAGGCGGGTCTGGTCAACCAGTGTGTATACAAATAATCTGAGCCGTGCAATCCTTAAACCAAAATCGGCGGTTCACACTGCATCAGGCGAAGGTATGAGGGTGGGCCATAGGTGCGACGAGCTTAGATTATTCTTCGTGCACCTTTGGAGGAGGACCACCGTTAGATGGAGACTTCGAGATCTGACGGCTGCTATGGATTCTGCTACCCGACCTTTGCCCGAACTTTAATGCGCGAAATGGGTGGTTTGGAAATCGTACCCTGGGACACGCGTCACCCAGCATATGGAATCGCTGGGTCCGCGGGGAATACCGCCAGCTATGGATGGGTGGTGCGGAAAAGACCACTGGTTTTCGGGCACGGAGACCACCATTATTGAATTGATTACGGGCCGTAGATTTGGTTGAGATTGGACGGCTAAGACTTGGCCCGAAACTGTAAAGTGATGGGCCCCGTTTGGTTATAACACAAGGTTTTGCATACGAGTCACATGGGGATTAAAACCAAGGGGCTGAGACCCGATATAAAATTTAATTGCGGTTTTTAACTTTGAAATGGTGTATTTTTGTGCGCGGGGAGGGCAACGATAGATGAAATGTGAGGGTTTTGGGCCACTATAGGGATTTCAAACGGATTCGGATGGGATTGTTAGCCAAAATTTTGAATGGAGGGGCTGATATGCACAACATCGGCTCCATCTGGGGACGACATGTTCATCCATGGACATGTCGAGAACACGCAAACCTCAGACCATCCTGTATGTGAACTCTGTGCTTCAATCCCTTATTAAGACAAAACCTGAATCAAAACTTAGAATCAAAACTTGTATGTATACAACATGTTACAACAGGCGTTCCTGGCCTGGATCAGTATTGAAAGTAGGGTTTAAGAAATTGGCCATTGACAGGGTTGTCAAGCAGATCACCCTGCAAATTTTCCAACATAAACGTATTGTTGCCTTTTTGTCCCGCAATTTTAAATGGACCGAACCACATCGGATCAAATTTGCCATGTTTTCCTTTTTCGGCCCTTCTGACATCCCATCTGAGAACGAGGTCCCCAATCTGAAATTTTCTATCTTTTGTATGGCGATCAAAGATATTCTTTATTTTCTCCTGATACTCTGTTAATCTCTGATTCACTTGGCTCCGTGTTTCCTCCAATTCTACCAGTTGGTTAATTCTTCTGACCATGTCATCTGGTTCTTCCTGACTTTCCTGCATGAAACGTGCCACTGGCAAAGCCAATTGCACAGGAAACACAACTGCTCGCCCATATACTAATTCATAAGGAGATTTCCCTGTTGCTCTCTTGCTAGTTATTCTGTTTGCACACAAAGCAAATTTCAATTGGGAATCCCAATTCTTTTGATTCTCATTAATTGTCCTCTTCAAGGCCCTCACCAGAGTTTTGTTGGAAGATTCTGCCAAGCCATTCCCCTATGGATAGTAAGCTGTGGAGTGATTTAATGCAATATTATACTGTTGGCAGAAATTTACAAATTTAATGGACTTGAAGGCCTATGCATTATTAGTTACAATTCTAGCTGGACAGCCAAACCTGGATATGATGTTCTCTTCCATGAATTTGATGATTACAACATCTGTAGCATTTCTCGCAGGTATGGCTTCCACCCACTTTTTAAAGTAATCTGTTGCAGTCAATATCCATTTATGTTGGCCACTTGAAGGGGGATGTATTTCTCCAATAAAATCTAATCCCCATTGCTGAAATGGTTCATCTATACGAACTGGAATTAGGGGCAAAGCAGGCAGCTTTTGTCTCTCAGCAAATTTTTGACACTTATCACATGCTCTAACCCAATTAAAAACATCTCCAAATAATTTAGGCCAATAAAAACCAGCTCTCAATATTTTATGTGCTGTGGCCTTCCAACTGTAATGACCTCCACAAATTCCCTCATGAAACTCCACCATTATATTTTCTACTTCATCCTCTGTGAGGCACAATAATAGTATGCCTGAAGGATCTCTCCAATATAACTGACCATTGGCAACTATATACTTTTGTGATTTCAGCCTCAAAGCCCTGTATTTTGACTTATCACAGCTGGGTGGACAGCTGAGTGTTAAAAGATATTCAACTATTTCTTTGTACCAAGGACTAGTGAGATACTTTAGATGTGCTTTTTGAGTGGATTTTTCCAGTCCTTGCTGGTATTTTTTATTTTCTGACTCTTCGCTTGCAATCATAGATAAATTAATGCCCAAGGCTTGATGATTTGATTCAGATAACATTTTAGCAAGTCCCTGTCCTTTAATCAGCCTAGTAGGTCTGATGTCCAAATCATATTCTTGTATTTTTGCAATCCATCTTCCCCTTTTACCTTCACTGTCTCCTTGAATGAGGATATCTTTGACAGCTGTTGTAGGAACGTATGCAGTAATGTGGGACTGCAAAACATATGTTCTAAAGGCTTTGAGGGACTTCACCAGGGCATATGCCTGCTTCTCAAGTATGTTATACTTCAATTCTGCATCATGTAATACCTGGCTAAAGAAGGCTATAGGCTGCTCATATCCTTCTTTATTTTTCTGCAACAATACTCCAGCTATTGTATGAGGTGATGCAAAAGAAAAAATCATAAATGGCTTGTTGTAATCTGGTCCAGCTAGTACAGGAGCTTCATCAAATGCCTGTTTTATTCTGGTGAATGCATCTCTAGATTCCTGAGACCATTTTACTTCATTATTCTTTTTCAACATATCAGTTATATGCCTAACTATCTCAGCATAGTTAGGAATAAACCTTCTCAAGAAATTGATTCGGCCTAGAAACACCTGCACTTCCTTCTTATTCCTGGGTAAAGGAATACTGTTTATAACTTCAACTCTCTTAGGGTCTATTTTCACACCATCTTTAGTTACAATGTGCCCTAAGAGTTTTCCCTCATCTAATGCAAATAAAGATTTTTGAGGATTGAGGGAAAGACCATACCTTCTGCATTTTTCAAAGGTTCTCTGCAAGTGCTGAATGTGTTCAGTATCAGCCTTTGAAAATACTGTGATATCATCCAGATATACCACCAGAAACTTGTCCTACTCTCCAACAAAAGCTATGTCCATTGCCCTCTGAAAAGTAGCTCCTGCATTAATTAGCCCAAATGGCATCCTGGCATACATAAATGTACCCCATGGTGTTGTAAATGCAGTTTTCTTCTGATCCTCTGGGAAAACAGCCACCTGATTATAGCCGGAAAACCCATCCATCATTGACATTCTGGAGGCTTCGACCACTTTCTGTAGAATGTGGTCCATCTTAGGCAATGGATAATTATCTTTTAAAGATGCTCTATTTAAGTTTCTGAAATCTACACACAACCTTATTTCTCCATTTTTCTTTCGAACAGGAACAAGGTTTGCTACCCATTCTGAGTATCTCAATGGCACAATTATTTTGGCCTTCAGCAGCTTCTTGATTTCTTTTTCAATAGAGGGAAGCAACTGAGGATTTATCTGCCTGAGCTTCTGCTTATAAGGCTTTGCATCTTCCCTCAAAGGAATTTTATGCTGCATTATATTAATATCAAAAGTTTTTAGGTCCTGATAAGACCATGCAAATAAATCCTTGTATGACTAAAATAATTTCAAATATTTTCTTTTGTATTCCTCTGAAACCTTCTTAGATAATCTTACAATTTTGGGCTCAGCATCAGTGCCCAAATTCAAGTTTTCTACTTGATTTTCTTCTACTATTTTATTATGCTGCAATGAAACATCATTTTTATCAAATAATCTTTCTAGGGGCACTAGCCCTCTAGGTATGATATTTCCTTTTAGCTGCAACACTTTATTGCCTGCTATTTTTTCTTCCCATTTGTTTTCTACAACATTTTCAGCTTCCTCTTCCTCACAGTCATCAATCTCCATATTAGAGAATTCTCCCACTGTTTCCAGGAATTTCTTCATTTGTTCATCATCTTCAAATACCTTCCAATGTTTAATATTATCTGGGATGGATGGTCTATATCGTACCTCAACTTCATACCTCAAAAGTGGGTTCTGAGGAGGGCGAAATGTGCTAGCAGCCACAGCAAGAGAATCTGCCATTCGATTCTGCTCCCGGGGCATGAACTGTATGTTGAATGCTGAGAAGAAATTCTCCACCATGTCCCAAACTTCATTCCTATATGCCCTCAGCCGAGGATGCTTGGTTTGGCATTGATTTCGGACCTGTCTCACCACCAACTCAGAGTCTCCCATGACTTTTAAACTTTGTATGCCCATATTCTTGGCTGTCTGTAATCCCAAAAAAAGTGCTTCATATTCAGCTACATTATTGGTAGCCTCATATTCCAATTTAAAGGACAGTGGGACCCATTTGCCTATAGGAGAAATTAATAATATCCCAGCTCCGTTTCCTTCTATAGAATTTTCCCCATCAAAATGTAAGTCCAGATTCCAGCTTCATAATTTTCTGAAGGCTGCTCATCCTTAATTTTGAAGGAGGATCCATGCACATAATTTTGATCTTCTTCTAGCATAAAGCATGAAAAATATCCTTCTTTACTATAGACTGGCGAATTTTCAGAGTTATCAGCCTTAGTAACTACCTTGACAAATTTAGTCTCTCTATATAACCTCCTCTCCTGTCCACCAAAAACTGGGATGGTAGCATATGTTAAATCCAGCTTAATTGACCCACCAATTTTTGTACCCCAGGACCTTGACAGCAACATGCCAAAGCGGGCTGGGATATCAGCCACCACAATGTCCATGACCACACTCTTTGCTGGAATTTGGGCCAAATTGAACGCTAAATCTTTAATCATCCCCAAGCATTTGAATCTTTTGGAATCAAATGAATAAAGGTCTTTATATGAGCGTGTGATCTGTAATCCTAATTGTTCCATGACTGATAGAGGCATAAGATTATGGGAAGCCCCAGAATCTAGCATACAATTGTGTAACAGCAAGTCATGAATAACTAGAGATACATAAAAAGGAGGAGTAGAGGGATCTACTTCCTCAACATGTGGGCCAAATACTACCATGGGTCTCTCTTCTTGAAGGTTTAAACTATCATGCACAATTGATATTTCAGGAGGGAGCATAAAAGAAGTAACTTGAGACTGATATGCAGGTTGTTTTAGCAGCTCGGTCAAGGGGACTGGAATTTTAATTTTCTCAAGTTCTTTTTGCAAACTAAAAGCAGGAGGGGGCTTTTCTATCACAACTTCTTTTGACTCTTTATTTTCAGCTGAAAATTTAATTTCTTTTGACATAGATTCATCATTAGGAGGACTGACTACTTTTGAAGAAGAAGGAATCTGGTCATTAGGCTGCAAGGGAGTATTTAGAGGACTCTTACCTTTTTCTGTGTTTCTCTTTGTTGTTCATTCCTTCTGAGCAGGTACCTCCTTCTGAGGTGGCTCCTCTTCTTGATCTTGAGTTCGGGTCCTCTTCCTTGAAGATATGAGATCATATTTTCTATTGAAGTGTGCTTGCATGAAATCAGCAAATTGTTTACAATAATGATCAATCTCTGCTTCTTCTTCTTCTTCTTGCAATGGGCATTCCATTTCATCATTGTTTGAGAAAGAAAGATTTGAATCTTCTAGTTCATAAGCAGCATCTTCAGTGGAGTCATCTGCTAGACCTTCCAGGTACAAGGGATGTGGTACCTGATCTTGCTGCTCCTTTGCTTCCCTTGGCAATATTTGCAATGGTGGTCTCTTATACTGGGGATTGTATCCTCTGTTTTGAGCATTATAAAAATTCTTAGGAGCTGGGTTCTTGGCCTCCAGTTCAAGCTTGACCATCTTCTTTATCATTTTGCTTATTTCCTCCATTTTATCTAAATCCTTATCCTGGTTAGAGGAGGAAACCTCTTCTTTTCCTCTCCTCCTAGTATCTTGTTCAACCTTCCCTTTTAATTTTCCAGAGGAAGCAAAGTTCGCTTCCAATTCAAGAGCATCTGACTGAGCATCATCTAGGGTGGCAGGCTTTCTCTCCCTGAGGGAGAAACCGAAATCTGAGTCAAAGGCTGCAATGAAAACAACTTTTGCAGCGTTCTGATGAGGCTTCATATCTGCAGGGAGATTTAGATATAACTTATTAAATCTCTTAATAAACTCCGACACCCCTTCATTGTGTCTCCTCTTAAGAGTATTGAATTCAGTAAGACACTGTCCATGATCTTTCTTTTCTCCCCATTTCCTGAGAAAAGTATTCTCCATGTCATCCCAGGTGGTTGTTTGGTCTCAATCTAGTCTCCTAAACTGAGCTCATTTAATTGTCAACCAGGATTTGTAAACTGATGAAGTGAAATGTACTGTATGTACCTAGGTGTTTGTTTCCTAATGCGTTGTGTGTAGTGTTTTGTGATGTTTTTGGTCTTTTGTGAGGATTTATGATGTTTTTGGTCTTTTGGTGGTTTTATGTTCACAAGGGAAAATGCCTAGAAAGCTAATGGAAAGGAGTTGGTGCTTAAAAACAGAGTTAAGCCTAATTGATGGATAACAAATGACAAATGCAATTGGAAACACTGAAGCAGAATCAAATCTAAGCTATGACTAAGTAAAAGCAAAGCTTGATAATGAATTTTAAGCAAATGATTCAAAACACAAACTAAACTTGAGAAATGATCACTAAGTATGCAAATCCTCTAACTAAACAGTTAAACAACTAATCTTACAATGATGCAACATTTTGTCCTTAATTAGAGATTTGAAACAGATTTGGAGGAAAAACATTGATACCATCCTAAGATCTTCTATTCTAAAACTAATTCCTAACTCTATTCTGCAATTTAATTGAATGTCACAAAACCTTTACTCAAGAGTTATTGATTTCTTTTCAAAATAGTCTTTTGAGGGAGAGCTCTGTTTATGAAATGATGAGGAAATTGCATAAGTACTTCAGGACTTAAAGTGATGTTTGTCTTCTGTTCATATGGTTACAGATCAATTGTAGATTTTAGAACAAGAAGATGTTTGTAAATAATGAAGGCTGTTTTGTTAATCTTAACAACTGAAGTAATCTATTGTGCGGTGAATGACAACTGACTATGGAATGCAAATGCAGTGAGTTGAACTAAAGCTAAACTTACAAGTGTCACTAATCTAAAACAATGCTGAACTACAAGTCATCATCAAACTCAAAACAAAGTAACTGAATATGAGTTAAGTGCAATTAAACTCTGGAGTATCCTAACTATGCTACCATGCATTATTCTATGAAATTACACAATCTGTTTGTCCATCATTAGTGATATTTTGGAAGAGTTCCTTCTTTTGGAAGAGGTCTTAGAACAATTCTGACTGTGTAATTGAATGCAAATGCAAGCAAAAAGACTGAAAGCAATGAAAAACTAAGATATCATATCCATATCCCACTCATCATTATGATCTTTTGGGCAAGCGTTTAAGAGTAAGAACAGAGATGATACTTAGTGCAAACACACAACTAAATCATTCATTATCACGGTCATGTCTTGAACATCTTAATAGTTTCTTGGAAGAGTTCCTTCTTGTGGAAGAATGATTAGAACAAGTGTAACTGTGATAGTGAACAACAAAAAAACTACAACTAAATCCTACAATACTATAGCCATTTCTCATTCATCATTATAATCTTTTGGAAGAATTTCTTCTTGTGGAAGAGTTAGAATGAATATAACTACAGTAGCTAATTAAAAACAACTATGAATTCAACTTCAAATCCTACAATACTATAGCTATTTCCCATTCATCATTATAATATTTTGGAAGAGATTCTTCTTGTGGAAGAGTTAGAATGAGTACAACTACAGTAGCTAATTAAAAACAACTACTAATTCAAATTCAAAAACGTAAAGGCAGCTAGAATACTTATCTAATTTACGCAAATAAATCCGTGCAAGAGGCAGGGGCCCTCTACCACCTGACAAAATTCAACTCCAAATTAAATCAACGCTTTCAAAACAACACTGTCTGCTTCATTAAAGATGAAATAACTTGAACATAGCACTCTGCGTCTTCAGAAATGTAGCACAGAATCTAAGCAAAATCTAGCATAAAATCTAACATCAAATCTAACCTAGCTCTCGGTTTCCCAAGTGTTTATATAGCAAATGCACATAACAAGACTTGCAACAATTCAGGAACACTGTCTTTCCTTATCGGAATCACATTAGGACTCTTGAAGTGGCTGCGTGAAGAGGAAAAAGACATCTGGACTGAGACAGTCCTAATAGAAGTCTGCTTTCCTAAATGTGTTCCCACGTTCCAAAACCGCACCCAGAATTCGTTTCTTCCTCCATGATGAGCAACGAACCATGTAGACATGACGTGGATTATGCCCATATGTAGTTTTTCTTGAGAGGCCACCTGGAACATACTCAAACGTGAAGGTAGCTGTAGAATCGTCGGTTAGCTACGGAATGTCTGCATTCTGCAGCTAGTTCCGGTCAAAATTCTTTACAATGGCAAAAATCACAAAACTTAGCAAGTCAGTCATGTAAATCATTCTAGAAGTAATTTTAACTATATTCATTGATCAATTGGGTCTAGGATGGCAATAGACAAAGGAAAATGAGGTAAAATGGAATGAAAGAAAGCACAATTTTGAGGCTCAACATATCCCCACTGCTGTCTCTTTGCATGTCCTCATGCAAATTATCCTATGAACTCAGAGGCTTCTGCAAGGACATCTAATCCTCTCCTTCTCCTTTTTCTGAAAGCTAAAGATCTTCTGGGTTTTCTGATAACAAGTTTGAACCTTAGGTTGGTGAGTGCCCTGATTAGCTTCTTGTTCCTTTTCTTCAACTTTTCATTGGTCTTCTCCACTTTGTCTATATGTAGGGATAAAGTTGAGTTCATATCAGTTTTGAGCTTGACTTGATCTTTGAGAATTTCATTCTCATTTTTGATGTGTCTATTGAGTAATTCCAACTCATACCTATCCCTTCTTAATACATCTATTTCAGACAGTGGAGGACTGGGGGTTCTCTCTCTGCTTTCTGAAGCTCTCCTCTCCAAATTTTCCACATAGTCATAAATTTCCTGTTGAGCAGGGTCAATTTCAGGGGTTCCTTCATTAAAATCCTCTTCAACATCTTCTTCAATGGATGTTTCTTTATCTTCTATATTGATTACCCCTGTTTGTTTGATTAGTGTTTTCTTCAGTTTCCCCTTTAGTCTATGGCTTCTTCTAGGCTGAGAAGATCCCTCTCCTTTCTCCATGGCAGATTTCCTGATTACCTTTTCTTCCTTAAGCTGTCTCTTGATTTGAGTCAACTTTTCTAAAATGATGTCCTCACTGCTCTCTTGGACTGTTTTGTCAATTTCAACTTTTGAGGCCCTCCATTTCCTACTTCTCCTTGTAGGCTGTGGTTCTGGTGAGGGTTCTTTTGGCTCTTCAAAATGATTTCTTATCAAGAAATTGTCCCATGTATCATTTGTTTTAGCTAGATGATGTTCAATCAGAATTTTGACCAAACCATGATGATATAGGGTTGTCTCTAAAAATTGAACTCTTCTTTGGACACAGGAAGCCATCTTCTTCAGACTTTGAAGCAAGAAATATGGTAGGTTTAAGTCTTCCCCCAGAAAATGCATTATCGGTCTAATGTGGTAGACATAAAATGTTCCATATCTACCCTCACATGTAATAAATTTTTGCAGAAGAAGTAGTATGTTTCTCCATTTATTTTTCAATGCAGAACTGAGAATTCCTTTCTTAAATACAGTAACATCCATACCTGGTGTTTTTAAAATTTGTTTCCAGGAGTCATTGTGGAATTCTCTATTTTTGAACCATCTCTCTCCAGTTCTGAGCAACCCTGTAGCCTCTGCAATGAAAACTTCAGTGACAGTAAATTTGACATCTCCCACTTCAACTTCGGTTCCTTGAAATGATCTTGCAAATGTTTTAGTGACTTCCTTGTGGAAGCCATTAAATTTCTCTAAAAATTGAAGCCATCCTATCTGTTGTAACATTTCTTTGCATTGAGGGTAGCCTTCCAAGTATTTTGAACCCACTGGTTCTGTTCTTACAATGAAACCCATGATTGCCTCTTCAATGTTCAAATTAACACTCTTCTACCCACAAAAATAATAGCTTTCACCTTCGAATTGAAATGACTTCAAGTTCTAAATGAAAATAGCTTTCAAACTTCAGAATGACATACCTCTGATTGATAATGACAAATGTCTTCAAATTTCGGAAGGATATACCTCTGTTGACAATTGAACTTTGGATTGATATGCCTCTGTTTGACAGTGACAAATGGCTTCAAATTTCCCACACTACTATGCCTCTGTTTTTCGGTGGCAAATAGTTTTAAATTCCCATACTGCTATATCTCTGTCTCTTGGTCACAAATGGATTTAACTTCTTCACTGCAATACCTCTGTCTTTTGGTAGCAAATGGTTTCAAATTCAACACTGCAATACCTCTGTCTTCTAGTGACAAAAGACTTCAAACTCCATACTGCTATACCTCTGCGTTTACAGTGATAATGCTCTATCTCTGCCCACAGTGATACTTTTTCTACCCACGGAATCAAATGGCTTCAAATTCTCACGCTGCTATACCTCTGAATTTACCCTTTTTCTCTGCTCTGCGTTTACAATGCTCAATGCTATTCAAACTGATATCCTTTGGCTCTGCTCTCGGTGATAAGAATATCTCTGTCTACGGAATGAAATGCCGGCTATATAATGGAGTGATGGTAGTGGTCACGGAATGAAGTAGTGGAGTGAGGTGGAGGGAATGAATTAATGATTGAAGAGACGGCGGAGATTTTTACAACGGCAAAGAGAATCATCATTGAATGATTTGGTTAAGAGACGTGAAGAATTCAAATACCTCGACCATTTTAACCGGTTAAATGATATCGGGCATGAAATTTGAAATGGGAGATTTTAATCCAAAGTCTGTGGAGGGTTTATTGGTCTTGATCAATAAAAATAATTAAAACAACCTTTTCGAACAATCCATAACTAAAACTATGCTAAACTTTTATGAAATGCCATTATAATTTAAACTTGTTACCTCTACCTTTCATTTGATTTTTGTAGTCTTTGTCTTCTTTGTTCACCTTTGGAAGAGTCTTCATAATTTTCTTGATGCTTTTGATTCATGGATACACTGGGTCATTTTGTTGCAATTCTAATGTCTGTTGATTGATGCCTTCAGGGTTTGTAGCTGCGGAAAGACTGTCTGGCTGCAGAAAGGCTGATCAGCTGCAGAATGTCTACTGAGCTGCAGAATGTTCCTGTAGAGCATTTTAATCATGAAAATGGAGTGTTTTTGGAATATGGGTGAAATTTTATATGATATGAATGAAGATGGATGATGGATTATGATATGTATGAAGTGGATGATGAAATGGAATGGATTCAGTTTATGAAATGGAGTGAAAGAACATAAGAACTGTACTGCAATTCATGACATGTTTTATTCACTTACAACAAGACATCAAATTTTGTATTTTGACATGAAAATGAAATGGATGGAGGATGGAATGAGATGAATGAAATTTGGAATGGAGTGAAATATGAATGATGGATGAGATGGAGTATGGATGGATAAGTGAATGGAGTGAAATGAAATAAGATGGATCGTAAGCACTATGGATTTGAACTTATGATTTTTGTAACAGCTGCTTGTAAAAACAAAAATGGGAAAATTTAGTGTCAGAGAGACTCTAATTTTCACCCTATCTTTTCTGTATAAACATGCCAATCAATGATTGGTTTTCATGTTTATACCTTTATTTTTTATTTTTTTATTTTTTTATTTTTTATATTTTTTATATTTTTTTCAAAAAGAAATGCTTCAGAAAATTTAATCAAGTTGATGAAGAAGAGAGACTCTTCTTCATTAACTTCACATCATTGCCTTCTTGGAACTTCTTGACAAACTCTTCTCTTGAGAGTGGCTTGTGGTATAGCTTCAGTCTATGACCATTCACAAGAAAAGTGACCTCTTCTTCATCTATAGTTCTGTTTTTTACTGCCCCATTATCAAAAATTCGAACAATTTCATATGGCCCAAGCCAATGTGTCTGAAATTTCCCTTGAAAATCCTTGAATTTTGAATCAAACAAGAGAGCCCAGTCACCCTCTTTGAATTTCTTCTCCTTGATGTATTTGTCATGCCATCTAGCCCTTTGTTGTTGGACTAGACTTGTTTTCTGAACTGCATCTTGTCTGATCTCATCCAATTCATTAATTTGCTCCAGTCTATGCTTTTGTGCCTCCGTTAGATCAAGTCCTAGCTGAACTGCCATCTTGAATGTTTGAATTTGGAACTCTATAGGAAACAAAACTTTCTTCCCATAAACAAGCTCATAAGGAGTATGGCCTATTGTGTTTCTCCATGTAGTTCTATAGGCCCACAAGGCTTCAGGAAGCCTATCTACCCAATCTCTTCTATGTAAATGAACAATCTTTGTTAGGATTCCTTCAATGACCTTATTAGTAGATTCCACTTGACCATTTGCTTGTGGATGATAAGGAGTTGTTTTTCTATGTCTGATTTTGTACTTCTCCATCAATTGCTCCACTAGCCTTGATGTAAATTGAGCTCCTTGATCTGTAACAATTTCCCTTGGGACACCAAAACAAGTAAAAATATCCTCAAAAAGAAAATTAACTACAGATGATTCATTAGCAACAAGTAATGGTTTAGCTTCTACCCATTTAGTAACATAATCAGTGCAAACTAATATGTATTTATTTTGTCTTGATGGAGGACTAATAGGTCCTACAAAATCCAAGGCCCATTTTTCAAAAGGTTCAATGTGTACCTGAGGTTGTAATGGCATCTCACCTGAAGGAGAAGGTTTCCTTACCATTTGGCAACTGTCACACCTTTTGACATACTCCTTAGCATCTTTAAACAAGGATGGCCAATAATATCCTAAGTTAAGGATCTTATAGGCTGTCCTCTTATCTGCAAAGTGTCCGCCACAAGGTTCATCATGACATGCTTTGAGAATCTCAGGCATCTCATCTTCACGAACACACCTTCTAATGATCAAATCTGGACCTGTCTTGTACAACTCATTAGCGACCCATGAATAATTTTCACTATCATTAATGATTTTTCTTTTATCCCTTGCATTCATAATTGAAGAAAATTTTCCTGAAACTAAATAATTAGCAATATCGGCAAACCATGGAGTTTGAGTAGAGATTGCAAAAAGATATTCATCAGGAAATTGATCTTCAACCGGAGTGTCATCTTTGATATTTTTAATTCTAGACAGGAAATCAGCCACAGTGTTTTGTTTTCCAGGCCTATCTAGAATAGTAATGTTGAATTCTTGCAATAATAACAACCATCTTATAACTCTGCCATTAGTAATTGATTTATTCATTAAATATCTAATTGCAGAATGATCAGTATGAACAAAAGTTTCATAGCCTGTTATATAGTGTCTAAATTTGTTAATGGCATGAACAACAGCTAAAAACTCTTTTTCAGTTACAGTATAGTTTAACTCTGCAGGAGTCAAATTTTTACTGATATAATAGATGGCATGGGGAATTAAATCTTTCTGTCCCAATACTGCTCCCAGAGCTGTATCGGAAGCATCTGTCGAGATATGAAAAGGTAACTTCCAGTTAGGTCCCCTTAATATAGGTGCTTTAGAAATTTTGGTTTTCAGGGTTTCAAAAGCTAACTGGCAATCAGAAGTCCACTTAAATTCACAATCTTTGGTGAGTAATTTGAAGAGAGGAGATGCTATTTTGGTGAAGTTTTCTATAAATCTCAGATAATACCCTGTAAATCCTAGAAAACTTCTAACATCTCTTTGACAACTTGGAATGGATAGGTTAGAAATGACTTCAACTTTCGCCTCATCAACTCTAATCCCATCCCCTGAAATGTGGTTCCCTAAAACAATACCTTCAGTGAACATCATAAAACATTTTTCATGACTAAGTGAAAGGTTTGCTTCTTGACATATTTTTAAGACTTTTTCCAAGTTTTCTAAAGCCTCTTCAAATGTGTCCCCATAAACTGTGAAATCATCCATGTACACCTCTACACATTCATGTATTAGATCCGAAAAAATTCCTAATACTGCCCTTTGGAATGTTGCAGGTGCATTGCATAATCCAAATGGAAATACTCGGTAAGCATAGGTACCCCAGGGACAGGTGAATGTGGTTTTGTCTTGGTCTTCAAGTGCTACTTGGATTTGATTGTAACCACTAAACCCATCTAGGAATGAAAAGTACTTTTTGCCAGCTAATGTATCTAATACTTGATCTATGAAAGGTAAGGGAAAATGGTCTTAAGAGTAGCTTTATTCAGTTCTCGGTAGTCAACACACACCCTCCATTTTCCATTTTTCTTTGGCACAATTACCAAAGGAGAAACCCACTGACTATCTGAAATAGGATAGATGAAATTAACATTTAACAATTTTTGCAATTCTTCCTTGACAATTTCCCTAAGATTTGGATTCATCAGTCTTTGAGGCTGTCTGATTGGTTTGCAATTTGCCTCTATATAGATGTGATGAGTACAAGTCTTGGGACTTATCCCTTTCATGTCAGTGTATTCCCATGCATATGCAGAAGAATGTCTCTGTAATACTTTGACTAACTCTTCTTGTTGAGATTTTTCTAGGTTCTTGTTTATATTCAAAGTTTTGCATGGAAAAATTTCACTTGTAGAGCTGCCAAATTTGTCCATAGAATGAAGAGACATCTGCCTAGATGACAAAAAATCAATATTGGATCCCTCTTGAAATGATTCATGTTTGTGTTTTAGAGAGAATTCAAAGTTTTCAAGAGTATTCAGAATTTGATTATCTTCACTAATTTCTGAAATTGTGAAGAGTGGTTGTAAATTTTCTTCATCCTCTATCCATTGAGTGTCATCTAGATCTGTAATTGTCCTAGCTGGAGGATATAAAGTGAATTTCTTTGTTGAACTACCATCAGAAATATACATATCACCGGACCTACAACTAATAAAAGCATCAGCTGTAGCCAGCCAAGGTCTTCCTAATATAACAGGATGGCCTCCTAGATTATTCTTGGGAGTTAGGATCATGAAATCCACAGGGTATTCCCAAGAGTCTAAGGACACTGGAATGTCTTCTATTACCCCATCTGGTCTGATCACAGATCTATCTGCTAATTGTAATAGTGTGGGTGTAAAGAGAAGATTAGGAAGTTTCAGTTTGTCCATGATTTGTCTACTCATGATATTTATTGCTGCTCCTAAGTCAATGAGTGTGTTTTGAATTTCAATTCCATTGATATGAATTTTGACAACTGGATTTCCTGGGTCAAGGTACTTTGGAATAGTAATCTTACCCATCATAATGTCTGCTATTTGTCCTACCAGTTGAATTTTCTTGGTTTCTCTTATTCTTTTTCTTATTGTCTTCATACTCAACTCCTTTATTGTTTTGGCTAAAATTGGGATTTCCTTGATGGCTTGCAATAATGGAATTTTAATGCAAACATTTCTCAATTCATCTAAGAAATCATAATTAGGCACCATGATATGTTTTTCTACACCTCTATCAATTTGTAATCTTTCCAGAAAGGGAGGTATAGAAGTAGATGTGGATGGTTGCTCTAATACAGGAGTTGGATTTATTGGATCTTTTTGTTTTAGTTTTTCAATGTGTGGGTCTTGAAAGGATGTGTCTTCCTCAAGACTTTTATTCACCCGTAGGGAGTCTTCCTCGGAATTATCTTGTTCTTGTATGATCACAGAAGGTTTCCTCTTTTCAAGTATCCTTCCAGACCTAAGTTGAACATCACTAAGGTCTAGAGGAGTAATTAAATAAGTTGGAAACTGTTGGCCTTCTATCATGTATGTATTCTGAGGGTTCTTATTATTGGGGTTTGGTATGGGTTGAGTTGGCAATTGATTGGATTTTTGAGGGAATGGTAATGGAAGTGGTTGATTTTGATGTGGTTGGTTCTGATGATGTTGTTGAGGATTTTGTTGAAAATTTTGAGGGAAATTTTGTTGAGGATTTTGAGGATAAAAATGTGGATATGTTGGATAGGATGGTGGATACTGATAATATGGAGAGTATCTTCCATAGGGACTTTGTGTTCCTTGTGCCCAAGATTGAGATTGATTTTGAAATTGGGGGCAAGGTTGCTGCCAAGAATTCCAAGGTGGAGGTTGATTATACATTTGATCATGGAATCCTTGTGTCTGAGGTCCCTGCCAAGGTCTTCTAGATACAAAATTAAGATACTCTGTGGAATCTGTAGGAGTTTCTTCCTGAAAAACAGCCTTGAGACCAGGAAGAGAAGGACAATTCTTGGTCTCATGTTTCTCAGAACAAATGACACAGGTTTCTATAAATTTTACATCCAAAGGACACTCTCTTAAGGCATGTTTCTTTCTACATTTGGGACAAAAGATTGCGAAAGCATCAGATTCAGCCTTTTGCTTGTTTTGTATCTTAAGGGTGTCTATTTGTTCACTAAGACTCCTTAAGATATCAGATTTAAAGTCATCAAGCATGTGTCCTATTTCTGATCTACTTACTGTCCCAGAAGCAGATTTACTTGCCCTTGCAAGAGCGGGATCTCTTGGACCTTTGACAGTTTTAGATTTCCCTCTGGAAAGGTTGATACATAACTCGGATATTTCAGGTAATGTAAGTTGTGATATATCCCCTTTTCCCATCATGTTAAGAATATCCAACCATTCATCCCTACTTGTTTTCAACGAAAGAGCTTTTAAGGTGTCTTGATCTAGATTTTCCATTTTTTCCCTTTTGATGTTGTAATTAAATCTTTCCAACAAATCTTCTAAGTTTTCATCTTCTTTTTGTAACATCTTGAACACTTCTTCCTTATGATTAACCGGCATACAATAATCCAAGTATCTCTCTTGAAATGCTTGTTTCATATCTTCCCATGTTCTAATAGAACTACTGATTAGACTCATAAACCACTTCAATGCTGCTCCTTTCAAAGTTGAAGGAAATAATTTTAGTTTTTGAGCATCTTGTAGGTAGTCATAAGTCCTACACAGCACTTCAAATTCGAATAAGAAAGTTTCAGGATCTTCAGTTTTAAGTCCATAGAAGTTTGGAAGGACAGAGGGTGAAATGTTTTTCATGGTTGTATTAGTTTCTTCATCAAGTATAGGGAACCCAAAAGAGCTTCCTATTCTACCTCTTCCTCCATTTGCACCTCTACCTCCTTCTCCTCTACCTCTACCTCTTCCTCCAAATAGTGTGTTTTCTCCATTAAAAACTCCTCCTCCTCCTTCTTCTGCCATGGTTGACTCTCCTGTGGAAGTGGAAAGGTTTGTATCCCTACTAGGAGTCTTTAGATCTTCTTCTATGGCAGGTTCAGTGGATGAAGTGGAAGGTTTCTCTAATGGAATAGTTGACCTTAGATCTTCTAGAAGTCCAGGATCAGTAAAGGATGGAAGATGGGTTTGAGTTGAAGGTGTACTAGTTCTGGATCTGGATGAAACAAGTGGTGTTCTAGAAATCAAACTTCTGCCTCTGCTGCTTATAAATATTCCCCTTGAATCTCTCTCCCTACGCATAAAATTGTTTTTGGATGCTAAGAAAAAAAGGTTACCTAGTTTTCACTTCCCCGGCAACGACGCCAAAATGTTTGGTCTCAATCTAGTCTCCTAAACTGAGCTCATTTAATTGTCAACCAAGATTTGTAAACTGCTGAAGTGAAGTGTACTGTATGTACCTAGGTGCCTATTTCCTAATGCGTTGTATGTAGTGTTTTGTGATGTTTTTGGTATTTTGTGATGATTTATGATGTTTCTGGTCTTTTGGTGGTTTTATGTTTACAAGGGAAAATGCCTAGAAAGCTAATGGAAAGGAGCTGGTGATTAAAAACAGAGTTAAGCCTAATTGATGGATAATAAATGACAAATGCAATTGGAAACACTGAAGCAGAATCAAATCTAAGCTATGACTAAGTAAAAGCAAAGCTTGATAATGAATTTTAAGCAAATGATTCAAAACACAAACTAAACTTGAGAAATGATCACTAAGTATGCAAATCCTCTAACTAAACAGTTAAACAACTAATCTTACAATGATGCAACATTTTGTCCTTAATTAGAGATTTGAAACAGATTTGGAGGAAAAAAATTGATACCATCCTAAGATCTTCTATTCTAAAACTAATTCCTAACTCTATTATGCAATTTAATTGAATGTCACAAAACCTTTACTCAAGAGTTATTGATTTCTTTTCAAAATAGTCTTTTGAGGGAGAGCTTTGTTTATGAAATGATGAGGAAATTGCAGAAGTACTTCAGGCCTTAAAGTGATGTTTGTCTTCTGTTCATATGGTTATAGATCAATTGTAGATTTTAGAACAAGAAGATGTTTGTAAATAATGAAGGCTGTTTTGTTAATCTTAACAACTGAAGTAATCTATTGTGCGGTGAATGACAACTGACTATGGAATGCAAATGCAGTGAATTGAACTAAAGCTAAACTTACAAGTGTCACTAATCTAAAACAATTCTGAACTACAAGTCATCATCAAACTCAAAACAAAGTAACTGAATATGAGTTAAGTGCAATTAAACTCCAGAGTATCCTAACTATGCTATCATGCATTATTCTATGAAATTACACAATCTGTTTGTCCATCATTAGTGATATTTTGGAAGAGTTCATTCTTTTGGAAGAGGTCTTAGAACAATTCTGACTGTGTAATTGAATGCAAATGCAAGCAAAAAGACTGAAAGCAATGAAAAACTAAGATATCATATCCATATCCCACTCATCATTATGATATTTTGGGCAAGCGTTTAAGAGTAAGAACAGAGATGATACTTAGTGCAAACACACAACTAAATCATTCATTATCACGGTCATGTCTTGAACATCTTAATAGTTTCTTGGAAGAGTTCCTTCTTGTGGAAGAATGATTAGAACAAGTGTAACTGTGATAGTGAACAACAAAAAACTACAACTAAATCCTACAATACTATAGCCATTTCTCATTCATCATTATAATCTTTTGGAAGAATTTCTTCTTGTGGAAGAGTTAGAATGAATATAACTACAGTAGCTAATTAAAAACAACTATGAATTCAACTTCAAATCCTACAATACTATAGCTATTTCCCATTCATCATTATAATCTTTTGGAAGAGCTTCTTCTTGTGGAAGAGTTAGAATGAGTATAACCACAGTAGCTAATTAAAACAACTACTAATTCAACTTCAAAATCGTAAAGGCAGCTAGAATACTTATCTAATTTACGCAAATAAATCCGTGCAAGAGGCAGGGGCCCTCTACCACCTGACGGAATTCAACTCCAAATTAAATCAACGCTTTCAAAACAACACTGTCTGCTTCATTAAAGATGAAATAACTTGAACATAGCACTCTGCGTCTTCAAAAATGTAGCACAGAATCTAAGCAAAATCTAGCATAAAATCTAACATCAAATCTAACATAGCTCTCGGTTTCCCAAGTGTTTATATAACAAATGTAAATAACAAGATTTGCAACAATTCAGGAACATTGTCTTTCCTTATCGGAATCACATTAGGACTCTTGAAGTGGCTGCGTGAAAAGGAAAAGACATCTGGACTGAGACAGTCCTAATAGAAGTCTTCCTTCCTAAATGTGTTCCCACGTTCCAAAACCATGCCCAGAATTCGTTTCTTCCTCCATGATGAGCAACGAACCATGTAGACATGACGTGGATTATGCCCATATGTGGTTTTTCTTGAGAGGCCACCTGGAACATACTCAAACGTGAAGGCAGCTGCAGAATCGCCGGTTAGCTACGAAATGTCTGCATTCTGCAGCTAGTTCCGGTCAAAATTCTTTACAATGGAAAAAATCACAAAACTTAGCAAGTCATTCATGTAAATCATTCTAGAAGTAATTTTAACTATATTCATTGATCAATTGGGTCTAGGATGGCAATAGACAAAGGAAAATGAGGTAAAATGGAATGAAAGAAAGCACAATTTTGAGGCTCAACAATGGTCACTGAATGGTTTCCCAAAGTCTTGAACCATTTTTTGGCCTCACCATCCAAAGATTGCACAAACAATCTCAAGACCACATCTAAATGTTCAAAATTAAGGTTCTCTGCAAAGGAGCAGAAAGTCCCAAGATGTTTCTGAGCATCAATTTCATTTTCTCCATTAAATCTAGGCAGAATCTTCAAACAATCCTGTGGCATATCATTTAGCACTTGGGGTAAGGCCAGTGGAGCATATTTGTTCAATAGAAAAGCTGGTACATTAGCCATTGGAGGAGGTGGGGGCTGTGCAACAGTTTGATTTACAAATGGAGGAAGCGGAGGAGGTGGGAGAGGAGTATGTATAACAGTCAGAATGTGCTGTACAGAGGTCTGAGGTGTGGATGGAAACAATTCAGGATTAACAAAGGCTACCTCTGTGATTTCTTTAACTTCTTCGGCCTCAGGGGTGAGATGAAGGTTTTCTTTGGTTCTAGAACTTCCCCTGGGTGGGCTATCTGAGTAATATTCAGGATTTTCTTCAGTAAAGTCAGGATTTTCTACTGGAATTTCTTGAGAAGAAGAGGATGGATAATCTTCTTGAGAATATTCAGGGTCTTCAACACGGGCTGATCTTCTTTCTTTCCAACTTCTTCTATGAATAATCTTCTCTGGGTCAGATATAGAGGATGCCTTTAAATTAGAGGAATCTGACCTCAAATGTGGCTTTTGAGGAGCCAGAACTACCAATAGATTTATCAAATAGAGAACAGTGGAGTCGCCAAGGTGAGAGATACGCAACTCTTCAACTCTCTGTGCTCACCTGATTAGAGAGTGAATACAATTTGTCGAGGCCCAGGGAAACTGATATTCTTGAATTCGTTCCCCGGCAACGGCGCCAGAAAGATGTTGTCGACAATTATTGTCTACCCTAGAGACAGCCTACAATTGCCATAGACCAGTGCCTAGGACATCTTATCATAGCAAGGGAGCATGAAATATAGCTTGGGTGTCAATCCAAATGCTCTCCTGCTATCTCTTGTTAAACAAGGAAATTAGTTTAAATGGAACCAAATTCTCTCAGAAGCTGATACAAAGATAAGAATAATGTAGGAACAGCATGCAAAAATCCAATACAAAAGCATCAGACAGTTAAGAGACGGCTTGCTGCAAAGAGGGTCGGTTCAAATAATATGCCACAGAAATCAAATATCAGAAAGTGGATGCAGTGAAGAAATATGAAGAAGATACTAGTTAACATGAGGCTGATACCCAGATACACAACAGAACCACGTATGGTCTTATCCAACTAAGAATCCATACATGACAATGGCGTTTTAAAAGCACCCTTCTCAAGTAACTAATATAGCAGAAAATATGAATGACGTGAACATGGAATAGTATATCATGACTAGGCCTATTTAAAGCGCTTGACTAATCCAAGTATGGGCACCAACTAGGGTGAATCCTTACTTAAGATCAGTGAGCCACTCGCATTCTAGAACATGATACAAGAAGATAAATGCAATGAAATGAGATATTATATTAACACATAAGAAAAGATTACATTTTGTGGGATACCAAAGACCAGAATCCTCATTACAGTTATAACTCCTCCTCACTGAGACCCTACGGGCTCTGAGCATTCATACAGAAACTTTACAAGATGTATACAAAGCCTTTCACTGCACAGTTTGCTGATAGAAATCTGGAACCCTTCCAATGTCTTTCTTGCGGGTTCTTATAGGAGAAGAGGCAGATCAACCGATAAAAGAAGTCGGTGGGAGAATTTAATGATTTCATTAAAACAAAATGGTAAACAAGAGCCCGCCCATGTCCCTTGATGGCGTTGAAGTGTTGTAGATACCTTGCTGCAGCTCTATGGAATAAATGCTGAGGGAGGAGATCTCTTTATGGACTTGACACAGAGAATAAAATATATAAACACCTTGTCCTTTGCTGGGAGCAAAATCTGGGGCAATATAACCTGAAGGATATGATTTCAGTGCACTGCACCTTTTTTGTGGTCTAGGAGATCTCTGGTCTGGTACTTTTGCTCTTAAACATTGCGGATGAGCTTAAAAGTCTTCAGAGTGGTTGGTGAAGTCTTTAATTTCTTGCCGATGCTCTTTATAGCAACATTTATATCTCCATATGCCAAATTTGTGTTTTAAAATTATTCTTGGAGGGTTCGAAAGATTTCGAATCCTGCTTCTGCAATGAGTGTCTTATCATGGCGGTTTTCGAGACCATTCTTTTATTACAGTAGCTTCAGTAGACTGGCCCTTGGATGCGCTCTGTTACTATGATCCGGACTGTAAATCGTAACAACTTTCCATTGCTGAAAACCTGCAAAATCTGCAAACATTGTTAGAGAAACCAAACGCGGGGATAGTATACGTGGTGGCCAGTGGAAATGGTGATTCGGGCATGGCGGAACGACGGAAGTATGGGGGGTGGTGATGAAGAACGCAGAGGAACTAAGAAAAATGGATTGGCGAAGGTTTATAACACCAAATGTGACAATACAGTGTGTGAACGAAATATATATACTTAAATGGCGGAAGGGGAGGTGGACGACACGTAGGTGTACGAAAAGTCAATTGGAATGGATGACGTGGAGGCGAGTCTGGTCAACCAGTGTGTATACAAATAATCTGAGTCGTGCAATCCTTAAACCAAAATCGGCGGTTCACACTACATCAGGCGGAGGTATGAGGGTGGGCCATAGGCGCGACGAGCTTAGATTATTCTTCGTGCATCTGTGGAGGAGGACCACTGTTAGATGGAGACTTCGAGATCTGACGGCTGCTATGGATTCCGCTGCCCGACCTTTGCCCGAACTTTAATGCGCGAAATGGGTGGTTTGGCAATCGTACCCTGGGACACGCGTCACCCAGCGTATGGAATCGCTGGGTCCACCGGGAATACCGCCAGCTATGGATGGGTGGTGCGGAAAAGACCACTGGTTTTCGGGCGCGGAGACCACCATTATTGAATTGATTACGGGCCATAGATTTGGTTGAGATCAAACGGCTAAGACTTGGCCCGAAACTGTAAAGTGATGGGCCCCGTTTGGTTATAACACAAGGTTTTGCATACGAGTCACATGGGGATTAAAACCAAGGGGCTGAGACTCGATATAAAATTTAATTGCGGTTTTTAACTTTGAAATGGTGTATTTTTGTGCGCGGGAAGGGCAACGATAGATGAAATGTGAGGGTTTTGGGCCACTATAGGGATTTCAAACGGATTCGGATGGGACTGTTAGCCAAAATTTTGAATGGAGGGGCTGATATGCACAACATCATCCATCTTAGCTTCCATGCCCACTTCTATGCCATTCATCTTAGCTTCCAAACCATTCATCTTAGCTTCCATGCCTTTATTCAAACCATCCATCTTAGTTGCCATGCCTTTCTTCAAAACTTCCATTACAATTTTTGTTACTCTTTGCGAAAGCGAAATTTTTTTCACTTGCTCTTGTAATTTTAATATGTCATGTTTCCATTCTTCGTCTTCATGAGTCATAGTAGAGTCTTATAAAGGCTTAATGGGTGTTGAATTATTTTTAGGGTCCATTTTAGAATCCAATACTGATATCTATTCTACAATATTCCCTTGGAATCAATTCAACTTGATTGTTCAAATAAGACTTATGCAATTCGAAATAAAAAATACACACCTTTTACTTGCTTTTGAGGAGCTCGATATTGAAATTGAATTATCTCTATAATTGCGATTCCTAAATATATGAAATTCAGACCTGTAATAGCCCTCTGAAGCTTCTTTCAAATGCCATAGGTATGATCTGATTAGGATTCTTCAAGACAAAGTTATGTCTAATCTCCCACAATGACCCAATTATGGACTGTTTCAGTAGAGCGAACTTGTACGACTTGCCACGTCTCACTGTTTCCTCCTTTGAATCTAAAATTGATAGATAGAAAAATAAATTATGTGTACTTGCAACCACTTCTTACATCATTCCAATCTGATGCTCAGAGAGAGAGCTATGAATATTTTTCCATAGTCACCTCTTTGAGATGAAATTCAGAAGCTTGAAAAAGACCTAATTTCCACAAATCATATATCCGAAAATATTGCAAACCAAGATCTGAAATTTTGTGACGATGTTTTTCAGGATTTCTTCTTTGTACTCTAAAAATTTCAGCTTCTGAACCTTCGTAGAAAAAAATTTAGAGTGAAAATTCCACGCTGAACTGTTTAGGTTAAATTCAGGAGCCTGGAAAATGACCTAAATTCCACAGATTATATCTATGAAAATATTGTGAACCAAGCTCTAAAGTTTTGCGAAGATGTTTCTCCAGAGTTTTTCTTTCCACACTAAAAATTTCAGCTTCTTAACCTTCATAGAAAAACATTTATAGCGAAAATTCCATGATGACCTGTTTGGAGCAACGAAACCCTAGAATCCAAAGCTCTGATACCAAATGTTGTGAAACCAGCTCCAAAAATAGAAGAAAAGAGATATCAACGCCTTATAAATAAGCCACTTCAAGGGGGAAACCTCCAATACATTACATGAATGAACAATTGTTGGATTATCCAAATTACAAAACCTCCTTTCTATATATGGGAGTCCATGGGGCCACAATGTAATCCTAGCCGACCTAACAATAATAATTTTAGGGCACACTAATACCAATATGGGGGTTATAGGGGTACAATAATAACAATAAGGGGGTTACGCTAACAACAATAAGGGACTATACTAGTAATATAGGGACCTAACACTGTTCTTCACGTGGCCAAATCCAAAGACATTACTTCTTTACAATGTTTCAGAGATCCAAAATGGTTATAGATTGGGCTCTTCAGAGGTCACAAATACACTCTCCACACCTTCAAGCCATCCTTCGAAGCATTCGACGTTTATCATAAGGCTATCATTTCCTCTCTTTCAAACATGTGTACCGGGAAATAAATTCAGAAGCTGATAGTATTTCAAAGGCGTCTCTCACTCTTCCCCCATGCACACTTGAGATTGTGGATCTCTCTTCTAAATTGGAGGAGACTCACCTGGTTTAATTTTCCGGTGGAGAACAAATATGCCTTCAGTTTTTTTATCTACAATTTGTATTTTTTTCTCGATCCTGAACAAGTGATTATATGAATGAATATAAAGTGTAAAGGATAGCTAGATCTGCAGTAGAATCACTTGAGTGTATAAGAAAAAATTTCAGTTTATTTTACTGTTTTTACTTTTTGAACAACAAATCAGAAAGAGGGATCCCCATCAGGACATTATGAAAAAAATCTTATAAAGAGTCCAAACAGCTCGAGGAGAAAATTTAAAAACCCCATTTTAGGGGCCGGTCTGTTATTTTTCTCATAAAATAAAGATTTTTTTCCACAAAAAAAAAATGAATTATATATATATATATATATATATAATTTCTGTAGTTATATTAATTTGTCCATATAATTTAACACACATCTATTCATGTTCATCGTATTGTAACCACTTATATTAAATCTTCAGATTTTGGATTTACAACTAATAGCCATTTTAATCAACCACAATTCTCTTTTCATCTTGTTTTAATCTTATTTAACATTTCACTTGTGAGGTGATTATAGAAATAAGAATTTAGTGAACCATTCTGTGATTCAGTATTGGGAGTTTGTGAATCACAAATTCTTGAGCCCTCTACTGCCACAAAGTGCAGGAATTTCAAAGACTAATTGGATCTATATTTTAAGGTCATGATACTCCTCTAGAATATTCCTTATTCCTCTTTGAAAATCTACCAACTATAATATACCATAACATCTTACTTACAAAAGAAACATTAAAACATTAAGAATGGTGTACATTTATGTACAATCCACTATGTGGATGGTGTATGGCCATCATTCTACTATTGTAACCGGTATTTCAATGGCTCCCTTAATTAAAATAGTTTTTTGAGTAAAAGTTCATTAATTCCCTTATCAACTTGGGCTTTATTTTCTTGTACCAGTTCATTATTACTACATAGGATTTATTTATACTAGAATTTATATTATTGGCATATAGATTTGTGTTTTTTTTTTTTTTTTTGCTAGCATTACTATAGCTATTTACCATTTCACCTTCTAGAGCTTAACTCGGTAATAAGGAATCCTCCCCTTCCTATCAATCACCCAAGATGCCTCAATGGCTCATAATTATCAATCATAAGAGTCTTTGGTCAACATCAAACATGTGCACTAGAAGTAATTATACCAATCAAATACATATCTTTCTGACTGCATATTACTAACTTTCGAACCAATAGTATCCTTTACTCACGTTGTACCCGTTTCCTTCCTCAACAATATAAATTATTTTTTAATTTAACACATGGGCGGAAATGTGAAGTTGGGTTACACTTTTGTGAGAATCGGGGGCATAATTTTTTTTTCGGCAATAGTTCGGCCGAACTTTTGATAAAGTTCGGCAGAACTATTGGATAGTTCGGCCAAACTTTATGAGAAAGTTCGGCCGAACTCGTTTTTCCGTTTAGATTGACAACACACTGACGGTGTGGGAAAACAGAGTTTTCACCAGAGATGGGAAAACTGGCAAGAAAAGTTCGGTTGAACTTTGAGTTCGGCCGAAATTTTACTCTTAAAATAGTTTGGCCGAACTATTTCTTATAAATATATCGCCCGCGAAGTTCATTTTTTTCCCGCGTCTGTGTTTCTTTGCTCCATTTCTTCGCGCGTTTTCTATGTTTCTTCACTTTGTCTCATCGCGCGTTTTAGTCTTTTTGCTCTGTTCGTTGAATTGTTACGACACTACTGCTGGTCTGGGGCTGCTTCCGCTCTGTTGGTGATTATCTGCGGCGACGTCAAGCGAACCACCAGGTAGGAATTCTTTCTGTTGCTGATTCTCCACCTGTGCATGGAAGTTTAGATCAAGTTGAAATGTAATTCTAGGTTTATTTGTCTGATCTCTGTTTTATGATTGCAAACTAAGTAAAATTAAACGTTTTTAGCTATGGAGCGTTGTCTCAGTGTATAGATGTTTTTGTGTTTTTTGATGAATAAGAATGGTCTTTCAATAATGAAAATGGTCTTTCTCTTGATCTGTGCCACCAGTTGGTCATTAGTAGGTAGCTTGAGATCATCCTTGGTCTGCCTAGATTCAGCCAATAGGCTAAAAAAACCATCCCCAGAAATGTCAATTAGCTGATAAACAGTGTGAAAAAATTTCTGCTGTTCCTGTGGATCCATCAATTTCATCCGCTCTAGTTGATTCTTCGTGTGTTACGACACGCACTAAGACAGTTGGAGAGAAACTAAATTTCCTCTCCCGGTCGAGCTCCTTGGTTATTATTGTGCCCAGGATGTCGCTAGCCGGTCAATAGCCCATATGTCCCAGTCACATTGTCAGAGGGTTCCCCCTTGCCATACACAACTAATATGGATTCTCATTAAGTGCCCACCATAAGTTCATTGCTAGCCCCGGTCAGCCAATAATAATCTATGAGGACTAGAAATCGTTGGATCAGCAGCTCCTCTGGAATGACTGGTAATACCACTTAGGGGCGGATAGACCATCCACTCAGTGCCGCTACCCACTTCTACCGAGGCTGGGCTTAATGGGAGCAACAACGAAGGTGAAGCTTGCCTCTTCCCTAGAGTTTTCTTGGTCATGAATACAACTTGTCTCTAATAGAACCAATTTTATTATCTGAACAATCGGGATTCTCCACCTGTGCATGGAAGTTTACCACCCTTGTTAAGCTTATGCCATTACTGAGCCTTCTCTCGATTCCTCAACGCTGGAATGTGCAACCTTTAGTATTTTTTGTAATCACTCATGGTGTGGATAGAATGTAGCTAAACGGCCATAATTATGCTTTAAATTTCATTACCTTTTGCTATAAGGTGTATGTTGAATTTCTGGTAGTATGATATGCATTCGGTTGCTGAAGTTGTTACTGTTCCTATGGATCCATCAATTTCATCCACTCTAGCTGATTCTCCACCTGTGCATGGAAGTTTACCACCACTGTTAAGCTTATGCCATTACTGAGCCTTCTCTCGATTCCTCAACGCTGGAATGTGCAACCTTTACTATTTTGTGTAATCGATCATGGTGTGGATAGAATGTAGCTAAACGACCATAATTAGGCATATGAGGGTGAAGGGAACTTTGTTTTACAAGAAGAATGATTGAACTAGAATGATCTACTACTGTAATGTGACTACATATTGTCTTTTTCAGATGTATTTCTGTATGAGGCAGAATTTGATCTTTTATACTTGATAACTTGTTATGGGTATATCAAGAGGATTTTGTATATGAACAGTTATCAATATATGAAACATGGTTTTTTCTCCTTTGAAAAAAGAGTTGAAATAATTCTAAATTCACATATGTTTAGTGGTGTCACTGTTTCACTTCCGATATTATGTTGCTTACCTTGATGAACAGGTGGAACTCTACTGGGAGGCCTCTCTGTTTTTTGACTCTTTGCTCATACTGTCAAAGGCCGTTATATGTTATATGGGATATACTGTATAGTTATTAGACTACATATCTTCATATAGAACTTGCAAATAGTATGATGGAAACCAAACATAATAATTTATTAGGACATCACAACTTGCTAATTAGTTATTAGACTACATATCTTCATATATAACTTGCAAATAGTATGATGGAAATCAAACATAATAATGTATTAGGACATCATAACTTGCTAATTAGTTATTAGACTACATATCTTCATATATAACTTGCAAATAGCATGATGGAAATGTGAACTTGCAAATAGTATTTTGGAAATGTGGATCTCATGACTCTTCATGATTAATGCTTCTAGAAACCAAACATAATAATGTATTAGGACATGCTCCTTTAACTTTCAAATAGTATGGTCGAAATGTGGATTTCATGACTCTTCATGATTAATGCTTCTAGAAACCAAACATAATTTAATGTATTAGGACGTGCCCCTTTAGGCTTGGTGGAATTACTAGAACTTGCAAATAGCATGATGGAAATGTGAACTTGCAAATAGTATTTTGGAAATGTGGATCTCCTGACTCTTCATGATTAATGCTTCTAGAAACCAAACATAATTTAATGTATTAGGACATGCTCCTTTAGGCTTGGTGGAATTACCTTTGCTTTTTATTTCTCTCTTACACACACATATATATGAAGAGATGATCCCATTTTTTTTATTCATAGATCAAATGTCATTTAAATACAAGATTTATCATAATGTACAATGATTCATTCCATATTATTCATAGATCAAATGTCATTTAAATACAAGATTTATCATAATGTACAATGATTCATTCCATATTATTCATAGATCAAATGTCATTTAAATACAAGATTTATAATAATGTACAATGATTCATTCCATATTCATTTTTAGATTCAGGAGCAGTCATTTAAATACAAGATTTATCATAATGTACAATGATTCATTCCATATTATTCATAGATCAAATGTCATTTAAATACAATATTTATAATAATGTACAATGTTTCATTCCATATTCATTTATTCCATATTATTCATAGATCAAATGTCATTTAAATACAAGTTTTATAATAATGTACAATGATTCATTCCATATTCATTTTTAGGATTCATTCCATATTCATTTTTAGATTCAGGAGGAGCTTTTGAGAATGTTATGATAATGCCAATAAAGAATGAGCTAGACTCATCTTCAACATCTATTAATTAGATATGAAAATTTATAATACTACCGTGTACATTTGAGAATATTTATTTACATGTTTATATAAATTATATATATACATGTATGTACTTCTTTTTTTTCATATATTTTTTCATTAAAAAATGAACCCTTTAAATTATGAACCTAGTTAATGCTTCTTCTTCATGAAGAAGACTACTTGATATTTCAATTTGAATTTGATGATGGTCCTTTGTTATCTTTCTTGACTACTTCAAATTATTGACACAATCATATGCTTCTTGTTACTCTTTTTATTCCTTCCTTGTATTGTATTCTCCCCCTTAGATATTGTGTACTCTCCCACATATATATTGCACTCAATTTCATAGGCTCTTCTTTTCAAGTCAAATAAGTGACCATAATTTACAAGAACTATCCATAATTTGTTTCTCACATGTTCAAATGGTTCTCTAACAAGATAATTCACAAGAACTATTCCTAGTTTGTTTCTCACATATTCAAATGCTTCTCTAACAAGAGGCTTTGTGGGTATGTATTCCATCTTCACTATTTTCTCAAAGACTTGTTGTGTGAGGAAGTGGTACTTTATGATGATAGGTAAATAGTGATTGAAGGAAGTAGAATATTTTATTTTTGAAATTATTATTACACTTCTATTGAAACACTTAATAGATATATAGATTTACCTTAATATCTTGTAGAGCCCATTTCATCCAAAACACTAAAAAAGAAGTAACTACTATGTATTCCACTTCTGCTCACTAAAAAAGAAAATTACTTTAATATCTTGTAGAGCCCATTTCATCCAAAACACTCAAAAAGAATTAACTACTATGTATTCCACTTCTACTCTAGATAGAGAAAGTAACGACTCTTTCTTGCTTAACCATTAAACCAAAGACTCTTCTAAGTAGAATTATACATTGTCCACTTGTACTTTTCACAAGCCTAGTTGAATCTCTATATGTTGTCAATGTAAATTTATACTAGTAAATTTGATGTAAATTTGTCAATGTAAATTTCTTAACTTCTACAAGTTCTATAAATTTATCAATGTAAATTTCTTGACTTCTACAAGTTCTATAGGCAGAGTCTGTAAAGGGCCAGGTAGCCTTTGGATCTCATCTTTTATGAAAGTTGACATATCTAGTAAATGCCCCTACAGTCAATCTCTGGAATAGATCTAAATAGAAGTTCTTCATTTTAATATCCATAAAACACAACCACTTTAAGGTAAACCGTGTACAGGTGTCATTTCTCCCACAAACTAAAGGCTTCCTCCCATTAATTTTAGATGTGAATTCTAGACCATAAACTTTTTAAGTCAAACTTTAAGATAAACCATGCACATGTCATTTACCTCATGATCTTGTGTCATTTCTCCCATGTCATATATATTTTTTATTGAATTTGTTTTTTGTTTTGTTTTGTTTTTTTTTTTCAGGGATAAGAAAACCATTAAATATGGTTGAAAAATGGAAATTATGCATAGAGGTTTCTTGCTATCTCAATCCAGGGAAAGCAGTGATTACATATGTGCTTTCCAATGTTGCGACTAGCAAATTCGTCCAAAGGAAAATGAATATACCGGGAAGAAAAACAAACAACGAGGCATATTATATTGGATTTATAGAAGGCTTGGGAACATCGATGGAGTATGGATCAAATGGAATTGTAGTTTTCACCAATTCTAAACTTGTGTGCAACCAAATGAATGGTGTGTGCCAAGTTAAGAAGGAGAGGCTAAAAGAACTGCATGGAATAGAAAACACTATTATTAGCCAATTTCAATTTTTTAGTATAAGGCATTGTACAAATGTGAATAAGATATCTGTTGATCTATTGCGTGGGGCAATGCCAATTCAGGATTCATCTATCAAAGATGAATTAGAATTAGACAGAGCAATGCCAATGCAAGATTCATCTCTCAAAGATGAATTGGTTTTGAGATGATTTTCTTCAAAAATTCAAGATTCATCTCTCAAAGATGAATTAGCGTTGAGACGCTCTTCTTCAAAATTTATTGATGGACATTGTAACATATCTTGGATATGTGTGTGTTGTGTACTTATAAATGCGTCTTTTTTAATATCCATGTGCTTTTTTCAATTATATAACAAGTGTGCTCCCACCACACCATGTAAAGCGCAACTTGGTGAATTTCACATTTGCAACAAGTGGTGAACTTCACATTTTTATAAAATTAAAATGCAGGGAATTCAACAAATTTTTGTTTAAATGGAGTTTGTTTAAATGCAGTGTCACTTCTTTTTTAATGACCATGTGTTTTTTTCAATTTTATACCAAGTGTGCTCCCACCATGTAAAGCGCAATTTGGTGAACTTATCATTTTTATAATTTTTTTTTGCTTAAATTGAGTTTCACACATCAATTAGTGCTTTGAAAGTTGTGTTCTACATAATTTGTGTACACTAAATTACATTAATTTTTTGAAATTTATTTTGTGTAAATGTTCACCAATAGATATATATATCATGGAGGATAAACGACGAAGATCAACAGAATCCCATATGGGGGATCAGGGATCGGGGGATGTTCATGGTATTTAAATATAATCTTAAATCTCCATACATGTGTGTACATATGGAATTTATTTTTTATTAACTTTATGAGTTAAATTAGTTGTTAATAAGTTTCATTTTTTATTTTTTAGGAGCTAAGAGGAGAAGGGTCTCATTAGGGTAATTTTGAGGTCTAAAATGGGCCTCCTAAGAAAAATGTACAACAAAAATAAACTTTATAAGAACCAATAGGATTCAAGATGATGATTTCAACCATGGGGGATGAGTCACCATTTTTTAAGTAAAAGGGTAAAAATATTAAAAAATAATAAAATAATAAAACTATTTTTTCAACTCGTATTTTCAACTTATCTTCCAAAGGTTTTACTCAAATTTCAAGCGGGAGTGCTCGTTGGAAGCAAAATTTAATTCCTCATCAAAGGAGTAGCCATGTTGCATACTTTCGATGGACCCACTACACAAAAAATTAAAAATACATTAAAAACGTGATTATAATAAAGTTTTTCATGTATTTCTCATTTTTTTGTGTAGCAGGACCCATCGAAAGTATGCAACATGGGTACTCCTTGGATGAGGAATTAAATTTTGCATCCAACGAGTACTCCCACTCGAAATTTGAGAAAAAACTTTGGGAGAAAAGTTGAAAATATGAGTTGAAAAAGTAGTTTTTTATTTTTTCCCTCTAAACTTTGATGATGTAATCAAATGTTATTTTATTATTTCCACTATTATTTTATAATTTCCTCAGGAGGCCCATTTTAGACCTCAAAATTCCCCTAATGCTACCCCATCCATGAAGCATGCCCATGGTTCACCCAGTCGTGGTATGGTTTACGCAATTTAATCAATGAATATGTACATGTATTTATATGTACACATGAATGCATTTTTCAATTGATTATAAATTCGTATTTGTTTATGAAGCTTCTCTATCGTCTCGAGAGGTTGGTGGTGGTTCAAATCCCCTTAGAGGGCCATCAATGAGTGGTAGCAGGTTGCGTGAAGGTGGTGATATTTATTCCCCCGGAGGCCAATCAACAGCTTGTGGTGCTGGTTCTCAGTAGGGTCGTTCTGGGTCTGGTTCTCAGCAGGGTCGTTCTAGGTCTCAACAGTTTCAAGGTAGAGAAGATGCTAACCAACCACGTTGAGGTTGCCATCAATTTCAATGTTTTTTTCATTGAATTTGTACAAATTTGTTTACATGTGTTTTTTATAATATACAAAATTATATATATATTGATGCAGAGGTTGAAAATGTTCCAAATATTGATCAAAATAGACACAGGGTAGAACGCTACATTCAAGAAGAAGGTTGTTTACCCACCACAACTTATCCGGCTGACATTTCTGATATACCATGGGAAACAAACATGGCACAATGCACCTTACAAAGGTATCAAAAACTTCATGCAAAATTGCGGAGAGATCTCGTGGCTTTGACTCTACCTGTTGAGAGCTGACAAAGCCTCGAAATAGTTACACATTCATTGGGCGAAATTGTAAATGTGTACAAAAATCTTGGGCCAATGACTCATACATTTGTAGAAGTGATGAGAAAGAGAAAGGAAACAGTAATGGGTCCCGATAAATGGGAGGATGTAAAACAAAGAGTTACAAAAGATATGGCGAAGTCAATGTTTAATTTCAAGGAAGGGCCAAAAAGAAAAATGTTGAAGGTGCAATATTTCAAGCAGCCAGATATAGCTCGCTATTTGTATGATAGGCACCTTGCGGCCTATGGAAGGCTCCCATGGAATGACGAGGTTCTTGTTTATTTTGCACAATTGTTTTACACAATTTTTTTTTTGAATATGAACTACAATGACCTTCCGTCAGAATTTTTTGGTCCAGGGAAAGGTCGATTGTATGACCGTAAGGGCGCTAAGCGAGATGTGGAATTGCCTTGCCCTGAGCCACCATTGGTGAGTCGATATTTTTGGGTCGAAACTCTGCGGTCAGAGATGGATGCGACTTCTCAAATAAGTCGAGAAGCAAGGGATGTCATGATCGACAATGTTTACAGCGAATTGGGTGGAGTCGATGTTTGTCTAAATCGACAAAGAGCACGTGAAAATTCACATGCCAATTTTGTGTATTGTATAGATGAAGAGATTGACAACATGAATGTTGAAGATCTCCGAATATATGCAAAGAATTGTCGCAATGGTTTTCAAGACCTAATTCTTCATGAGGAAGAGGGCACGGGAACGGTATGTGTTAATGACCTTAGGGTTCAATTATTTTAACATGTATACATGTGTACAATTTGTAATAAATACATGTGTATATGTACATGTATACATTTATTTGTATGTACATTAATCTAACAAAAATGTATCATTATATGTTAAAACACCATTTGCAGTTGTCACGCATGATGAGTGACGAAAATGTTAATATCACGTTTGGGACCTCTGGTTCAAACAATGCAGATGGGTCTCACCATCAAGATATGTTGGCAAATGTTAGTGTTTTTTAAGTGATATTTTTAAAATAAATAATTGTGCACACATGTACATGTATGTATATATAATGATAAAATGTTTTAACAGATTCTGATTATGTCCGATGTTTTTGGGATGGCGGTACCTTCTTCTTCCTTGGGAGATGTACCTTCTACTTCCTTAGGAGATGTGCCACATCCACAACAAGTATGGACAATTTTTCACTTTTAAAATTTATGTTTAAGTTATATATATATATATATATTCCACCTCAAAAAGTTCCATTAAAAATTGAGATATATATATCTATATCTTGAGTTATTTTAAATTTTTTGAATTTTAGGTTCTTGGAGATTTTCATTTGGAGCCTCTCTTAGGAGATGTCCCAAATTCACCTGCAGAAGTATTCAATTTTTTACTTATATATATATATATGTTTATGTTTTTTTTTTTTTTTTTAAGTTAGTTATAATTTATAAATTGTTGTTTATTTAATACATTAAGATCTTGATCTTGAGTTATTTTATACTTTTAAAATTTTGAATTTTAGGTTCCTATAGAAGATTTATTTAATCTATAGACTCTAGCGACAGAGATAGGAACATCCACACCATTTCAACCATTTGAACAAGTTGTCTAACTTTTTTTTTAATATTATTGAAAATAAGTTTATATATGTACACGTGCATTTTCATTTAAAATTTTTTAATATATATATATATATATATATATATATATATATTGTACAGTTTATCGTTGCAGATGTTCCCATGTGGGGGGGGAACTTGTAGTAGGTGAACAAATGGAGAGGGAACCTCAGGAGGTATTGCATGATTTTTTTTTATATTTTGTTTTTTACATGAAGTTCTATATATATTCTCACTCATTTTTAAAACATCAAATTTTAATGTTCAAGTACATGTGCATTGTGTACAGTTTTCCCATGCTTCGCATGATAGTGCGCGGATTGAGACCCTGATAGGAAAGACGCTACATCCATCTCTATTTGATGGACCTGATTTGTAGATTTGATTTCAAGATTTAGATAGTCTTAAATTTACTTTTTTATATATTATCTAGATGCACTATCATATATATATATATAACTTGATACAGTTTGATACTTGTGAGATCTATAATTTTTGGACATATTTTATGAGATCTACAATTTTTGGACATATTTTATTACAGTGTTAATATAATTTGTTTTGTTCCAAAAAGTTAAGTTTTGGATGGTTTTAGTACTTTTGGCATGTGAATGTGAAGTAATGTTGTTAAATATAATTTGTTTGGTTTTTAAAACTTTTATGTTTTGGATAATTGAACTACTAGTAATGTTGTCATCTATAAATTAATGTTTTGCTTCTGAACTACATTTGGCATGTTATGTAATGATGTGTTATAATTTGTTTTGTTTTAAAAATTTAAGTTTTGGATGCTTGAAGTACATTTGGCATGTGAAGTAATGTTGTGATCTATAATTTTTTGTTAAATTAAAAGTTAAGTTTTGGATGGTTTCAATTTGCATTTGGCATGTGATATAATGTTAAATGTTTTTATTGGATAGTTGAACTATAATTGGCATGGCATGTGAAGTAATGTTATGTATGAATGATATAATCAAAAAGTTTTTAAAAGTCAAGTTTTGGATGGTTTCAATCTACATTTGGCATGTGATATTTAATGTTAAATGTTTAATGTTTTTATTGGATAGTCAAGAACTACAATTGGCATGGCATGTGAAGTAATACGTGCATGTGAAGTAATGTTGTGATCTATAATTTTGGATGGTTTCAATCTACATTTGGCATGTGATATAAGTTAAATGTTTTTATTGGATAGTTGAACTATAATTGGCATGGCATGTGAAGTAATCTTGCACGATATATAATCAAAAAGTTTCTAAAACTTAAGTTTTGGATGGTTTCAATCTACATTTGGCACATACGATATAATATTAAATGTTTTTATTGGATAGTTGAACTACAATTGGATGGCATGTCAAGTAATGTTGTGATATAATCAAAAAGTTTTTAAAACCCAAGTTTTCGATGGTTGAAGTACATTAATCATGTGAAGTAATGTTGTGATATAATCAAAAAGTTTTTAAAACTAAGTTTCGAATACCATTTTAATCTACATTTAATGTAAATCCCTTTAATTTTGATTTAATGTTAAATGTTTTAAATGTAAATCCCTTTAATTTTGATTTAATGTTAAATGTTTTAAATGTTTTGATATAATGTTAAATGTTTTGATCTAAGTTTTGGATGGTTTCAATCTACATTTGGCCTATGGAAGACTCCCATGCGTAGACATCGGATGCGTTGCAGAAGGGGAGGTGGGGGTAGGGGTGGAGGGCGCAGGAGTGCTGGCTCTCGCCCGCCTCTGTCAATCCATGACACAGGCATCCAGCCTCCTCTAGCAAGCAGTGTCGCACAATTTCACTTCACCAGCGCTATGGTCAGACCTCGAATTACGGCGACCATTTCTATCTTTTTTCAGGAGGAGCCGCAAGATGAAGGTGCCTCTGGTTCCAAGAAGTGGCAGATAAATTCCACCATCCCAACCCATCAGCCCCAAGACACCAGGAAATCGACAGCTCTTCCAGTCAAATCCGGCTCGACGAGCTCCAGCAGTGATGACGCAAGCAATGACAGCTCGACCTTTGTAGAGAAAAAGCTCAAAGACGACTCTAGTTCCTCTTCCGCTTCAGAGAGCTCCTTCCAGCACTCCAAGGGAGTAGATGATGATCCAAAGGACTACAGTTGTCCAATTGTGGAGGATAATCCTCCTACACACATCGATAGCTAGCTTGATGTTAGGTCCTCTTTAAATTTTTTGAACTTTTGTCATGTTTTGCAATCACTGTGCTTCTGAACACTCTATGTCTGCTGATTTCCCAATATTGGGCAACATCTTATGGGCTGGTTTCCCAGTTATGGGCAGCCCCTTTTCTGTTTTTTTGATTCAGACCCCCTTTTCAGGTCCCCTTTTCTAAGTTTTGGATGGTTTCAATCTACATTTGGCCTATGGAAGACTCCCATGTGAAGTATTGTTTTGATTTAATCAAAAAGAGTAAAGAAGTAGTTATATGTAAATCCCTTTAATTTTGATTTAATGTTAAATGTTAAATGTTTTGATCTAAAAACTGGACATGTATTCAGTTCGCGTATGTATCCAGTACGTGCAACAGTTTTCGTCAATGCACATAGAAAAACTAGTTCCAGTTAATTGCATTCTAGAACACACACACACACACACACACACATATATATATCCAATACATGTAACATTTTTCATCAATGCACATGTATAGAAAAGCTACTTTTAGTTGATACTAGATCACGTGCATGTACAAAAACAATTTTTACATGTGCAATCACTTGCACAAATAACATAAGTAGCTCAATTTTTAGTTGAGTACTGGAAGTTCTGAAACATATTTAATCCAAAGAGAATAAATTGTTGGGCAGTTCAATCAAAAAAATTCCAATGGAATGCCATCTTCAATAATCCGTTAATGATCGGATTTTGACATTTTCCATTTCTTAATTTTCATTTTTTTCTTTGATTGAACATCTATCAACTTTATGCGTGCTGCACACACCAAGTGACTATATTGACAACTTATGAAATCAGGTTCATAGTCTTCAAAGTAAACAAAATCCCCACTTTGATTAGTTTGTCTGAAAAAATTAACCTTTCAGTATAATAGATCCTCTTTCATATTGAAATCCGTGATCATTATAGTTTTCTAATAATTTCATTTTTTGTTCAGTGCAACACATCAAATAATACTTCACATTTTGATCATTGCCAATAGGTGCAATTACAACAAAAACATCTCCTGCACAATAAAACAAACTTAACAAAATTATACTTATTTACATTTATTTCTAGATCTTTAAATCTTTAGAAAGAAATTCAAATGTTACATTCTCTAACAAGATCAGAAACTCGATCACCATCGGATGATATTGTAGTTTCCTCTGATTTCATTTCTTCAAACATTGCAACAGACATTTTTCCCTTTGTATTTAGCTCTGTATGTTTCCAATCGTTTACATACATATTTTTTTCACAAACGTCATTGGATTTTGTGTTGTCTATGCAAACATGACAAAAACAAGAATATTTTCTTTTATCCAATGCAAACACATTTATGGACGACTTTGTTTTAATTGAATGCAATTTTCAAGTCCCTTTTATAGTTTCAACGTCATTTCCAATTGATCTATCTACGTCTTCGATCCCAATATGCCATAAAAACCTTTATATGGAAAATTCAAAGAAGAATGTAAATATGATATCAAAATACAATCAAAGATAATCATTACATGATAAATTATATTTCCAATACAAATTAAATTGAATGTACCTTCGCACTTCCCTTGATGGGTTAGTCTCATGGCTTAGAGCAGCGATGCACCATTGAACAGCTTCTTTCGCGTCCACAAGTTGGCTTGCAGAGGGGTTCATTTGATATCTTTGAAGTGCTCGTTTTATGCATGCCTCTGCACCCTCATGTTCTCCTTTTCCATGGCCAGTCTCAAAGAAATTCCAAGAATGTTTAATGCATGTTTTCTTATGAAGACAACACAACCAAAAGAATGATTTTGCATATTTGAATTGACCTGCGCATCCGTCTGACCATATCCAATGTTCATTGAATGTTATTCCACGATTTTTCAAGGAATCATAAATTTTTCCAAAACAATGTTGTACAAAATATGTATCATGTGTACGATCGTCACTGATATAAAAGTGATATTCTTTAATGATATGTCGATTTTCACTCATGCTTTCTATATGATCGACGTTTTTTTCAGCATGTCTATATAGAATATGGACGAGCATGGAGACTTGGTCAGAGTGATAGTATTCACTCTGAATTTCTTTTTGTGGAACAAATGTGTAGTTTTCTGCAAAATCAATCACTGAAAAAATGGTTCCTGGTGGAAAAAATTCACGAGATTTTTTGAATTGCAAGTCTTTCCATCGAGCTCTATGGGAATGCTTGGTGTATTTGTAAATTTCTGCCTCAAACTTTCTCAAAAAGTCTATCACAAAAATTTCATCTTCTCGTAATTCAATTCTTTTAACACTATTTGCACCTTGAATCGATGTATGGATATATTCATATCTCTTCAATTTCACTTTCATGTTGGACAGTGATTGATCATTTATATTAGTACGATATTTGTTTTGAAATTTAGTCAAATTTCCACAATCATCGCATTTTTTACCACCAACACATTTCTTTTTGTAAAATAGTTCTTCGCTTTCTCTTTCACATAGAATTTGAGATATGAAATCACGGATAGTGGAAGGAGGAGGTGAATCCTTCCATAATGTTCTACCAAAATCAAGGAATGTGTCATACTATAACTCAAATTCCACATGATAACGACAACAACAAGTGTCGCGTATGGTGATAGGTTTTACATACCATGGTTTTTGTTGAACAAAAGCACTGATTGAAACATGAATTTCACGATTCTCTTCTTTGAACTTGTTGAATAACTCTATCTGAGTGGTTTCCAAGAAATATTTTTCATGTTCTTCGTACTTATTTTGTGCTATTCTTCTTCGCATCACATGCTTTGCAGTTGGCGAAGCAAGCGAATTGTTCTTTCAATATTCATATATTATTTTTTTAACATTTTCTCCAAGTCTATCTTTGTATGGTTGCCTACAAATAGCTCTCCAACAAGCGAGTTCATCATTTACATCTATTTGTAGCCGAAATTTCCGATGTTTTTGCAAAGTTTTTCGTGACGTTCCTAATGCTCATGCCATAGATGTTACCAAACGATTCTCTTTAGTACTTGATGAAATCACTGCCATATGTATTCCTCTACGTACAATTGAAACATTTTTATGTCTAGATCTCCTAATTGAATTTATAGCACTACTTATATTTTGTATCACATTTTCCTTCATTTTTTTTTATCTTTGGTTAATTTTCGAATACCCAGTAGTGTCGTAGATTTTTTTAATTTCCTTAATGATAGGAGACCTTTAAACATTTGAGCTTGAACTGTCACCTGCTCCTTTATGAAATACGTTTCAAAAATGCGGTTAACACGATATCGTATATAATGGTCAGGTTTTTTTATCTCCATATGTGTGAGTGTCAACATTTTCTAACATCTCATCATCGACACTGATTTCATCTGTACATATTCGAATAAATAGTACATAATAAGTTTACATATTCAATAAATAACTAAATTAATGAATATATGTATAATTTCAATAATACGTGCATGTGTTCAATATATATATATATATATATATATATATATATATATACACACACCTTGTGATTCAATTTCTTCACTTGAATTTCTTTCAATATTTTCACCATCTTCAATCATTTGTTCAATATCTCTTTCACTTTCTCTTTCAAAATTTTGTATCTCATCATCAATGTTTTGAGGAATATCTCTTTCTGTTTACATTGCAAAATATTTTTCAAATTAGTTCATCAAATAAAAATTAAGCTTCACATTTTACACTAGGAAAATTTTAAATATATCAATAGATCATAATATTTACATTTACATACCTACTTCAATTTCTAGTTGAGGTTGATTTTCCCCTTCAATATTTTAGAGTGCTTCTATCTTTCTTTTGCGAGATTGTCTCGTCTCTTCTCTACGTTCCTCAGGGTCTCTTTTTCGATCACATTTTCTCGCATAATTCCTTCGATTTCCCATGATAATAGAGTATGAAGTTCAAAAAATTTCCTTCAAAAATTTAGACAATAACTCAATTAGAAAAAGCATCACAAAAGATTTAATTTAAAAAAAAAACTCATTTTAAAATTTTTGCAAAAAATAGATATTCCAATTCAAAACACTTACTTTAAAACATCCGAGAAAAAAATGTCTTATAAAAATGAAATGAAGCTCAAAATATTTACTTCAACTCAAAACACGTACTCTAAAAAAATGTCACTTCAAAAAATGCCTCCAACTTAAAAAAAAAATGTCACTTTAAAAAATATTTCAAAAAATACTTCCAGAAAATGTCTTTTCGAAATTAAGCCCAAATCCATACTTTCAAAAAAAACGAAGCACAAAAAATATCCAAAAAAATGCATTACATACCTCCAAGAAATTTCCTTTGAATGTACGTCCAAGAAAATTCCTTAAACCCAAAATAATTCTTTGCAAAATCAGACCGCCTCCAAGAAATGTCCTCCAAGAAAAGTCTTTAAACCCAAAACAATTCTTTGCAAAATCAGGCGGCCTCCAAGAATTCGAAATTAAGCTCAAATCTATACTTTCAAAAAAAATGAAGAACAAAAAACATCCAAAAAAATGTATCACATACCTCCAAGAAATGTCCTTTGAATGTACATCCAAGAAAATTCCTTAAACCCAAAACAATTCTTTGCAAAATCAGACCGCCTCCAAGAAGTGTCTTCCAAGAAAAGTCCTTAAACCCAAAACAATTCTTTGCAAAATCAGACCGCCTCCAAGAAATGTCCTTAAACCCAAATCTCCAAGAAAAGTCTTTAAACCCAAACCAAGAACTTTGTAAAATCAGACTTTTGAAATGTGCGAAATGTGCGAAAATTATGAATGAGAAATGTTTTTTTGGAGGGGCTCTGCGAAATTTTCTGACCGACGGAAAATAAGGTAGAATTTCGGCCGAAATTTGAAAAATAGTTCGGCCGAACTATTAAGGCATGAGACTTAACGGCCTGTTTGCGCAAAACATAGTTCGGTCGAACTTTTTTTTCAAATTTCGGCCAAACTAACGTGTCACCAGTCACGTAGATATGATATGCATCCATTGGCTTTGTAAATATGACGAAACCAAAGTAGACTCTGTCTAGATTGTTGTAACACATTTTGTTTTCTCAAAAACACAAATTTTCAAAGAATACAACATTGCGTATTAACATGAATTCTTATGAATCATTTGATTGTTAAAAAACACACAATCAAAGAAACGCTAAGTTGACATATCAAATGTGCATAAAAAATTCCAAAAAATATGTAATAGAAAGCTAACAAAATTTTTGACAACTTTTATTTTTATCGCAAAATGAAATTCTAAATAGAAAAATTGTTATATTTTGCAGAAAGTTGAAGAACCGAAAAAAATGAAAGTGTTTTCTCAAAAAAGGGCTAAAAGTGTAACCCAACTTCACATTTTCACCCACTGTATCTTTAGTATCGATCTTATAAGAGAAACAAAAAATCATTATACAAATAACCCTGAACCTTTTAGGGTGCAACACTCTACCTTCCCTATTAACATAAAAATTTGACATTTTACTTTAACAATATAGGAATTGATACTTTATGTTTCCTACTTTATTTACATGTATACTTCCTTATGGTTACAACCATAAATTTCTTTTCTATTCACTATCCCTAGGTCACGAGATGTGGCTTACTATTTATAACTTTCTGCTCCACATGCACATCATAACACTATACTTTCTCGTTTATAGTAGCAATTCACATTGCAATGTTGTTACCTTTCACAATCATTTTAGTTTCATGCACACAACACTGTCATGCATAAAAGTATATACAAATATTCACTCATGTGTGAATGCCAATAACAATTAGGGTAAAAATACAAACATTTCCAAACCCCCACAATGTATTTCCACCAACAGAACAACACATGAAGTAACTACCTTAATCACTTGTCTACAACTTGCAGTAAGCTTTAATCAAAACCAATTCATGCATGTAACTAAATAAGCTAGTCATGCAACATTAATCACTCACTGCTACCAACCATCTAAATGTAGACATGACATGTCTTAATCAACCACTAGTTATTACTGTCAAGTCTCACTACCTATCTCATTGTTTATTTTTTTTTAACATATAAAGTATTTCATTCAATTTCCTTTAAAAACACTCTACTGTCCTATTCAAGGACATTTCCCATATTTTAAATTCATGTATTAATTTCACACACCATCATTATACACATTCATCATAGATTATATTCATTAAATGCATCAGTAATATGTCATATATGCAAACATTGATGGTCAACTCTCACTTTCACTAGTGAGTACTCAGGTTGTTCATAAGTGAAACAAAGGTTTTATTGTCCTTTATCCTAAACATATCATGAACATAGTTTTACAACAAAATTTATTAGTTACTACTCTTCAATGTTATTATAAGCATGAATCTCATGTGTCATGTAAGAAATAGGCTACTGCATATATCAATATGTAATTGTTAGGCTCATACCTAAGCTGATGCCCACTTGTAGCATACCTCAATTTATTTTCCACTTAACAATTCCCAAAGGTGTCACTGCTGCAACCTTCAGCTCTGATACCACTTATAACATCTATCAACCATTAAAAAATGATAAGATGAAAAAATTTCGAGTTATAAGCTTTTACTTTACACCAGTTAGCAACATAATATATATTAATGTAGTTACATTTAATTTGTACAAGGATAAATATTGGCACATTAATTTTCTTTATTGTGGATTGACACATTCACCATATCTCTTAGATACGTTGGCAGGACCATTCAAGATTTTCCCCTAACATATATTTTTGTAGCCAACTATACATGTAGTTTATGTTAATACTATGATATGGTTTGTAACTATGTTATGCCAAAGTAGGCCCACCGCTAGGTGACCCGCACCATGATTACGGTCTGGAACCTTACTGCTAAATAATTAAATTTAATATTTATTATGTTTAATGTGCAGTTGGTATGTTGTATTAAGCTCAGTACTATGTTCACAATTCAATGTTAATTACAATGTAATCTAAATTGACAGTCCCATCCGAGGGTTCAAGAACATGCAAGTCTTGCATTAGATTTGAGACACCTAGAGGGTTCTTAGGCCATAGATTCAAATCCGATATGACAGTCTAGAATACTCGAGGGGTAGTCAGGATATTACCCCCACCAAAACTCTCGTCATGTCCCTCATTTTCTTCAGCTTCCTCATCGCTTCTGCTCCGCAACTACCGATACTTGCATCTCCATTTCGGCTCTCTCTTCCACCTTGCAGTCTCTGTAAACCTCGTTATCTATCTTGGTAAATTACACTACTCCTCTGCACGATGTTCCCTTGATCAAAGACATACCTCCTCGCAACAGTCAGAAGTTATTAATCCAACTCTCAGATGACATAAATCTCCCACAAGTTGGTGAGTTATTTTAATGGAAGGGAATAAATTTTAATTAAATATTAATGCTTCACGAGTTTAAATTTTGTTTCTCTGCTACATCTGCAGGGATTGTGACTCAGCAGGGGACCCTACTCTCTCAGGTATCTTCCTTCACCTCTACAAAGTTCTCTGCAACTTTATATTATCCTTTCCCCATTTTTTTTTGAACTCATGGTTGTGTACCACATTTTGGGTGTTTATGCAAGTATTACTTGCCTCCCAAAACCTGCCCTTTGGGCTTTCAAATTCCTTCCATGAAATTTAACAAAATTTCATCTAAAAATTATTTATCTGGCTTCTTCAGCATCCTTGGCCTCTCAGGTCCATGTTTAGCATGTGCATTTTTTGTAAGATGAAACCCTTATGTATATGGGATGGTTGCACTCCATCGAGGGTATGTACTGTTGTTTTGGTTCTTGGACGTTATCTCGCTGTTAGTCGACCCTTTTTATTTCTAGAAAGGACCACTCTTGGTTATTCCAACGAGGATTATTAGTCTCAGTGGCCATATGTTTTTTTTCAAATACTTTACCTATTTTTCAAGGTTTTTTGTTTATTAAATTATTATGGGTTTACTGAGTTGTAGAACCTTGGAAGGTTTCCTCCAGATTTGAGAATAGAGAGAATATTTTGATGTTGCTATGAACACGAAGTAAATTGTATGCATTGAATATTGCTGAGTTGGGACTATTTAGCTCGTATATATATTAAAATTCATTAATTTCAATACTTTCCTATGTTATGATAATTTCAATACCAACACTTTTGCATTGTTAATTCATTGTTATATTTTAGTGCGATTATCATTTTAAAGTTTCTAAACCCTAATTTTGTTTCAATTCAAATCGAGCATTTGTATGCCCATTGGTCTTTTCAGTCATAATTACATAATTTTATTATCCCCTTTTTTCTAGATGTGTTCACACAATCCTATAGTTTGCATGATGTAACTTACTATTAATGTTTTTTTTTAGCTTGTAAGATGCATCCAAGCCATTACAGGACACTTAGGAAACAAAAATATTTTTAACTACAATTTTTTAATTGCACATTCTTTCCACAAGCACAGGGATAATTGAAAGGTCTCCTATCTTCGTAAATGAGTTGAAAGTTAACACATAACTTTTGCAAATTGTATTTAATATCATCGTATCTAGGTATATATTAGTCTTAGCCCCAATCTTTGATGGACTGTTCGACCTAGGATCCTTCCTGGGTTGAGCTAACCTTCCTCCACGGTTACTTCTAATAATTCCCCCAATGGCGATAATTGAGGCTATAGCTGTGATTATGCTACAGTACAAACTTATGTTGCAATTTAACCTTAGGCTATATATCAAATTATGCTACAGTTTACCCCTATCTATGTTGCCAGTTTTTCACAAAAGAATTACATAACAAATCTTATATATTACACCAACTTCTGCATTCTCATAGACTTCCTATATATAATGATAAAGAAATTAGGACACACAGATTATTTAACCTAATATTTCACCATCACAATCCTTACTAAAGTAAGCAGACAATCATCGTACATGTATGGTTCACAACTGTGTACATAGTTATCTTATTCAAGAAAAATAATTGTAAGAATTAAATACATGTGGGTGAAATCCCAAAGTTGGGAAACACTTTTTGGCGGATGGCCAGAATTTGGGTGAAATTTTTAATTTCTCGTTTGAGAAAATAGTCAACTCAATTTCTCGACTGAGAGTTTTTAGAACTCTCGTCCGAGATATTTTTGATGTTTCGCCCGAGAGTTTGATTGGGCTTGACCGAAGTTAAAATACTCTCATCCGAGAGTTTTATTGACATAAACTCTCGGGTAAACTCTTGGATGAGAGTTGTAAAACTCTCGGCCTAGATTTTTTTTAACTCTCGTCCAAGAGTTTTATTCTTATAAAAAAACCCCAAAATACTGTCTCCCCCGACATTCTACAAACCTGTACATTGGAGCATTGTCGTTTTCGAGCCACCGTGAGCACCAATGAAAAATTGGATAGATTCTAGCCAGGTATGTCTTGAAAACGAATTTTTTTTAGGTAAATTTTATTTTGTGGGCTACGTTCTCAATCACAGAATACAAAAAACGAATGCAACCAGATCTACAGGTGCTCTTTGCTATGTATTACATCGTTCATTGAAAGAAACATTTAAATAGATGAGAATTTTGAGTTTCTCCCTGAAGGTATTGTGCCATTTAATAAATTGTTTGAAATTATGAAACCTATAGACAAATTTACAAGGCCTCCCACCTCTGGAGGTATGTGCCCGTAGAGCCTATTATATCACTCATTTAAACCTTTAGCTCACACCTTGCCTTACAGTCACTCATATAAATCTTCAACTTACACCTTGCCTTATAGTCAGGGTTCTAGGACAGAGTAACTCACTCATTTAAATCTTTGGTTTGAATTAATGAGAAAGGAAAAAAACTGAAATCATGATGGTTATTCACGGGGTTAAGTGAATAACAGGCTGCCATACTAGGGGAGGTGCTTCTGTGTGAAGTTTCATGTTGGTAAGAACCATTGTCTTTTCCTGTACGCCTTTTGCATGGAGGATTTTGGTTCACGGCTGCAAATTTGATGAGGTTCGAGAGGTTGAGCGTGGACTTCATGGAGGATATCTGGCTTCCATACTAGGGGAGGTGCTTCTGTGTGAAGTTTCAGGTTGGTGAGAACCATTGTCTTTTCCTGTACGCCTCTTGCATGGAAATTATCTTTACTGAAATATTAAACAAGGCTTGTGTGATCACAGTGAAAATTTTGAATGCATCATGGAAATGCCTTGGAGGAAATCCAAGGGGATTCAAGGTTAATTAGGTAGTAATAAACCCTAGAACAGGTGGTATGGTAGAGTCTGGTACTCATACTCACAAGAAAAACTGTAGATCGCACCTATTACTACCTAAAGGAAAACCTTGAGGGAAAAAATGAACCCAAAGTTTCATGACATATGTTGGTATGGATCACAAAGGATACGACATAACCCGTACCAACATTTTCTTGGATAAAAGAAATGTCACAAGAAGGTGAAAATTAGAAGAAATATAGGACTAATATACATGTATATGGAAAATCACATGTTTGAAATAGAAGTTCAACAACTAATAATGGCTCAACGTACTAATAGAGAAACACGCACATAGTTTATTTGTATCATGCCCATTGGTAGATTGAAAACCTTATTTTATGGCATGCATGTAAAATGTGTTCAAGTGTATTCATCAATTTGGCCTCAAATTAATGCCTAAACCATTGGTCTTAGTCAAGAAATGTAGCCTTCAGTGCTTCATCGTGGAATATAACTATATCCATTTCTACTCATAATGATCCTGCATAAACAACATAAAATGACAATATTGTGGTGCATAAAGGGATTATATAGGGCTCCACAATATTATCTCTCTTTCAGTCCATTTTTTATGTTTCTAATATTATCCTTTGGCTACAAATATGTATGATCAATGTACGTTTTTTGCAAGAAGAAGAGAGGGAGCGAGAATATTAACCTATGTGGAGGAGAATGTGATCAAGTTGAAAGCATCAAGCTCTGATTGCCAACTAACCAAAAAAATTCCTTGCAATGCATCTCTTCCAAGTTAATAATCTTGTGGGGCATCAATGTTAGCTAAGGGTTTATCACGAAGGTTGTGAAACTAGGGTTTTCACAAGCCAGGACATTATCTTCATACATGCTTCTAGGACAATTTAGCAATACCAAAGGCACAACATCACAAGTTGGTTGTATGATCACTTTAATGAAAATAAGGCACAAAGACAATTGCCACACCTTCTGCAAGGGTTGAGATAAATTTTCATATAACGACTCCATATAGATTCCCAAGGAATTATGTCTACCAAGTTGAGGAATGTCGATATTGGTCTTAAAACTTGTCTACTTGATGAAAAATGTAGTAGCTGGAAAATATACATTCAATACAACAATGAACATCAAAACTCTATTCATCATCTCATGAAATCCTCCATAATTTTGCAACAAAATTGGAAACAAATCATTTAGGATTCAAAATAATCATCTCTACTTTCCTCATAATTTCTCTTCTCTCATAGTGTAAACAATTTCTATAATAATCTCAATAGAAATGTTAAGATTGATTTCACATGTGAGAGTCATTAGAAATCAGAGTCAAGTTGTACAACTAGAGGAACGATTGATCCACCTTAGTTAGTTCCATGAGATATTATGCCATGTACTATTGTTGAGCCCTTGTATGTCAAGGAGCTATAGTACCTATTATCCATTGGTTGATGACATGACTATCGATTGATAATTTGTTTTCTAATTTGTTTATGAGGGGCAGAAATTTGATTTGATACTATAGCAACAATGGCATCACGTGAGCCCTCTAGATACCCCTTCATGAGAGGAGGATTATCAGATACATTGGTTGTTTAGTTATGTCTTGTTTTCAAGTAGGTTATATTTATTATTCGTTGTGAAAAATTGATTAGTGTGATTTTTTTTTGTCCTGCACAGGTGGACGCACTCATATGACTCATGCGCCCAGACACCAAATCGAAAAAGAGGAGACCCATAGACCTATTTCCATTCGTCTCCAATTTCATAGAGCCCATTCTGAGGGGTATATTATACATAGTATAGGTACACATTAGATAAATTGCTAGTTAAAATGTTCAAGTTTACATTATATTCAATGTTGAACAGGTGAATTTTTTTTTTCAAATGACATGTGTTTAATGTGAAAACATTATGCTCCATAGGTGCAAATGTAGGAGTTGGGGTTGGCCCTATCGCTGGTGAGAAACAAAGGAGAACAATATCTCAGCCTATGACATCCATCCCACACTTGGATAGTTCTCGTTCAAGTAAAATCTAAAGGAAAATTTATTGTTTGATGTATGTTTAATGTGAAACTTATTGTGTGTCTCATGTACTTGTGTTATAAAACAATTTAATGTTTTGTACAGTGGCTAGTAGAGACCTTCATTCCTCAGAAGGGAACAATCCTAGTATGAGCGAAGAGGATGAGATAGTTTTTCCACGAGGTATTTTAAAATGACCAAACAAGTTTTTTAAATACAAATTTTCCTTATAAATTATTTAATTTTTAATATGTGCAATAATTTAACATGTTACAGGTGGTGGTCATTTCCCTCCTAGGGGGAGAGGTTGTAGGGTTCATGAGTTTGCTCGAAATCCGAGCTACGATCCCCTTTACACCCATCTCGATGATATTCCTGAGCAGATGCCTTGGGAAGATACCGTATCCTTACTTACTGTTGATGGGATGAGGGAGCATTCCATGAGATTGCGCGTTGAATTGCAAAGTTGCAATCTCTCTGCCTCTAGTTGAGATTGTATCCAAATTGTTTTGCACAATTTGGAGAGTTTGATAGAGACTTATCTTGGGGTTGGACCATCAACCCAAGTTTTTTTTGACATGATGCATAGGAGAAGAGCGTCAGTGATTGGTATCCACTCCTACAATGAAGTTAAAAGTAGGGTCATTAAATAAATGGCCTTGTCACTATTTGACTTGTGGCCTAAAGACAAAAAAAGTCTGAAGATTGCAAGATTCAATGATCCCAATATTGCACCTTATATTTATGAGAAATTCCTATATGCATACGGGAAGTTCCCAAATAATGATGAGGTGCCACAATATTTTTTTAGGATGTTGTATGCTCAATTCCGAGAGCACATGGACCGTAACTATATAGATATGGCATCCAAATTATATGGAGCTAGAAAGGGTCATACTTATGAATGACCTGATGCTATGCGAGATGTTGGGTTTAGGCTTCCAGCACCTCGTTTAGCACCTCGACCACCTAGGGTAGTTACAGTTCCAGAGGAGTTAGCCCTATCTCTAGTGCTGCATCACAGATGAGGGAGAAGATACAAGAACATATTGCAGCTACTTTAGGAGGGGTGGAAGTCGGCTTAGGGACAAGCCAACCTTCATCTAGTGCAGGATTTAGTTCGGTTGTGAGTATTCTAGATGGCATGTTGAGGGATATGGAGCGAGATGAGCTTCTGGAGTCTGCATCCTCCTGTAGAGACCACTATGAGCGAGCCATTAGACAACAAATGCACACCATGGGCGAGGTATGTACATGCATGTTTTGATCTATTTTAAAATACACATTTATAAGATGAACTAGAGTTCATGTAACATGTTTTTTTGGTGTATATACATTTAGTCTCCAAAAACTTATGCCAATATATTTATTTAACTTATGTAGTTTACAACATTCTTAGAACAACATTTCTTTGCCCCTGATCCTCCTTCTGTAGATCATGGACATGATCATGTACAGGTGCCACATTCATTACTATTTATCTATATTTTTGTACGTCAAATTGAAAATGAATTTATGTCACATAATTTTATATGGTATGAGTCTTAACATTATGAATTTTTCAGGTTAGCGCTACACATGAAGGGCTTCTCGAAGACATGATACCTTCATATGTTCGAGTGGTCTCACAAATATTATCTATCTAGATTTTTACGTTAAATTTCAAGTGACTTTAAGATGAACATAATTTATATGGTGTGGCTCTTAACATTATTGAATTTTTAGGTATGTGCTACACATCAAGTGCTGCCTGAAGATATTATTCTTTCTCAGGTTCCAGTCGTGACACAAGTATCGATACTTTTTATTAAGAATATTTATTATGTTTGTTACACCATTTTTTGGTCATCTAACCTATTATCATTAAATGGACCCAAATACACCATGTAAGACCAATTTTATCCTAAGTAAAATTGCTTTCACTATGTAAAATAACTTAATAAAACACATTTATTAGGTTGTTTATGGTCTAAACAGAAAACCTCAAAAGGAAATATTAAACAAATCTATATTTGTTTGATTTTCCTCATGGAATAATTAATTAAACAATAATAATTTAATTATTATTTCTGGTTATATTTAACCCAAAACAAGGAAATTAATTAGATAAATCCTTATTTATCTTATTATTTTCTAGGAATAATTATTTAAATCTTATTTAAATAATATTCCTTGTTAAATATGATTAAATCATTTATAAATAATTAAATAAATAATTATTTATTTAATTATTTTTCCACCATTTCCTTAAAATAATAAATAAATCATTTATTTATTTATTATTTATAAATAAAGGATATGACCCAAGTCAAAATCCTTTTCCCTCCAACAAATATAATAAAATATTCCTAAAAGGTGGTTCTAGAAGTTGGTTAATAATATTTATTCATGCACCAAGTTCTAGACTACCCTAATATTTTGTTATAAATAGAAGGGTTTTCCCATTCATTTGTGACCTTTTGTTGCATATTAGATCACTCTGGATCTATACTCTTGGTCTGACTTTGAGCCATTATCATTGCCACATTCTCCATTATTTGCTTTGTGAGCTCCCTTTGAGTTCTATGTTTGTCTGGGTTTTCTACACAAACAAGAGAGAGAAATGCTAGATCTGAAGCGCTGAGGACTTTCAAGAACCCATCCCATTGAGGAGAATTGGAAGCTCCTTTCTTGTTTTCCTCTCTGGTGCCCTTGATATAAGAATTCTTTCAAAAATATTGTTCTTGTCTTGTCTATTGGATGCATGGAGCAAAACTCTATTTTCACTGCTTAATGTCTTTTTATGCATAGATCTGGATTTGTGCAGCTTTGTCTTGATCAACTAACTGCAGATTTAAAGATATTGGCAACCATAATTGATGTTAGGGATATTTTTTATGCGTAGCTAAAGTGGCCTTTTTCCGACAAAAGATTCATACTAACAATGTTTATTATATTTCTTTTTGCAAACTTTTCTATTAACTTTGGTTTCTAATTTTTAGGCTACAGATAATATTGAGACGATGCAAACTGAGCCCCAAGGAGATCGTGTAGGCTTTGGGTCAGAGAGTGTACATTAAACCATGGTAACCTCTTACTATTTCTTCGTTGGTATCATTGCCACATTATAAACAGGCTATCTAGTGAATTTATAGACAGTTGAGAGGTTCCTTTATGTATCTAGTGAATGCTAAAACTAATACTTAATTTTCAGTAAAAACTTTGAGCCATAGTCAATTCACTAGGTTACTGATAGTATAGGTGCTTCATTTGGCTTAGAGGAATATGTAAAACTATGTCGTGGAGTCTATGATGACCTTATTTGACATTTTGTTTCCTTTTTTTATTACTTTTATTTTATTTATTTATTTATTTTTGTTTTTTTTTTGTAGTTGGAGAGTCTTCCTACTATGGTTGCAAGAGTATGGTTTGATGAACCTAACCTGCAACTTGAAGCAACTACCCAATTCTGAAAGTCGCTTTCAATTGGTATTTACATCAAATATTATGTATTAATTCTCAATGAACTATCATTTTATTTGTGTCTATTTTGTCCATCAGGAAGCTGACCATTGGTTTTGATTTTTTGACGGAGCGTAGTCCTCCTATAGAGGAAGTTATTGATGCAGCTTCTAGCCCAAGGGATTCTCTCAACCACCTATCATCAAGGTTTCTAGGCACTTGGTTAGTTTGTATACCAATCAGTTTATTAGGGGTGTACCAACAATCAACTCAATTGATTATACGAAGGAGGAGCTACTAAGTTAAGATATGATAAGTAATGTTTCCAACTGATTTCATAATGAATGAGTCTTAAAGTTGAAATAGTAATTATATATCGTTACCTCCTACCATAATTCATTTACATCATATTCCCAAATTATAACTCGTCTATTGGAAACCATTAAACGCATCACTCTGCACTAAAATTGGAAACTACCTCACAAAAATTGTCAAATTTCCATTTTTCTCTTGTAACAGTGATAGTCAAGAGAAAAATAGCTATAGTTACCATGGGAGGTTCGCTTATATATAATGAACCCACTGAAGTAGTGATCCTAGGATCTTTCGACCACGTTCAAGTTATTTTTGAATATGAAGGATGGATGGAATCTGTGCATAGGTTAAATGGTTATGATGGTGATATAACACTGGAGTTTTCCTTCATTTAGGGACAATTTTTTTTTAGTTGTTGGATTTGTTGTATAAGTGAGAGGAGACTCCAACTAAAGTAACTAATTTTCCTCATGAAGTGGAGCAGTGGTACTGAAAACAAAAACCCAAGCTTGAAATTTTGCAACAAATCCTAGAGCTAGGAAAGAGTTTGGTAACATCACTTGCTGGAGATGTTATGGGATTGTGTAATTTTAGCACATTTGTTTCCTTGACCATCTCAGACATTGTCACAATGTCAATATGTCATACTTCCTACTCAAGACCATACAAAATAAGGATGCCCATGCACAAAAAGCAAACATACCAAGATATTTCATCTCTCACCATGGCCTTATCAAGTTACTCATGGTACAAGCTCTAAACAAAGCAAGAAAATCTTGGGAAGAAGTCATTGCAACTCCAATGGTTGCAACTTCACTAAATGAGTCCAACCTTGTGTGAATCCACCCATTGAAATTGCGAAGGAGGAAGAATATATTGTCATGAATGCCTTGGCTACAAAGTACCTACTAATTCATATTAAGGAATAAGAGACAAATTCTATTACACCATAGAAGGAAAGTGATATTGACGTTGAGATAATTAGTAGCAAATCAACCACATAGAGAATGAGAGGGAATAAAAATAGGCCCCCCTGTGTTCCAGGAAAGAAGAGGACATGATACATTCCTACCACCACCCAAACCCCTGCTACTCCAAAAAAACAAGGGCAGAAGAAATCCTAGAACACCAGGAGGACACTACCCCTACTGAAACATAAGAACTGGTAGAGTCAGTGACCTAGGGTTTGAATAATTTGGTCTTGTGGCCTTGCTACTCCATAATAATCAACAAGAAGTGCTCTTGCAGAAGAATTTTACACTTTTATGGATGATGATTACATTATGAGGCCACGGATATAGTTTCTTCTAATCTCAAGGACATGACGGTTTCTATTCCCGCAAACACAATTGATGCTACTCTCAAGGACACAATTGTTGCCACTCCTGTAAGCACACTGATTGACACTTTTATCATTGACCATGAAGAATAAAGCACTACTTCTCCCATGGGCGCACCTACAACCACTCTTGTAGAGACCATTTTCTAAGAAGTGATTGTTTCCATTCCTACAAAGCATAAAAAGGTAAGCTGATTGCCTTCTTTACCTCTGTATACCTCACTTATTAGTCAAAATAAGTTACTTAGAATAAAGGACTAGGAATTGCAATTCAAGACTGATGGAATGAGGAAAAAATTATATGAATGGAAATCCTCTGATGGTTTGGATCTTCTTGGATGAAAATGACTAGAGAGGGATTTCAAAGGAGGGAGGACGGAAAGCAATGGGAATAGTGGAAAAGTTTCCTATCCAAACTTTGTGACAACTATAAATTTTGCCACATGAAGAACAAAATACAGTCAACAATCATAAAAGGCTTGATTCAATTCACATTCACATTGGTTTGTACCACTTTGCTATCCTAGTAATTCTTTGGAAGATTTTGCACATTTGGATGATTAGGTATAGGAGCTTGGGCATTTTTTTTTTTAGGTTCTCTTTGGGTGTTCACGGTGGGTTTACATTTTTCTAATTATTAGGATTATTTGATAGGCAAGAGCATGGCCTGATCTAAGGTTTGTGGCTTAGCTCTCATCACTTAAAGCATAAGATATTCTTCAACCCTCAGTGAAAGCTTCTATCTAAGTGGCCTTAGTGGCACTATCCTTAATCCTAGATTGGAGT
>CM076569.1:745532414-745598017 GCA_034641835.2 Pinus albicaulis | reverse complement strand
TGCTAGAACTTGATGGGGAAGGGAAAATCATATTGGAACCTGAAGCAGTCATGGAAAAAAAGAACTCGACAACTACGGAATCGGTCAATTTCAGAGTATCTCATCAAGTGGAAGAACTTACCCACTGAAGATTCTACATGGGAGGATGAGAATTTTATACAGAAGCACCCGGAGCTACTCAAGCGTTGAGGACAACACTTTTTTAAGGAGAGGGGCATGTTAGGTCCCTATATTACTAGTATAGTCCCTTATTGTTGTTAGTGTAACCCCCTTATTGTTATTATTGTACCCTTGTAACCCCCATTTTATTATTATTGTGCCATTAAATTATTATTGTTAGGTCGGCTAGGATTACATTGTGGCCCACTAGAATTACATTATGGCCCCATGGACTCCTATATATAGAAAGGAGGTTTTGTGAATTGTATCATCCAAGAATTGTTCATTCATGTAATGTATTGGAGGTTGCCCCCTCGAAGTGGCTTATTTCTAAGGCGTTGATATCTCTTTTCTTCTCTTTTTGGAGTTGGTTACACAACACACTAACCATCACCATATTGGTCTCTACCCAAGTTGTCCATGGCTTCAACACGTTTGTTCCAACTAGGGTTTCTACGACTAGTAACTCAACCAACAATTTTTGTCGGGCTTCCAGAGTGTTTGTCCAAATAGGGCTTCTAGGACTAGTAAATCAACCCACCAATGGCTTCCAGAGCATTTTTCCAACCAAGGCTTCTAGGAAATAATAACTCAACGAACAACCAAAGGCACAAGAAAACCAACGAAAAAATAAAAGTAAAACCCACAGCACCATGGCTATCTAGGAAATAGCAAGGCTAGGAAAAACCACTTTCAATCCATGCAATCCCCCTTGCCAATGACAAATCATAACCAAATAACCACATGCATATGCCATGCATGCCAAAACTAGTAAGATAACCGTACATGAAACTCAGTACCTGCAAGCAAAACATGTTATAGATATTTATCTCATTTTCCTCTTGAGCTTTCCTGCTTTTCTTTTTCCTTCTTGATCCAAATCCCAAATATGCCAAACTCCTCCAAGAGTTCTCTAAGAAAACTCAAATTTTCCAAGAGTATGAGAGAGAGAATAGAAAGAGAACTCTAAAAATAAACTAAAAAAATTTGGGCAAAAGCTACAAACTGATCCTCATGAGCCTTTTTATCAATGAGGCCTCTAATTTCTTCATTTTTCCATTATTTTCCTTCATTGTCTTCCTCACATGCAACCTACAAATTTTCACCTTTATTTTCTCCTTTTTTCCATTATTTTGATAAATAAAATGCCAATAAATGCCCCATCCCTTTCCAAAGCTTTTGCCATTTCCTTTGCCAATTTCCATAACTATTAATAAACCGAAATGAACACCTACTAGGATTTTTTTTCCCAACATTCAATTTGGAATACGTGTCCCATGACCAACGTCTTATTTTACCTTTATTAACTTTTTCATGGATTTTTTACTAGGGATGTTACAACTTGCTGCTACAGTGGTAGCTTCAACCTTCAATTCTTCATCAAACATGGCACTTTCCATATTTCCACAATCAATCCTTGTTTCAAAAAAGAAACCACATATTTCATCAACATAATTTTCATCCACTTTGTGGTGATATATTTGAGCATGCATGTGCTCATTAACAATTTTCAACTTCACCAAATTCATCATTTTTTTTTGGATTCATGAGAGATGCACATTCAACCTTACAAACCATTACTTCATATGAAAAATTGTCTTTGTTATTATTAAACTTAAATGCGTAAAACACTGATACAAAGAGGTCATCATAAACTACAATCATACCAGCTAGATCACACATGTTATTCACTTCTTTATTGGAAGCTTCACCATCATCAACAAGGACTACTGTTGGATTCACCAGTTCACTACTCACTTTTCAGTCACCATCCACATGTGTCTCATCAGATTGGGATTCACCATCAATGTTTCAATGGGGTTCTCGATCATTTATATGTTATTACTCTAACTCACACATAGGGTCTTAAACTTCTCACTCAACAATCTTTTATGTGTGTTTTTCATCCATATGCATGTCTGCATGATGGGTTTCAATTTTATAGTCTTTATTACCATCATCCACATTTGAGTGCGATTCTCCAAGCTTTTTTTCCCTCCTAGAGTCTTCCTCATTTAATATTAGAACTATAGTTAACTTTCTATTGATTCTTCAACGGACTGTAACATAATGTGTTGCTTTATGTCACTTTTCTTTATACCAAATTCTACTCAGAGTCTTCCACGCTTCCTAGGAAGATGTAGCTTTTGCTACCTTGCATAAGGACTTCTCATCAAATTCATGTTTTATAAGATCTAATACTAAGGTATCACATACTTCATCATATGGGTTATTAGATTGATACTCAATAAACTCTTTACATCGAAGAAAAGTTTTCATTTTGACAGTTCCCAAAAATTAAATTTTCTACTAGTAAATTTTGGAAGTGTTACGGAATTTATCCTGATCCATTCATCCTCGAATTTTTCTACTTCATGTACTTGTCTTTTATATGCCTCGACTGTGGTGAGAACCTCTATGAGATCTTCAAAATACTTTGGCTCTTCCTCTCGATTTATTTTCTCAGTTTGCTTCATTCTTACTTTGTGACCCATGGTTGTATTCTTTCTTTTGTCTTCTAGCTTCTTTCATTATTGTGTTAGCCTTCTATAAATTAAAATCACATACACTTGACTATATTTAAAAATAAACATTTTAACCTTCACTTTAACGGTGGCCCCCAACAACTACTAGAAAGTTTGCAAAGCTCTTATATGCATATTCTGATGGAGGCTCATGGCTACAACTTACGGTGGAGACTCCTTCTTTGGTCAGTGGTGGTGGCTCTTTCCTCTTGATATGGTGGTTGCTCCATAAGCTACTCACCCTAATATTTTAATAGTTGGGTTTACAAATTCTCAACAAGCTATAGTTTCTACTTATGGACCAATGTATGAAAAATTCAATTTTCAAACTACTCACAATAGCCAAGGCTCTTAGTCGAAGTATTACATGACCTTCTTAACTTGTTTGGTTCTTTGAAACCTTGTTGAACCTTGCTCTGATGCTAGTTGTTATTTATATGCAAATATAAACATGGAAAAACAAGACAAATAAGTACACAAGCTTCTTCTTAAATAAGTAAGTTCTATTCATTAATTATTCTCTCATATACATCCATCGATTTGTCGGTATTCTCTCTTCTTACTTCACATTACAATGAAAAAACCATGAGTATATAAGCACTAAACATTCTAAATATGGAATCATGCAAACTCTAACTTTCTTTTCTTCATGCAAACTATGAATTAACACTTTAACTAAACTTTTTGAACTTCACTTTAACATAAATCAACTTTTCTCTTTTCCTTCACTTAGCTTTTCTTTACAAGGAATTACCTTTTTAATTTTGACTCACTTGACTTCTAATATTAGAATTAATTAGACTTAACTTGCTTTCCTTCACTTAATTTAACTCTTCATACATTGCATGCATACGAGAGTACTTACTATTTCTATCAAGTGAAACAATATTGATATATGACAAAGTTGTAATCGATGATTGTAAATGAATTAGGAAATTTGGTCATAAGTTTGTATGAATTGCGTGCTATTATAATATAAATTGTTATATGAGACTAGAGTTCACTTGATTGTAACACATTTGAATATTTGACAACTGTTAGGTGAGTTAGGTTGTTGGTTATATAAGATTACTTTCATTCATATCATTTTCATATTTGCTATGTTAACACATAATTGTATGGAATTATTATCTACATACTTCAATAAGTGTTAAAATTATGAATTTTAATGACCGTGAAATATAAAAAGCAAGTTGTATTATATAATCACATTGTTTCAGATTGAGAAAATCGATGAGATGAAATGAGTCAGATGCACCATAAACCTGTAGTGATGGGCCATCTGGGTGCACTAAGTCAGCCTCCAATATGGGTGACTATAAGGGCATGACAATGACTTTTTAGGTTAAACTAAAGTTTATGCTAGAGGTACTCTTTCAACCTCCTTCACAATTTCTTTACATATATCTCTATTAAGTGAGGAAGATAAATCATATAATCATTCTTCCCTAGTTTGAAATGATACCAATTCCTAATAATACTTTGTTTCTTAATAATGCATTCATATTTTTCTAATTACAGATGAAAATCTTTACCAACATCTTAATACCTAATAATAAATTAATATAAAAAAATATTAAACTGCATTTTGTATAATTAGAAAGTTTTTTTACAATAAAAAAATTAAATACTAAAACTTTATCTAAGAAATAATTAAATTATTGTTATTTATATCTTTGATATATTTGTTCAATAGTGAAAAGAAAATCGAGATTTGATATATTTTATCAATAGTGAAAAGAAAATCGAGATATGACTATAAGACATATGCAAGAATCAAAATTTTGATTTTTCATTTTGAAAGAAAAAATGAAGGTTTAAAATGCATATATGGAAAACAATTGAGAAAATATTTAAATTTTTTATGGTTATATTGTATTTAATTTCTTGCAAATTTATATCAAATTTTTAGTTGAAGTAATTTAAAAAATTTCACATATTTAAAAAAATAAATAATTCTAGTTCATGGAATGTATGTCATTTGAAAATCCCCTTGTTATGAAGTATTATGTAAAAACATGAGATTCAAACTTAAATCCCTTTGAGTGGCGAACCAAAAAATAATATTTTTTATCTATTTATTTATTATATTTTTAGAATGTAGTTTAATGAAAATGGAAAAATATAATATAAAAGAAATAAAATTGACATGATTACATTTTATGTGGTTTAAATATATATATATATATATATATATATATATATATCTATATATATATATATATCTATATATATATATATATACAGTGACTCCTGCTACCTCGCCTCTGTGGCCCGCACCTCTGCAGTGGGATCCATTTTAGATCTCACATGTAATCTTCCTCGACTCAGTTCTGTGGGTGGGGTAGGTAGTTTTCTTCGTTTAGGGCTGGGTTTACTATCGCAGCACCAAACCACTCATTCCAGTTGCATTAATCATTATACCTTTCACCGCCACGCTGTCCCATTTTACCTTCGCTCATCATCTTTCTTCAATCTATCATACGAGTGCCATTATGTATGATGACTATTTGGATTATTCATATAGCCCTGAGACGGGACAAGTTTTTCCCAGGCAATTTGATTTCATGCAATGGGTCACTCAGGCTGTTAATTCCTCTGAGAAGTGCGCGCCTGACATTGCAATCTCTCCGTCCATCACCCTCGAACATGATGGTTCGTCCATCCTCACTCCTCCAGCCCTACATTCAGCTACTACTAATGACGATAACCGATCTCTGCCTATTCAGTCTGCACACAAATGGAAAAAATTCGACACAGCAAAACTGGTGGTTCATGTCAATATCCCCTGATCTAATATTCCAAGATATCTGGAAAATGCCCTGGTATGGTCATTTTTGTGGGAGGATGGCATCAAAAGAATCAATCCAAATCTGGTTGGAAGAGAATTGGAAGCCACTTCTGGGATATGTTCCAGTTTTTCATAAGCTATCAAGGGATTGGCTCATGTTTAAAGTTGTATCAAGCGATGACAAAATTAAACTCACCGAGCGGGTTTGGAATTGGGGAACGATAGGATTAATTTTACAGAACTGGGATATAAGTTTTAATGCTGATCAGGCCCCACGGAAAATGCAAAAAGTGTGGGTAATTCTACCTAGCTTCACACAATTTTTTTGGCAAAAAAACATCCTTGAAGCTATCAGTAATAAGCTCGGTTCATTTGTTGCGCTTGAAAAAAAATGGGATACAAAATTTGATAGGCGATGTGCTAAAACACAAGTCGAGCTAGATGTTCGCGATGGCATTTTTGAAGGAATTGTTCTGGAAATGCATGGAAGCACTTGGACGCAGAAATTAGACTACTGGAAGTTTCCATTTAGATTTTTTTTTTATGCTGGCAAGTTGGGCACTTAGATCAGGATTGCCCTCAGCCAGATCTCTCTCATCCACGTTTCAAAAAATTTTGGAAGAAAAAGGAAATTTTGATCAAAAAATAGGCCAATACACCTTCTTTTGATCCAATGACATCCCCTCTAGAAGATACAATGGCAAAGCAACACATTCCATTAACGTCCACTCATGAAGAAACTATTGCAGAACAATGTGTTTGTGATGAGGACGCCTCTTCTTCAGCTAAAGGTACGCCCGATGGTGGTCCTGCTTCTCCCCTAAATTCTTCTAATCATATTCTTGTTATCTACTGTATGGGTTTTGATGACTTGTCCCCTTTCCCTCCAAAGGCTCCCCTTTCTGATCTCCCTCCTTCCAATGTTCTCTCTTCACATTCTCCTCCCCTTAAGTCTCCTTCACAAGTCTCACTTGTTTCGAATTGCACGTGCCCTTCCTCCAACCCCTACACTGCTAAGCTACGATCATGCTTTTCATCCGGAATTAGCCCTGATCAATCTGTCAAAGGCAGTCTTGCTCTGGCGCCTGCTCCTAATATCACTCTCGATTGCAAGTCTGCGCTATCAAAAGCACAAAATCAAGCTTCAGTGGATGTAAACACTGGTAAAAAAAATATGATACAACGTGCTCTTAGAGCTGGGAAGGGCCTCAAAATGGGCCTCATATGATTCTCCTTTATTTCAATGTGAGGGATCTTAGGGGCGCCCCTTCACAACTCGCCCTCAAACAGTTGTGGCAATATGTCACACCCGATGTCATTTTCTTCTAGGAAACAAAGATGTCTGGTTTACGTGCTCAAGAAATTCTTTCAAAATGGCTTATTGGTTGGTCCTTTATATCTATAGAATACTCGGGGTTAGCGGGGGCCTAATCACTGCTATAAGCCCTTCCATTACTGTCATCTCCTCAGCCTATTCATCATCTTTTATTAGGGCGTCCATTTCTGATCCATAATATGGATGTTCCCTTTCCCTCATTAATTTATATGGTCCATGTGATGATAAGCAATCTTTTTGGAGGGACTTTTTTTCTTCTGGAGTTGGGACCTCAGACAATCTGATCCTGGGTGGCGATTTAAACTTCACCCTCTCCCCGGAAGAGATTTGGGGGTCTTTTGCAAGGCTCGAACCTCTCGCCCATTTTTTACTATCCTGCATAGATAGACATGGATGGGTCAATGTTCTTCCCTCAAAATTGGAGCCTAATTTGTGTAACAATAGGAAAAATCAGGATGCAATACCCAAAATATTGGACCGTTTCATAATTTATGAATCTCTTTTAGCTTCTCATCTTCGGGTGCAGGCATGTGTTGAGATAGGCAGCATCTCAGAACACAGGCCTATTGTGTTATCCTTGGAATCACCAGAATCCAAGCCCCCTTGCCCGTTAAAATTTAATCTTTCTTAGTTGTTGGAGGAGGAATATAAGGCCCTGGTGATCTCTTCGTGGACACATTTGGTTCCCTCTCAGTCTCATTCTTTCATGTAGATGTGGGCTGACAATATCTCTAAGATTAAGAGGGTTACTAAGTCTTGGGTAGAGGCGTTTCATGCCAAGCAACAAGCTCTTTTAATATCCACTGAATCTATGATAGTAAGATTTTTAAACAAAATACCTCAATTATTTTGTCTGAATTAGAATCGGAATCCTTAAAGATTTTAGATTTAAAACGACATGAGATTCTAAAAAAGGAATAACAGTTATGGCACCTAAAGGGCCGCGCGACTTGGATAAAAGAATGAGAGAATAATACAAAAAATTTCCATCGTTTTGCAGCTCATAGAAGAAATCAAAACACCGTTGTGGAAATAAAATTGGAGAATGGTGTTATGGTTCGATCCTTTGAAGATAAAGCCAGGGCAAGGGATAATAATTTCAAAAAAAATTTCCTTACTCCTGAGGGATGCCCCATCAAAGAAATTCTTCAATTTTTACAACTATTCCCTCGTTTGATCACTGATGAAATGAATAATGCCCTTACTAAAGAAGTGGACGAAATTGAGCTTGAGCATATCCTTAAAAGTTTCCAAAATGGAAAGAGCCCCGGCCCTGATGGTTTAATGATTGAATTTTTTCTCGGTTTGTTTTATTTATTGAATGATGATTTATTATTAGTAATAAATGAATCACAAAGATCAAGGAAAGTGTTGGGCTTAATAAACTCAACTTTCATTACACTGATTCCAAAAAAATCCTCGCCCAAATATTTTGATGAGTTTTGTCCAATATCTTGCTGCAATTCGATCTACAAGTTAATCTCCAAAATTATTGCTCAGCTGTTAAAACCAATCTTAAGTTGCATAATTTAAAAATAACAATTTGGTTTCTTAAACATAAGACAAATCCACGATGCAGTCTCTTTGGCTGAGGAAACCCTTCATTCTGTCCATCTTAGAAAAAATCCTTCTTTCGCTCTTAAGCTGGATTTGTCAAAAGTATATGATAGGGTAAATTGGACTTTTATCGGGCTATTACTTATTCATATTGGCATGGCATTGGAAGTATTAGAATGGATTATGGGATGTATTCAATCAACCTCCTTTGTTGTTTTGATTAACGGTTGTCCCTCTACTTTATTTCTCTCCTCTAGGGGTCTCAGACAGGGGTGTCCACTCTCTCCTTTCTTGTTCCTATTGATTGCTAAAGCCCTAAGTCGCTTATTTAAAAATTCCAAATCCTTCGGCAGTCTAAATGGAATCCATATCGCTGGAAACAAGTCCCTCACCCACATCCTTTTTGTGGATGACATCCTACTTTTTTGTAGCGCTTCCATTGAGAATGCCAGAACCTTGCAAGATATTTTGTGTCTCTTTCAAAAAGAAACTGGGATGCAAATAAACATTGATAAGTTTGTTTTGGCCATAAAAACATTTCTAATCATATTATTTCTCAAATAAATCTCTCGCTCCCTTTTCCCACATGTACTTGGGATTCAGGTTTTAAATATTTGGGTTTTGTTTTAAAACCAGACTCTTATTGCTTCAAGGATTGGCTATGGCTCTACCAGAAGGTTGAGAATTGAATCTCTCATTGGACAAATCACTTTCTCTCCCAGGGAGGTCATTTTTTTCTTCTAAAATTAGTTCTTCAAAGCATACCAGTGTACTGGGCCACCATTGCTTCGATCCATAAAGGAATCCTTCAAAAAATTAGGAAGAAATTATTTTCCTTTCTTTAGACTACAAGCAAAAAAAATGAAGGTATCCCTCTGGTTAAATGGTTGATGCTTGCCCGGCCAAAAGATTTAAGGGGATGGGGCATAAAATACATTCCGACTTTCTATCTATCCCTCGCTGCAAAAACTTTAAGGAGACTGTGTGAAAACTCAGATTCTCTTTGGAGTAGAGTCATCTGTGCAAAATGTTATCCTGGACAATATCTTATTTCTTGGTTTAGAAATCTTAACAAATCACACAAAAATGCGTCCATTGGATGGAAGGCAATGGTCTCAGCCTTCCCTTTCATTGGTCAATGGACAGCTTGGATTATCGAAAATGGAAAATTGGTTCGAATTGGGCTAGATCTGTGGGTAGGGGCAGGAGAAAATTTACATCTCTCAGAGGGCCTTTGCTCTCTCCTTAAATAAAAATGCATCGATACCATTGCGGACACTATTGCAAACTTGCCACAAGCCTGGGGATTACCGGGATGGAAAGACGCTCTTTCTCTAGGAATGCCACAATACCTGGCAGCTAAATGGATCTCATTTATTTCTTTACTTGTGAGAAATTTCATTCACCTGGAAATGGAGGTTGAGGATATGCTGGTTTGGTCAAAGAATGGTTCAAATGGATCATACACTGCGAAGATCAGTTACAAAACAATGATGGAATCCTCATCCAGTGAAGAATTGTTGTTTTGGTTGAAGCCCTTATGGAAATCCCCTGGCCCAAAAAAAAGCCAAGTTCATACTTTGGCTTTCACTCAAAAATCGCCTCCTTTCTTGGCACAATTTACAGTGGTGGGGTTGGTAGGGCCCGAGTCGTTGCTACCTCTGTGGATGTGCAGCAGAAACAATTGCTCATATTTTTTTCTCTTGTTCTTATGCATAATCTATTTAGATCTGTTCTTCGTCTTCAATTACTGCTCCTCAAATGACCTCGGCAGACTCCTTTGAATCAACACTGAAGCAATGGTGGAAGGAACCTGGGGTAAACTCCTTTTCAGCCTTTCCTGCATTATTCTCTTATGTCATTTGGTGGGCTCGTATCATAGCTATATTTAATGAGAAATATATTCCTGAAGAGCTAACAATGACATTAGTTGTTCAGTGGGCATTCAAGCACAAATGCACTCCCAAAGCGCCCAAAAATCGATCCATGGTGCATCTAGTAATCGACCAGAGTTCTTCATGGGAATTTTTTGATGGTGCTTTTCAAGGCTCTCCTCCTTTGACAGGAGCAGGGCCTGTACTTCATGCTTCACCAGTCTCAAAATTTCACATAATTTTTACTTCAGGCCATGGATCAAACAACAAGGCTAAGCTTTTTACTTTATGGGTTGTTCTTCATGTGGCCAAATCCAAAGACATTACTTCTTTACAATGTTTCGAATATTCTAAAATGGTGATAGATTGGGCTCTTCAGAGGTCAAAAATACACTCTACACACCTACAAGCCATCCTTCGAAGCATTCGACATTTATCACAAGGCTATCATTTCCTCTCTTTCAAACATGTGTACCCGGAAACAAATTCGGAAGATGATGGCCTATCAAACAGAGCTCTCACTCTTCCCCGATGCACACTAAAGATTTTGGATATCTCTTCTAAACTGGAGGAGACTCACCTGGTTTAATTTTCGGCGGAGAACAAATATGCCTTCATTTTTTTTTATCTACGGTTTTATTTTTGGATTGATCCTGAACAGGTGATTATATGAATGAATATGAAGCGTGAAGGATATTTGGATCAACATTAGAATCAATGCAGTGAACAAGATAAATTTCGGTTCTTTTTTACTGTTTTTTAATAGCAAATCAGAAAGAGGGATACCCATGAGGAATTTATGAAAAAACTCTTATAAAGAGTCCAAACCGCTCGAGGAGCAAATGTAAAAACCCCATTTTAGGGGCTAGTCTATTATTTCTCATAAAATAAAGATTTTTTTCCATGGAATATATATATATATATATATATATTCAAAAATAAAAAATATAACTATCCACTATCCACTCATACAATTTCATTCCAAACTTCCATAATACTAATGGTTATGTCTTAATTGCTAAGTGTCTTAATTGTCATTGTCTTAAGTTGTTATTCTCTTAAATATAAGTTTAATATTAAAATATTTTTGTCTCAAACTACTTTTGTCTTAAATATAAATTTTGGTATTAAAATATTTTTGTCTCAAACTTCTTTTGTCTTAAATATAAATTTTTGTCTTAACATATTTTTGTCTCAAATTGTTTGTGCCTTAAATATAAAGTTTTGTCTTAAAATCTTTTTTCCTTATATTTTTTTTCTTAAATTGTTTTTGTCTTAAATATAAATATAAAGTCTTCTCATATTACTTTTGTCTTAAATTTTATATTTAAGACAATTCAATTGATATTAAATTTTAATATAAAATAACTAAAATAAAAAGTGACTTTTTAAGACAAAATATTTCTTTTGTCTTATAAAAAATGTCTTAAAAATGCCCTCGTCTAGTAGTGCATGAAGGAGTGAAGTCACTACTTACTCTAATACCATGATAGAAATTGAAATAGAGAGGACACACATATTGTGCACACAAATTACACACTTTACTATCTTATTATTAATCACAATAATTACATATATATAAGACATGAATCACTTTCTAAGCAGCTAGATCATTAATACAACTAGTGCATAGGAAACAACATCTAGACTAGAAACAACATCACATGACAAGAGAGTGTTCCTTCCAACACATGTAGTATTAATAAACCATGACATTCACTCATGCTTACAGATTAAGAATTTTCATCATATACACTAATGTTATATAATGTGACTGATGGTTTTTTGAACATATGATAATGATAAACCATGATATTGCCACGCTAACCCTTAACATGGCTAAATTTTTACCCATAAAATTTTAACCTAGCAACTTAACCTTCACGTCACTCCATTAATACAAGTGAGTTATGATAAATCTACTAATATTATTGTTATATATATATATTATTAAATAAAATAAAATTATAAGTTATAATTTATTTAGCTTCTAAAATTTTACCGAGTTAAAATATATTAGGGATAACAGTTTTGATATGATTTAGATTAATTTGTATAAGTATTTAACGACTATTTGATTTATATAGCGTATTTTCAAAATTTCACCGCCGAGCATGCGCTCCATTCACTGTTTATCCACTCGAGCCTGCCATGCACCTCCATTGAACCTGCGGCGATCCTTTTGAACGTGAATTGTTGGAATTTCTAAGAATTCTAGAACAATAATGGAGAGAGTAATACTCTCCTCTTTAACACAGAGAAATTTAAAAAAAATTACTCATGGGAGACAGATTTTCCACATGAAATTCTATATCATTAACTTCAAAACAAAAAATATTACAAATCTGGACTGCTTCAGAAACGCAGTGCTCAGAATAGACTTCATTGTCTCAATAAAACCATAAACTGTCTGTTTATTTCTTACGCTCTGTCCCTCACAAAATAACACTGCTGTGTTTTTTTTAATTCGCACTGCTGTGCATACAAAACTAAAACTTACTTTTACCTGACAGGATTTTTAACTTTTATATGATGCGCATATTAAATAAAATTTAAAACAAAACATATTAAAATGAAACTTAAACAAATCTATCACTGCATCGTGTCCGGTCTTAACACATAACTCACGACCCTTTTTAAAATCCCGATCACCGATTGCAAACCAGACGCGATAACCGTTTTAACTCCGCTGTATAGCACCCATTGGGTTCGAGCTTCAAATAACACAAAACATCAATCGTCGGACTTTCGATTGCGATTAACGATCAGATGCGATGAGCACATTTAAATCCGTCATATAATATGGCTTCGGGTCCGGACTTCAAATGTTAATCGGGCCAAATAAACAAAGGCATCCGATTTTGATAATGTGATCGGTAAGACGGATCCGTGATGGAATATAAACTGTGCTTTAATAAACCATCGGGTCCAGTTCAAATAATTGCTCAATCGGGCCATAACAATAATCGCTCCCAATTGATTCACTTACGATTCAATATGACATTGCCACGTGGTCTGTGGGACCAGCAGACCTTGGCATTGGTGGAGGGCAATTACAATAATACATGTGATTTAACACATCACATCAGCCCAAAAACAAAAATGGTTGCGGTATTAATTATGTAATACCTCCGATTGCGATGAACGCATCGGACCTCCAACATCAACAAGACACTTGATCTTTAAAATATTTCTGCTGTGAAATATATGTGAACCATTCCGCTTGCGGAACTCGCCACATCAACAAGACACTGCAAGTATATCTTGCGATTACCGCCTCATTCATTAACTCCGTCGATTAAATTGGTAAGGCTTTAAAGCCTGATTCAACCTATAATCAAAGCTCTGCACTGCTGGCGAGACTTTGAGTCTGAGCATTTAAATCTACTCTTAAGAAATCGGCTACTGCCTTAGATTAAATATCAAAGGGGTCTAATCTTATCTGCTCTGTACTGCACCTGTGCAGCTTTCCAATCCTTTTGCAATTACATTAAGACAGCGGCAACTGCCTTTGCTAAGGCTTCAATGTGCCGCATTTCTCTCACTTCTGCACTTACTGCTGATTGACTTCAGTAGTTGGAATTAATTTCCAACACTCCCCCTTAATTTCAACTGCTAGGTTTTTCTGCATACCCAGGCATTTCCTGAAATGTTCAAAGCTTTTCTGCACAAGTGGCTTTGTGAGGATATCCGCAAATTGATCCTCTGTTCTGCAATGTTGGAAAACTATCTCACCATTGTTAACCAACTCACGTATGAAGTGAAACTTGGTGTCAATGTGCTTTGTCCTTTTATGAAAAACTTAATTTTTAGACAATGCAATAGATGAACTATTGTCACAATAAACCACTGTCCCTTTTACCCGTTCTTGGCATAAAATTCTCAACATTTTTCTCATCCAAACTGCTTGGCACGCTGCTGCTGTAGCTGCCACATATTCTGCCTCTGCTGTAGACAACGCTACAATGGGTTGTTTCTTAGAGGCCCATGAAATGGCTCCTGAACCCATGTGAAAAACATAACCGGAAGTGCTCTTCCGATCATCTACACTTCCAGCCCAATCACTGTCAGTGTATCCAACTAAGTCTAAACCTTTTGAAGCAGTATATAAAATACCAAACCCTTTTGTACCTTTAACATAACTCAGAATTCTTTTTGCTGCCTGTCGATGTCCATCCTTTGGCTTTTCCATGAATCTGGAAATCAAACTAACAGCTTGCATTATGTCCAGCCTAGTTGTAGTCAAATACATAAGGCTGCCAACTATGCTCTTGTATAAGCTAGAATCAAAATCCTTACTGATGTCCTCTCTGCTGAGTTTTAATCCCATCACTGTGGGAGTGTTTGCTGCTTTTCTTTCCTGCATGTTAAATCTTTCAAGCACCTCATTAACATACTTTTCCTGTGAGATAAAAATCTCATTTTCATCGTGTTCTACTTCTATTCCTAAGAAGTATTTCAACAAACCCATGTCAGTCATTTCAAATTCTCCTTTCATGACTGTTTTAAAATTTTCAATAAAGTAACCATCATTACCAGTGAAAATAACATCATCAACATACAAAACTACAATCAATATTTTTCCATCCTTTTCTTTGATGTAGAGGGTGGGTTCTCCCTCACATTTTTCAAAACCATTTTCTAGTAGATAGGAATCTATCCTACTATACCATGCTCTTGGTGCTTGCTTTAGCCCATAAAGAGCTTTCTTCAACTTGCACACTTTGTGCTCTTGGCCTTTCTTTTCATAGCCGAGAGGTTTTTCAATGTAAACCTCTTCCATTAACACTCCATTTAGGAATGCTAACTTCACATCCATTTGGTAAACTTTCCACTTGTTTTTTGCTGCTATGGACAACACTGCTCTCACGGTTTCCATTCTAGCAACCGGTACGAAAGTTTCCTCATAATCTATCCCATGCTTCTACTTATAACCTTTGACAACAAGTCTTGCCTTGTGTCTCTCTATTTTTCCTTCAGCATTACTCTTGATCTTGTAGACCCATTTAACTCCAATGACATCTTTACATTTTGGGATTTCAACCAAATCCCAAGTCTTGTTTCTTTCTATGGCATTTATCTCCTCATCCATAGCTTCTATCCATTTCTTATCCTTGATAGCTTCTTCGAAATGAACAGGATCATCAACATGAAAATATAAAACAAACAAAGAATTGATACCTTCATTTTCTATATCTTGTTCATATATGTCTTTCAAAATTATGAACTTCTTACCTCTTTAATTAGATGTACAAGTGCTTGAAGAAGCACTTGAATTTCCTCCTTGTGGTGTGCTTGGAGAAGCACTTTCATTTCTCCTCAAGGGTGTGCATTGCTGCTCTTGTGTTGGTGCTGCTGTTTGGGGATGTATTTCAACCAAATCATCATTATTTTCATCATGAGATAAACAATGTTTAACATTCACTGTTTTCTCTATGCTTCCATCCCAAGCTTCCTCTTCAATAAACTGAACATCTCTGCTCACAATAATATTCTTGGTGGATGGGTTATACAACCTATAAATCTTGGATTCCTCACTGTATCCAATGAAAATACATTTCTCCCCCTTGTTGTCCAACTTCTTCCTTAGCTGATCTCGAATGTGTGCATAAGCCACACATCCAAAAACCTTCATGTGTGTGACACCTTGCTTTGTGCCACTCCATGCCTCTTCCGGCACTTTGTTCATAACTGCTTTAGTAGGGCACCTATTCAAAATGTATGCTACACAATGTACAGCTTCAGCCCAATAATCATTAGGCAAATGCTTTTCCTTTAACATACTCCTTACCATGTCCATTATGGTTCTATTCTTCCTTTCGGCTACTCCATTTTGCTGCGGAGTATATCTAGTTGTAAACTTCTTATGAATACCATTTTTTCTACAAAAACATAGAAAATATTTGGAGATATACTCACCTCCTCTATCATTCCTTAGGACTTTGATATGCAGCCCACTTTGGTTTTCCACAAGTGCTTTGAAATTGCTAAATTTTTCAAACACTTCACTTTTGTTTTTCAAAAAGTAAACCCAAGTTTTTCTTGTAAAATCATCTATGAATGTTAAGATGTAGTGGCTGCTTGCAAGTGATGGAGTTTGCATCGGTCCACAGAAATCTGAGTGGACAATTTCTAAGGGTGCTTTTTCCCTTATGCTTTTCCCAGAAGGAAAAGTTTCTCTGTGTTGTTTCCCCAAGATACAACCTTCACAAAGGCTGTCCAGTTTCTCTATCAATGGTAGACCTCTTACCATTCCTTTTCTGTTCAACAGATTAAGACCTCCAAAGTTGAGATGTCCAAATCTCAAGTGCCACAACCAATTATCATCTTTTGGTTCGCTTTGGAAAGTCTCTTGTGCCACTGCTGCTTTCTCTTCACCATTCTTCAAATTTGCTCTCATTCTGAGAGGGAACATCTTGTTCCTCGTCATCTTCACTTCAACAATACATTGTTTGCTGGGTGGTTTATCCATGATGGTACAAACATCATCCTCAAAGAAAACATTATACCCCTTATGGACAAGCTGTCCAATACTTAAGAGGTTACACTTCATTCCTGGAACATAATAAACATCTGCTATGGATTTCTTTGCACCTTTCCTTGTTAAAACATTTACAATCCCTTTTCCCATAACATAAACTTTGCTATCAATTCCTAGTGTGACTTGTGACTTCACACTCTCATCTAACATAGAAAACATTGTTATGTTTCCTGTCATATGGTTACTACAACCGGAGTCTAGAAACCATAAATCTTCATTCTTTTCTTCAGCCATATTACAAGCTAAAAATAAATTATCTTGGCTGATATTTTCTCTAGTGAAATTTGCACTAGTTCTACTTCCCATATCATGTTGCTTCTTTCTACATTCGTTAGCATAATGACCATATTTTTTACAATAGTGACATTGGACATTGGATTTATCATACATTTGTTCTTAATCATTATGCTGACCACTCTGCTAGCTGCTGCCTTGGCCGTGGCTATGATTTTGACTGTTGCACCTTCCATGTGAATTTGAAGGGTTGTTCCTTCCACCTCTATTTTGGCTTCTGCCTCTTCCTCTGTTGTTTCCTCTGCCTTGCCCTCTTCCTCTTCCGAAAGACATCTGGGTCTTAAAGGCATGTTCAAGAGATGAGTTTTCACTCCTACCCAATCTATGTTCATGGGTCATCAGTGATGCATGTAGCTCATCCACTAAAAACTTTGTGAGATCCTTAGTCTCCTCTATGGTGGTGACAATCACATCGAATCTTGAGGGTAGACTCCTCAAGAGTTTTTCAACAATCCTCTTGTCTTCAAGAGTCTCTCCATGAGATCTTATTTGTGTGACCATTCCAATCACATGAGTGAAGAATGAGTCAATAGTATCTGACGCTTTCATACAGAGAGTCTCAAAGTCTCTCCTTAGCAACTACAGTTTTGTTGTCTTCACTTTTTCCATGCCTTGATAGGCTGTCTTGAGAGTTTCCTATGCTTCTCTGGATCTCTTGGTTGCTTCTATCCTTGGAAACACACTCTTATGCACTTCTTGATACAATAAGAAAAGAGCTTTGGAGTCTTTCTTCTTATTTCTCTTCAGCATCTCTCTTTCTGTCTGAGTTAAATCATCAAACTCTTCTTCATCTGTCGGCTCTTCAAAGCCATCCTCAACAAATTCCCATAAGTCTTGGGAGACAAATAATGCTCTCATAGTTATTGACCAGTAGTCATAATTTTTCCCATTAAACATTGGAAGATGGATATTTCCCATACCCATACCAGTGCTGGCTCCAACCATTCTGCACTCTTAACTATGATTCAAAAACACTTGACTGTGTATTTAAAATAGCTCACTGTTCTGCAACAGTAACACAATAAATTGTATAGAGAAATAACTTGAAGTCTTTTTGGATGAGTCTTAACTCTGCTAGAGAAGTTGCTGCAAAAAAGAACTCCTTTCCTTCAGCTTCTTTGATCTTCAAAGAGCCTGGACTAGCTTTGATACCATGTTGGAATTTCTGAGAATTCCGGAACAATAATGGAGAGAGTAATACTCTCCTCTTTAACACAGAGAAATTAAAAAAAAATTACTCACAGGAGACAGAGTTTCCACATGAAATTCTATTTCATTAACTTCAAAACAAAAACTATTACAAATCTGTACTGCTTCAAAAACGCAATGCTCAGAATAGACTTCACTGTCTCAATAAAAGCATACAATGTCTTTGTATTTCTTACGCTCTGTCTCTCACAAAATAAAATTGTTGTGTTTTTTTTAATTCGCACTGTTGTACATACAAAACTAAAAATTACTTTTGCCTCACGGGCTTTTTAACTTTTATATGCCGCGCATATTAAATAAAGTTTAAAACAAAACATATTAAAATGAAACTTAAACAAATCTATAACTGCATCGGGTCCGGTCTTAACACATAAGTCGCGACCCTTTTTAAAATCTCGATCACTGATTGCAAACTGGACGCAATGACCGTTTTAACTCCACCGTATAGCACCCATCGGGTCCAGGCTTCAAATAACACAAAAAATCAATCCTCAGACTTCCGATTGCGATTGACGATCGGATGCAATGAGCACATTTAAATCCATCATATAATATGGCTTCGGGTCCAGACTTCAAATGTCAATCGGGCCAAATAAACAAAGGCCTCCGATTGCGATATTGAGATCGATAAGACAGATCCGCGATGGAATATAAATTGTGCTTTAATAAACCATCGGGTCTAGTTCAAATAACTGTTTAATCAGGCCATAACAATAATCACTCCTGATTGATTCACTTGCGATTCAATATGACATTGTCGTGTGGTCTGTGGGACCAATGGACCTTGGAATTGGTGGAGGGCGATTACAATAATACATGTGATTTAACTCATCGTATCGGCCCAAAAAAAAAAAGGGCTACGGTATTACTTATGTAATACCTCCGATTGTGATGAACGCATCGGACCTCCAACATCAACAAGACACTTGATCTTTAAAATATTTCTGCTGTGAAATATATGTGAACCATTCCGCTTGCGGGACTCGCCACATCAACAAGACACTGCAATTATATCTTGCGATTACCGCCTCATTCATTAACTCCGCCGATTACATTGGTAAGGCTTTAAATCCTTATTCAACCTGTAATCAAAGCTCTGTGCTGCTGGCGAGACTTTGAGTCTGAGCATTTAACTCTGCTCTTAAGAAATCGGCTACCGCCTTAGATTAAATATCGAAGGGGCCTAATCTTATCTGCTCTGTACTGCACCTGTGCGGCTTTCCAATCCTTTTGCAATTACATTAAGACAGTGGCAACCGCCTTTGCTAAGGCTTCAATGTGCCACAGTTCTCTCACTTTTGTACTTAGTGCTGATTGACTTCAATAGTTGGAATTAATTTCCAAAAAATTGAATAGGGGAAAATAAATATGAAAGCAAAAAAAGAAAAAAATCTAACGTGCAGTCTCACCTAGTGGAATGGGTGGGCAGAGAAGATGGACAGTGTCAATTGAATAAGGACAAATAAATATGAAAGCGAAATAAAAAATGGGTGGGCAGAGAAAATGGAGAGTGTCAATTGAATAGCGGCAAATAAATATGAAAGCGAAATAAATAAATAAAAATGTCTAATGCACAGTCTCACCTAGTGGAATGAGTGGGCAGAGAAAATGGAGTACGTCATTTTAATAGAGAGTGCCATCGTAGAGAAAGGAAATGGAAAATCGTGAGATACATAAAATAAAAATGAAAATAATAATATTTAAAATTAGGATTTGAATTAATCTCCTCAATTTATTACTAAAGAATATTCTAACTTTTATTGCTCCTTTTAAGGAATATTTCCATCCATCTACTTTCGTAGTATAAATTTCTAGAAGCCATGTTCTAAAATAAGGTCACCCCTAGACGTAAATATGTTGTTAACCGTCAACCTGCCATGGCCATTCCGTCTTCGATGTCTACATCTCTGACGAAATTGTTGCGTATTTCATGCGTGACATTGTCTAGGTTAAATCTGGACGAATATCCTCTCACTTTCACTTTAATTCAGTAGATGCTATTTATTATTTTGTCTCGGTTGTTTACATATGGCTATTAATATTTCTGGAGTTATAGTTTTATTAATGTTAATTTCATTGTCCCAATATATGGGAATTTTCAAATTTAGGCCAATGCAAAATCCAACAACTAGCATATATTACATAAAAATTGTATTAATAAAATTGTAGCTCCGAAATATTGATTACCCCGTCATATAGTCGCGAGTCGCAGTTGATGTACGAGGAATACAAGAGTGGGTGGCTAGGAGCCCATCTACAATCTTGCCCAGGTGGATTTCCCTGGATACCAATGAAGTGTTATCGAGTTGCCTCACCATGACGATTACAAATGTGGGTTCGAGCGGTCTAGTGATTGTAGCCGCAGGAAAGCGAAAACCACTGGAGAAGAGTGAGACAAGTACTCGTTTCTCTAATGGTTTTATTCGCGTGTTCTTTGTTGTAATTTATATTTAGTAATATTTTCGGATTTTGATGAGATTAATAAAATTTTGTTCTTTGTTGTCATTTATATTTTGTAATTTTTAGGATTTTGATGAGATGAATAAAATTTTAAAAATGATAATGTATTTTTGAATTAGTATTACTTTTTGTTTGATCAATAATGTAAGTTTTTACAAAACTTTATTTTCACATCAAATCTATAATTTTAAGAAATAGTAACCTTCAGACATCTAAATCCTCAAAATCACCATAATCACATGCAACCTCCACTACACCAACCCATGGCTGCATTTTAAGACACACTAAGGAAACCCCGTTGACTCTCATTATCATTATTCACCTAGAAAGATTACTCCAACTAAATAAATATTTTTCGAAAAGATAGCAATTCGAATGCCCATTATCCAAAGTTCCAAGAATCGGCGGTGGTGCGCGGTCGAAAGTATTGACGGCTGGGGACGGATTAAAGACTCATGGGTCGGAAACCTACGTGCTTTGGAAGAACCCGCTATGCTGAGAGCCAGCAAAAATGTGGCCTTACAGGTCGGGAAAATGCTAAGTCACTCGCCGGAAGTGGTGGTTATCCACTCACTTGTTGAAATATTAAAGTCACCTGCCAGCCTTGGGCAGAAAGAAGAAAGTACAAAGGCAGCAGAAGCAGATTTTTGAGTGCATAGCACTCTGTATTTAAGAAGAATAGAAGAACCGTAGGAATGAATTTAATCTTTGATGGGCTGCAGCCACAAATGATAGAGAAGAATTAAATTTGTGATGGGCAGAGCCGTTTTGCAAGAAGAACGAAGATTTCTCGTAGATCTGAACTACGGAGGAGCAGTTTTTATTAATACAGTCATTTCGGGCTTTAAAGCCCTCAACAACCAAGTATGAAGAGAAATTGATTAAAACAGCAGAAAGTCCTTTAAATTCTGAAGAGGCAGGATAAGTGGTCCCGAGCACTTTATGCGCAAATCGCATTTTTTTTGGTGCAGTGTCTTTTTGTTATGGAGTTCTGCGATGTGATGCGATCACAGTCGCAATCGCAAATTGCAATACATATATGTTTTATATTATAAATGTCTTGCAGATGTGGTAATGTTTTGCGGTGGAACGGTTGTATATTACACAACCAAAACTTATGTTATAAATCGCCCTCCACCGCAATCAAGGCCCATGGGTCCACAAGACCACACGGCATTATATCATATAATCGCGACGCGATCGTTGCGCCATCGCACGATCGCAGATCGCATATTACAATTGTGTTCCGCCATATGTTTCTGTCGGTTAAAAGTTGCGATGCGATGCGATCACGCCATCGCAAATCACAACATCATGTTTGTTAAACAATTCCGCCGTGTTTTGTTTGATGGCCGATATTGTGATTGTCGCGTCATTGCACCATCGCAATATCGCAAGTCGCACCATCGCATTTTTTGTTGTTCCGCCGATCCGCCGATCGCGATGGCCGACTGCGATGTGGTCCCCACTCGTACGTCGCGCCTATGTTAAATTTTATGTTTGGGAGTACATTTTCCTTTGTAATTTGGTTTTATATTTTGTTTTAAGTTTTATATATGTTTCATGTTTTTTTTTTCCCGCCGCACTATATAAAGTGAAAAAGGTCCGAGAGCCTATTGATTATTGTTGTATTGCATTGTTTTCGCACAGCAGCGTGGAAGAAAAGAAAAACACAGTAGTGTTGGTTTTCAAGAGTCAGAGTGTATTGTTTTGAGAGAGACAGAGATTTTTTTTGTGGAGCACTGCGTCTGTAGCAGTCTTACTCATATTTTGTGAATCCCTCCAGTGAGGAAGAAATTTGTAATATTTTTTAGTTCTGTTTAATGAAATAGAAGAAAGCATTTTCATGCCATCTCTATCTGCTAGCAAAATTTTTTTTTTATATTTCTCTGTGTTGAAAGGGGAGTTTACTTTCTCCATTTCTATTGTTTGAAATTTTCAATATTCCAACATGGTATCAGAGCTAGTTCAGGCTCTTTGAAGGTTTCAAAGAAGCTGAAGAAGAAGAATACTTGTTGCAGTGTCTTCTCCAGCAGTGTGAAAGCTCAACAGAAGTCAAAGTTCAGGTATTTCTCAAAGATAACAGAGGTGTTGTTTTGGTTTAAAAAGAGTTTGTTCTTTCGAAAAGGAAAGACAGTTTGTTTAACTTCAGAAGTTCAGTTTAAAAGCAATGGCTGGACCAAGCACTAGTATGAACATTGGAAATGTTCAGCTTCCATAATTTAATGGAAATAATTATGATTATTGGGCCATTACCATGAGAGCCCTGTTTGTCTCACAAGACTTATGAGAGTTTGTAGAAGATGGTTTTGTTGAACCAGCTGATGAGCAAGATTTTAATGCCTTAACTCAAGCAGAGAAGGACCTATTGAAGAGAAATAGGAAGAAAGATGCTAAAGCTCTCTTCTTATTGTATCAGGCAGTAAATGAGAGTGTGTTTCCAAGGATAGTAGCAGCTAAGCGATCCAAGGAGGCATGGGAAACTCTGAAAGTAGCCTATCAAGGTAAGGAGAAAGTTAAGATAGAAAAACTTCAATTGCTGAGGAGAGATTTTGAAACTCTTTGCATGAAAGAGTCAGATAATGTAGACACATTTTTTACACATGTGATTAGGATTGTAAATCAGGTAAGATCCCATGGAGAAACTCTTGAAGAAAGAAGGATTGTGGAGAAACTTTTGAGATGCTTACCCTCAAAGTTTGATGTTATTGTTACCACCATAGAAGAGACCAAAGATCTCTCACAGTTCATAGTGGATGAACTTCATGCCTCACTAATAACTCATGAACAGAGATTGAGCAGATATGAACATTCATCTCTTGAGCACGGGTTCAAGACCCAGATGCCTTCAGGAAGAGGAAGAGGTCAAGGCAAAGGAAGAGGAAGAGGCAAAAGCCAAAACAGAGATGGACGGAACAGCCCTTCACATTCACATGGAAGGAGCAACAATCAAAGTCAGAGCCACGGCCAATGCAACAGCCAGCAAGGTGGACATCAACACCAACATGCTCATGGACAAAGGTATGACAAATCCAATGTCCAATGTCATTATTGCAAAAAATATGGGCACTATGCCAATGAGTGTAGAAAGAAGCAAAATGACATGAAAAATAAGCAAAATGCCAATGTAGCAAAAGAAGAAAAGAACCCAAGTAATGTGTTGTTAGCTTGTAATGTAGCACAAGATAGAGAAGATGATGTTTGGTTCTTAGATTCAGGATGTAGCAATCATATGACTGGAAACAAAACAATGTTTTCCAATCTAGATGAAGAAGTAAAATCTAAAGTGACCACAGGGACTGATACTAAGATCTCTGTCAAAGGAAAAGGCAGAGTTATTATTTGAGCAAGAAATGGTGAGAAAAAAAAATTTCTTGATGTATATTATGTCCCAGGTCTGAAGTGTAATCTTTTGAGCATTGGGCAGCTCATAAACAAAGGTTACAATGTAATTTTCAAAGATGATGTGTGCACAATAAAAGATATACCTCCAAGCAAGAAAATCATTGCTGAAATTCAAATGACCAGCAATAGAATGTTTCCACTCAAGCTCAACACTGACTTGAAAGGAAAAGGAAAGAGCATAGCAGCTGTAACACAAGAAGCCTTTCAGAAGGAAGCAAAGAATGAAAATTGGTTATGGCACCTGAGATTTGGACATCTCAATTTTGGAGGATTAAACTTGTTGCACAGAAAAGGAATGGTAAAAGGTTTACCATTGATTGAGAAGCCTGACAGCCTATGTGGAGGCTGCATCTTGGGAAAGCAACACAGAGAAAATTTTCCATCAGGGAAAATCATAAGGGCTAAAGCACCCTTAGAGATAATTCACTCAGATTTATGTGGGCTGATGCAAACAACATCAGTTTCAGGCAGCAACTACATGCTGACCTTCATAGATGATTTCACAAGAAAAGTGTGGGTTTATTTTCTGAAATATAAAAGTGAAGTCCTTTAGAAATTTTGCCACTTTAAAGCTCTTGTAGAGAAACAGAGTGGGCAGTATATTAAAGTTCTCAGAACTGATAGAGGAGGAGAATATATATCAAAGGAATTTATGTGTTTTTGCAGAGAGAACGGCATACACAAGAATTTTACCACAAGGTACACACCACAACAGAATGGAGTTGCTCAAAGAAATAATCGAACCATAATGGGAATGGTGAGAAGTATGCTAAAGGAAAAACACTTGCCGAATGAGTATTGGGCAGAAGCAGCAAACTGTGTTGTGTATATTTTGAATAGATGCCCCACAAAATTTGTGATGAACAAAGTTCCAGAGGAAGCGTGGAGTGGCAGAAAACAAGGAGTCACCCACATGAGAGTTTTTGGATGTGTGGCATATGCACACATTCCAGACAAGTTGAGAAAGAAGTTGGATAATAAGGGGGAGAAGTGCATTTTCCTTGGATATTGTGAAGATTGCAAAGGATACAGATTGTATAACCCATCCAGAAAGAATTTTGTGATAAGCAGAGATATGAAATTTATTGAAGAGGAAGCATGGGATGGAAGCATTGAGAAAACAGTCAATGTTAAAAGTTGTTTATCTCATGATGAAGATGAGGGAGATGTGGTTGAAATTAATTACCCATCCGTAGCACAACCTCCACCAACACAAGGACAGCAATGGACACCTCAAGTGGTAGCGAGAACACCCTTGAGAAGAAGTGGGAGTGCATCTCCAAGCACACCACATGGAGCAGATTTGAGTGCTTCTTCAAGCACGAATACACCAAGTGAAAGTGGAACAAAATTCAGAAGTATTAGAGAAATCTATGAGCAAGGAGCAGCAAATGAAGGTATGAACTCCTTATTTTCTTTGTATTGTCAAGTAGATGATCCTATTCATTTTGAAGATTCTATTAAAGATAGAAAATGGATAGAAGCTATGGATGATGAAATTAATGCCATAGAGAAGAACAAAACATGGAAGCTGGTTGATCTCCTAGAAGGTAAAGAAGTCATTGGAGTTAAATGGGTCTATAAGACCAAAAGAAATGCTGAAGGAAAAATAGAGAGACATAAGGCCAGACTTGTTGTCAAGGGATATAAGAAGAAGCAAGGAATATATTATGAAGAAACTTTTGCACCAGTTGCAAGAATGGAGACAGTAAGAGCTGTGTTGTCCATAGCAGCACAAAACAAATGGAAAGTATACCAGATGGATGCAAAAGCTGTGTTTTTAAATGGAGTTTTAATGGAAGAGGTATATGTTGAACAACCTCTTGGATATGAGAAGAAAGGCCAAGAGCATAAAGTCTGCAGGTTGAAGAAAGCTCTTTATGGGCTGAAGCAAGCACCAAGAGCATGGTATAGTAGGATAGACTCCTATCTACTGGAAAATGGATTTGAAAAGTGTGAGGGAGAACCCACCCTCTACATCAAAGAAAAGGATGGTAATATTTTGATTGTTTTTTTATATGTTGATGATTTAATTTTTACAGGTAATGATGATTACCTTGTAGAAAATTTTAAAACAGTCATGAAAGATGAATTTGAAATGACTGACATGGGCTTGTTGAGATACTTCTTAGGAATAGAAGTAGAGAAAAGTGAAAAATGGATTTTTATTTCTCAAGCAAAGTATGTGAATCAGGTTTTAGAAAGATTTAATATGCAGAAGTGCAAAGCTGAAATTACTCCCACGGTAATGGGATTGAAGTTGAGTAAAGATGATAGCAGCAAGGATTTTGATCCAAGTTTGTATAAAAGCATAGTTGGCAGCCTCATGTATTTGACTGCAACTAGGCCAGATATTATGCATGTTGTTAGTCTAATTTCCAGATTTATGGAGAAGCCAAAAGAAGCACATTGGCAAGCAGCAAAAAGAATTCTGAGGTATGTTAAAGGAACTAAAAGATTTGGTATTTTATATATTGCTTCAGAAAATTCAGAATTAGTTGGATACGCTGACAGTGATTGGGCTGGAAGTGTAGATGATTGGAAGCGCACTTCCGGTTATGTTTTTCATATGGTTTCAAGAGCCATTTCATGGGCTTCTAAGAAACAGCCTATTGTAGCATTATCTACCACAGAGGCAGAGTATGTGGCAGCTACAGCAGCAGCATGTCAAGCAATTTGGATGAGAAGAATGTTGAGAAGTTTATGCCAAGAACAGGTAAAAGGAACAGTGATTTATTGTGACAATAGCTCAGCTATTGCATTGTCAAATAATTTTGTATTTCATAAGAGAACAAAACATATAGATACAAAATTTCATTATATCAGAGAATTGGTGAACAATGGAGAAATTGTTTTACAGCATTGTAAAACAGAGGAGCAATATGCAGATATTTTAACAAAGCCATTGGGGCAGAAGACCTTTGAATTTTTAAGAAAATGCTTGGGTATGATGGATAACCTAGCAGCTGACTTTAAGGGGGAGTGTTGAAATATTAAAGTCACCTGCCAGCCTTGGGCAGAAAGAAGAAAGTACAAAGGCAGCAGAAGCAGATTTTTGAGTGCACAACACTCTGTATTTAAGAAGAATGGAAGAACTGTAGGAATGAATTTAATATTTGATGGGCCACAGCCACAAATGACAGAGAAGAATTAAATTTGTGATGGGCAGAGCCGTTTTGTAGGAGGAACGAAGATTTCCCGTATATCTGAACTACGGAGGATCAGTTTTTATTAATACAGTCATTTTGGGCTTTAAAGCCCTCAACAACCAAGTATGAAGAGAAATTGATTAAAACAGCGGAAAGTCCTTTAAATTCTGAAGAGGAAGGATAAGTGGTCCCCACCACTTTATGCGCAAATCGCAAATCGCATTTTTTCTGGTGCAGTGTCTTGTTGTTATGGAGCTCTGTGATGCGATGCGATCACAGTCGCAATCGCAAATCGCAATACATATATTTTTTATATTATAAATGTCTTGCAGATGTGGTAATGTTCCGCGGTGGAAAGGTTGTGTATTACACAACCAAAACTTATGTTATAAATCGCCCTCCACCACAGTCGAGGCCCGTGGGTCCACAAGACCACGCGGCGTTATATCATATAATCGTGACGCGATCATCGCGCCATCGCATGATCACAGATCGCATATTACAATTGTGTTCTGCCATATGTTTCTTCCGGTTGAAAGTTGTGATGCGATGCGATCGCGCCATTGCAAATCGCAACATCGCGTTTGTTAAACCATTCCGCTGTGTTTTGTTTGATGGCCAATATTGTGATCGTCGCGCCATCACACCATCGCAATATCGCACGTCGCACCGTCACATTTTTTGTTGTTCTGCCGATCCGCCGATCGTGATGGCCGACTGCGATGTGGTCCCCCCTATGTTAAATTTTATGTTCGGGAGTACATTTTCCTTTGTAATTTGGTTTTATATTTTGTTTTAAGTTTTATATAGGTTTCATGTTTTTTATTCCCGCCGTGCTATATAAAGTGAAAAAGGTCTGAGAGCCTATTGATTATTGTTGTATTGCATTGTTTTCGCACAACAGTGCGGAAGAAAAGAAAAAAACAGCAGTGTTGGTTTTCAAGAGTCAGAGTGTATGGTTTTGAGAGAGATAGAGATTTGTTTTGTGGAGCACTGCGTCTGTAGCAATCTTACTCATATTTTGTGAATCCCTCCAATGAGGAAGAAATTTGTAATAGTTTTTAGTTATGTTTAATGAAATAGAAGAAAGTATTTTCATGCCATCTCTATTTGCAAGCAAAATTTTTATTTTATATTTCTCTGTGTTGAAAGGGGAGTTTACTTTCTCCATTTCTATTGTTTGGAATTTTCAATATTCCAACATCGCTAACTTAATGCTTAAATCAGCAGGGGTCGGCGATGGACCGCGACACATAGGCGGCCCAATATGCTTTAAATATGCGAATATTCTATGTGGTAGACACACGCCGTGCCTCTTTGTTGCCCCTCACAAATGCGGTATATCTTCGTTTTCCACGGGGCAGTAGATGCATTCTTCATTTACCCCCATGTTACAATCTGATTGTAATAGGCCTCAAACTTTCTTGGAATATGCCCAACGGATGCTGATGGGATACCCACCGGACATGTTCACGCAGCTCTGGTAAGCCCTATATAGGTGATGTCTATTCTTTCTTATTGCAGGTGGGGCGAAGTCTCCATGGGACCTACCGATCAAACTCTCCGGAGGATTCCAAGGGAGGTAATCTCTTTATCATCAACTTTATTACTTTGTTGTAGCCCATAGATTTGCATTTTCGATAAATATTTGTATTATACATATTTGTGGAACGAAAGAATGATGATAACAGGGCATGTGCAGATTGTAGTATAAGATAGAAAGGTGATCAGATGTAGCTATTAGTTTCCCGATAGGAAGATCCGTGCATAGACACTAAATCCTCTCAGCAATTTTCGATGTAGGGAAACTTTGGCACTTTGGCAATGGTTATATATTGTTCTGCTACTTACCAGTTCCAATGTTATCATATTTCAAATGTGGGAAGTGGGTAGACAGTAACTACACTAAAACTTTTCAATTTATTTGTCCTCAACTACGGAAATCATAGATCAAGTGAATTATTTCTGTTAGTAACCAGGAATGGAAGCAGAAGAAGAGCATACAGTTTAACAATTGTGTAGTTTGTTGTGTTATTGAAGACGTTGGAGTGGGGATTTTTTGGCTCGTTTAGATGTCGAGCGATGCTATACATGATTTTGCTGCTCTTTCTAACGCTTTTTTTTTTTCCAAGTAATACTAATTCTATTAATTCATCAACCAGAGGTTACATTGCTTATCCTCGGAAATGGAAAGATTCATGATGGAGGGAATAGAAAAAATACTGTTGTCCAAAACTAGACTGCCCCTAGAGGGGAAAGTATCCTTAATTATCTAGATAGAATGAGCTGCCCATAGCGGGAAACCAGCCTTTAAAACAATGCAAAAAGAGAACGAAAGAGCTAGCATAGGAAACAACCAGAACCAGCGAACTAAGAAACCCAAAGAGTGTTATGGAGAACCTTCATGCTTGTCGCTGGAGGGAGACTCCTCTTCAAGGATGTAGCAGATATAGCCGTAGTCCAGTGAATCAAGCCCAGGGTCTGAGTCTTCAAGCTGCTCGCGTGGGGATTCAGGAAGCCGAAGGCACTCCGTCGGAGTGTCCTGAGTAGCGTTATCCTGCATAGATGCTGTAATATCCATGGCGTTAGTCGAATTGAAGTCTTCTTTCCTCTTGGAGGAGCCCGAGAGACGCAAACCTGATAGATGCTTCTCCTCGGCCGACTCGGAGTCGCTATCATCGAAATTGGAGCTGGAGGCCAGCTGCACAAGGAGGGCTTTGAGTTTATGTAGGATGAAGGTAGGCTCCGTAGGGATGGTGGACTTGCGGGCTCTCTCCTTACCGCGGGAGGAGGAGGGGGGAGCGAAGGGGTCCACGAACTGCGCGAGAGGAACGAAGGAGTCGGATGGCTCGAAAGGTGTGAAGGCGAAGGGCGACAAGTCCACCATGTCCCAAGAGACCGGAATATTTAACTCCTGGAGGATGGCATGGGGCAGAGGGAGACGCGAAGAGAGGCCCCTGCCCCCAGCTCATCTACACCTTTTCCGGTGTCGTCCCGGCATCACGACAGGCTTGGACAGGGCACAATATTGCGGAGGGATCGCTACAGAGGCCTGAGCCCAGAAGCTTCTCACCTAAGAACGGGAGGGCCGAAGCAAGAAGAACAGAGGGAGAGCGATGAGAGCGGGCTGAAGAGCCAGAGAAGGAGCAGGGGAAGTGAATAGCATGGTGCCAAGAGGAGTTAATACCAAACGCATTTAGTACGTCGAAAATAAGGTGGCGTATGGGAATTTAAAGCCCAGCCCACGCAAGAATTGAAGGCACTGTGCATCCCAACGCTGGGGCACATGGGTGCGTCGTGTGGTGATCCACAGGACCACCCCGTGTAGTCTTGCAAGGCTAGGTACCACTTGCATCCAAGGGCTCTTTGTAACGCTTAGGGGGCATCTTCTCTCACATTTAATATCAAATAGGAGAAGGGATGTTGCAAATTTCGACTTTTTTAATCGAAGGAAAATACAAAGGTTAAATTTTATGGAGGGTAGCATTAGAAAATTGAAATAATCTCTTAAAATTGTTAATAGTTTCATATGCATTAAATATAAAATCTTCTTCCACTTGGTGGATGATAGTCTTTAGCATGCTCTAATGGGTTGTGCGGTTTTTTGTTTACTTTTATTTTATTGGATACAAGCTGTGTCATAGAAAACATGCATCATACTTAAATATTTAAAGAATTTAAAAATAATAATAATTTAATTTAATTTTTAATTTTTATAAACTTTTAATTTTTAAAAATTAAATACACACATGTATTGATAATGGGATTTCATTATCCTCTCCCATCATATTTGAAAACAAAAGATTACCCATATTTCATTTTGTTTAAATTCTAAAAGTTGTTTCTTGTATATTAATTTTAGTTAATATCTTTCTTTCAAAAAATTTGTTTTTATTTTTTAATAATTATATTATTGGTTGATGAGAGCTTGTGGAATAGTGTATTATTGAGTTGTGTATCAACATATTGGTAAACATTTTACTTATTTTGAGAGATTGTATAATTAATCTTAGCTTTATATTTTTGAAGATAAGTGAATTCGAAATTGCTCACCAAAATTATAGTTCACCCATTTTCAAGAAAAAAAACTCATATTAATGATACTATCCCTAAATATACCTGAAATTTTGACATAAAATATTGCGCATAACACTTAAATAACATAGTATTTCAAAACTCTCATCTATCATATTGTAAATTGTTAAAATTTTACATGCTAAAATTATATTAATTTTTTAAATAATAAATTAATTGAGTTCTAAATGTTGTTTAGAATATTTAAATTTAAATTTACTATTTTAATAAATTTTGTCAAATTTCTAATAAAATTGATTTAAAAGTATAAAAATTTCAAAATATATAATTAAATTAAAGAAAAAAATTAAGTTAGATTTTTATAAAAGTAGTTTTAAAAAATATAAAAATTTCAAATTATACAATTAAATTAAAGATAGAATAAGTTAGAAATAAAGTTAATGTTAAATTCTTATATATTTGGGAGGTTTTCATGGTATACTTTTCAATCTAAATTTAATGGGAATTTGTTGGATTTAGAAGTTTGAATTCTGAACTTTTCACATTCTGAGAATTCCAAATATTTTTGAAGTGTTGAATTCATATAAGTAGTCAAAATTTTATTTTTAAAATAAAGATAGTGATTTGACCCAAAAATATTTCAGCCAAAAACTCCAAAACTTAAAATAATTACACAACTCCTAAAATATCTCTATTTTTTTAATTTTAATTATTTTTCATTATAGCAAATCTTGCATGAATTTGTTAGAATCACAAAATTTGATTTACAAATGGATTTTTCAAGACCAAGAATACATTTATGTATTAGAAAGCTTATTTTAAAGTAAAAAATAGCAAAAACACTATTTGAACATTTTTATTTTTTCTAAAAAAGTTGTTTAACTGTGATTAAAATCTTTCGGTGAAAATCACATTAAAATAGATTTGGTCGACGCGTTTCGAACCAGCCAGTGTGGTTCATCATCAGAACAAGATGGAAAATATAATCAAGTAACCCATTTAAATAGAAAGTAAAGCTCCCACTAACAGTTTGTAAAATAACTGCTAGTTTGACTCAAATAAAATTAATAATAGTTAATTTATTTTATAAAGAGTAAATCAAATGATTATGTTTATAATTTGAATTTTACATATTTATATTTATTTTAATAAAAATAATAATTATTAATTTAATATATTTTTGAAGAATAAAATAAATGTTTACTATTTATATATTTATTTTTATAATAATAATTATTTATTTGTTTTTATTTTTATCGAATAAATTAAATCTTAAAAATAATTAAATGTTTAATTTTGTTTTTACATGCTAGTTCTCACCATTTCCCTGCTTAGAAGGTTGGGGTTCTCAGCACCCTAGCCACCAGAACCTTTAGAATCTCTGATGAACACCACTTTGAAGGTGAAAAGCATCATCTCCTTAAATTTTTAATAAAAACGGTTATAACATGAGTCAATGTCTTAAAGCTTTTCAAAAAGCGGAAAAAGGTCCTAAGGGTAAGAAAGATTCCTGTGATTGGTTATCTGGAGTTCACCTTCCGTTTATCCAAGGTACTACGGATAAAATCGCCAGGATTCTAAAGAAACGTAATGTTTCCTCAACCTTTAAGCCCTCCCGCACCATTCGAAGTTCGCTTAGATCGGTTAAGGACCCGATTTTCCGGAAGGATGGTAAGGGTGTTTACTTGATTCCGTGTTCCTGTGGGACCCCTTACATTGGTGAAACTGGTCAATCAATTAGTCAAAGAATTCATGAACATGTCGCTGACCTGAAGCATAATAGATCACGCTCCTCTGCACTAGCGAAGCATGCTGAGAAGACAAATCATCACATTTGCATTGAAGATGTTGAGGTTATTGTGAGGATTGACCATTTCTACCACCGCAAGTTGAGAGAAGCTCTAGAAATCGAAAAGAGCCCGGTTAACCTCAACAGAGATGATGGGTGGATGGTTAGTAGATGCTGCATTCCTGCCCTTCATTCCTAAAAAATAAATAAAAATAAAATAAAATAAAAATTTATTTTTATTTTTATTTTTATTTTTTATATTCATTTATTTATTTATTTATTTATTTATTTATTATTATTATTATTTATTTAATTAAAATTTTATTTATCTATTTTTATTTATTTTTATTTATTTATTTATTTATTTATTTTTATTTATTATTTATTTATTTATTTTTATTTTTATTTTTATTTTTATTTATTTTATTTTATTTATTTATTTACTTTTTAAGATTAATTATCAAAAAGATAATTGTTTTTGATGAGTTTTGAATCACATAACATATAATTATTAAAAATAAAATAACTATATAAATTCAAACTATAAATATTATTTAATTATTTTTAACATTTAATTTATTCGATAAAAATAAAAACAAATAAATAATTATTATTCTAAAAATAAATATATAAATATTAAACATTTATTTTATTCTTCAAAAATATATTAAATTAATAATTATTATTTTTATTAAAATAAATATAAATATATAAAATTCAAATTATAAACATTAATCATTTGATTTACTCTTTATAAAATAAATTAACTATTATTAATTTTATTTGAGTCAAACTAGCCATTATTTTACAAACGGCTAGTGGGAGCTTTACATTCTATTTAAAGGGGTTACTTGATCAGATTTTCCATCTTGTCCTGATGATGAACCACACTGGCTGGTTCGAAACATGTCGAACAAATCTATTTTGATGTGATTTTCACCAAAAAATTTTAATCACAATTTATGGATCACAGAAGCAAAATTCCTAAAGCTGTTTAACTATTACTTAGTATAAATCTGAGTAAACTATTTTTGGTCAAACCAATTTTTTTGTTATTTGAATTGTGTAAATCACTATTTTTTGTTTTGTTTAAAATATGTTTTTTTTTGTTGTTGTTGTTTAAAATATGTTTTTGATTGTATTTATAGACTTAGCATCGAGAAAACTCTTAAAATAATGGAATTGTAAAAACTAAATTTATGATTTGAAGAAATCAATGAGATGTAGAGAATTCAAAACTTAATTTGTGATTTAAAGAAATCTTTTCCAGATTCTGAACAATTTCAACTCAAAAACGTGCCCGAAAAGCTTCTAAACCTCCCACAAGTAGACTAAGGCGTTAGACAATGCCTCTGAGCATTCATGGCATACGAAACTGCCATTAACTACCACCAGGCGTACCAATTGAATGTCAGTCGAAGTTCAAGCGTAGTGGATCTACTCCATGAAAATTGCTCTTTATGTTGCAGGTTTAAGTTGGATCGCTATGGAAATTAGGTGTTAATTGTTATGTCGTTTGAGGTGGTTGTGTAAAGCTTGAACCCACTAAATTGGTCGGCTAAAGGATGTGTAACATTTGATGTGAGTTTGGCGAGCAAAATCTCTACCAATCGCTCTCAGGATATTCTAGTGTGAACCGCAGACGAATGATCCTGCTCTTTGATTTGAACTACTGTATTCTTTGTTAACATGGAATTTTTGAAAAAAGAAATATGTTGCAACAATCTAGACATATTCTATTTCGATATGTTATATTTACGAAACCAATTGATGCATATCATAATTACTAGAATTTTTTGATAAAATTTCATAGTTTGAATATGTTTAGCATCGTCAAGTTTCTTAACATATTAGTTAAAAATAAAAATCTAAAAACTACCCATTACAGAAAATAGATCAATGTGATGAACCATAAATTTTTCATGGTTTTTTTATAGTGTATTTTGGAAGATACAAAATTTCGATTTCACTGAATCATAATTACCTTGAAAAATAATTTGCACTTATTTTATTAGAAAATTAATTAAATATAGCAAATATATATGAAATTCCATAAAATTTATATCTACTAAAAGTAGATTCAGTTATGTAAATGTTGGTATTGGTTTTGAAAGTAAATTCACCAAATTTGATGTAGTATAACCATTACAAAGTTGGAGAAAAGTGATGAAAGCCGAATTGTAGGTTAAAGAAGTTCGACCGAACTAAAAACACATTGAGCCGAACTTGTGTTTGTTATCAAGGCTCGTTAAAATAAATGAAAAAATAATTCGACCAAACTAATTTAAAAGTTTGGCCGAATTATTTTTAAATTTCATCTAAAAATGTGCTTATGTTTTTCGTTAGCCGCAAAAATGAAAATCTGAAAAAAAAAAATTTGTTTCTCCCAAATGATATAAATAAATAGAGGCAAAACATTATTTTCACACTCTTTCGTCATTTGGACTGAAATTTTAAACTAAATATTTTCAGATGATTTTTCAAAGAAAGTATTTTCTTAATTCTTAAAGTAAGTGTTTTGGGCTAAATTTTTAAAGTAAGATTATTTTAAAGTAAGTATTTTGAGCTGAATTTTTAAAGTGAGTTTTTTTTAGAGTACTTCTTTTGGGATGTATTTTTAAAGTGAGCTTTTTTGAAAGGAAATCTTTTTGGCTGAATTTTTAAAGTGAGTTTTTCTGAAACTAAGTCTTTTGTGCTGAATTTTTAAAGTGAGTTTTTTTGTTTAAATTTTAAAAGTGAGTTTTGTTTGCAGGATTTTGAAATTGACTTTTTGGGTTGGATTTTCAAAATCTACATAGATTGACTTATCACAAGAAATTAAATAAATTGCAAAATAAAATATGATTGAGTAAGAAAAATTGAGGCTAGTAGAAAATACTCAAGAAACTATTACAAAAGAAAGAAGGAAGAACACTTGAATAGTGAAAGGGAAAATCAATCTCAACTAGAATTTGAAGCAGGTGTGTAAATGTAAATATTATAAATGATATTTAAAATTTAACTTGTGTGAAAATGTGAAGTTGAGTTACACTTTTTTCCCCTTTTTGAGAAAAAAATATCATTTTTAGAAGTTCTTCAACTTTCAGCAAGCCAAAGAAATTTTTCTTTTTAGAATTTTATTTTACAATAAAAAAAAACTTGTTAGAAATTTTATTAGCTTTCTATTACTTATTTTTTGGAAATTTTTTATTTACATTTGATATGTCAACTTAGCAATTTTTTAATTGTGTGTTCTTTAAAAATCAAGAGATTCCTAAAAAGTCGTGTTTTTTGGCAGTAGTTATTTGTTAACTTGACATTTTGTAAAAAAAAATGTGTTGCAACAATCTAGACAAACTGTACTTTGATATCATTATGTTTACGAAAACAACTCATGCATATCATAACTACTAGATTTTTTGAATTGAATCAATATGAAAAAACTGCAAATTTTGAATGTGTAGCATCGTCACATTTCTCGACATCTTAGTTAAAAACTAAAAATATAAAAATTGGACATTACAAAAGACGGTCCAATGTAGTTAACCATAAATCCAATGCAGTTAACCATGAATTTATATTATTTTTTACATTGTATTTTGGAAGATACATAATGTTGATTTCACTTAACCTTAATCACCTTCATAATTTTTTTTCACACATTTTATTAGAAAATTAATTAAAATTGGAAAATATCTATGAAATTGCATAAAATCTATATCAACTGAAAGTATATTCAATTCTGCAAATGTTGGTATTGGTTCAGATAGTAAATTCCCCAAATTTTATGGAGTTTAACCATTTGAAAGTTGGAGAAAGGTAAGCATAGATGAGTCGTTGGAGAGTTGTAGGTTAAAGTAGTTCGACCGAACTAAAAACACATTCGGTCAAATTTTTGTTTGTCGTCAAGACCCATTAAAATAAATAGAAAAATAATTCGATCGAATTATTTTAAAACTTTGACCGAATTATTTTAAATTTTTTGTAGAAGATGTGTCTCTATTTTCTGTTAGTGGTAAAAATGAAACGATGCGACCCTTCGAAAAAATGTTTCACTCGAACGATATAAATAAACGGATCTGAAACATTATTTCTGCACCCTTTCCTCATTTGGACTGAACTTTTAAACTAAATATTTTGGGCTAAATTTTTAAAGGAATTTATTTGGGCTTAATTTTTAAAGGAAATTTTTTGGGCTTAATTCTTAAAGTAAGTTTTTTGGGTTTAAATTTTAAAGTGATTTTCTTCTAAAGTAAGTATTTTCGGCTGAATTTTTAAAGTGGATTTTTTCATAGTAAATATTTTGGGCTCAACTTTTAAAGTGAGTTTCTTTTAAATTAAATTGTTTTAGCTGAATTTTTAAAGTGATTTTTTTTAAAAGTAACCCTTTTTGTGTTAAGGTCATTATTGACAGTTCATCAAAGATGAAAATGTGATAGTTCAAGCCCAAATTTTGAGAGGTTTCGTAATATCAAAGAAATTAAAAGGAGCTACAACTCTATTGGGTATTCGAAAATCAACGAAAGAAAAATGGCGAAAGAAAATGTGATTTAAAATATAAATAGTGCTCTAAAATCAATTGAAAGATATAGAAAGAAAAGTGATATGGATTCACATAGAGAAATACAATTGAAAGTGGTTTCATCAAGTACTAAAGAGCATCGTTTGGTAAAATCTATGACAAAAAAATTAGGGACCTCATGAAAAGATTGCATAAACATAGGAAATTTCAATTGCAAATAGATATAAATGATGAGATTGCTTATAGGATAGTTATTTGTAGGCAAACATACAAAGGTAGACTTGGAGAAGAAGTTAAAAAACTAATATATGAATATTGGATGAAAAATTCACGTGTTTCACCAAAATAAAGGTATGTGATGAAGCGAAGAATAACATGAAATTAGTATGAAAAAAATGCAAAACATATCTTTGACACCATTCATATAGAGTTTTTAAATAAGTTAATAGAAGATAATCATGAAATTAATATCTCAATCAGTACATTTGTGCAACAAAAATCATGGTATGTTAAACCTATTATTGTATGTGACACTTGTTCTTGTCGTGATCATGTGGAATTTAAATCATATTTTCACACCTTCCTTAATTTTGGTAAAACATTTTGGAAAAATTCACCTCCTCTTTCCACTATCCATGATTTCATATCCAAAATTATATGTGCAAGAGAAATTCATGAATTGTTTTACCAAAAGAAATGTGTTGGTGGTAAAAAATGCGATCATTGTGGAAATTTTACATTATTTCATAATAAATATTGTATTGATATAAATTATCAATCATTGTCCAACATAAAAGTAAAATGGAAGAGATATAAATATATCCAAAACGTCGATTAGTTCAAATAGAATTACAAGTGCTAAAAGCATTGATTTACAAGAAGAAGAAATTTCTGTGATAGAGTTTTTGAAGAAATTTGAGACAAAAATTTATAAATACACCAAGCATTCAAATAGAGCTCAATGTTAGGACCTGCAATAAAAAAATCCTGTGGTATTTTTCCATTAGGGACTATTTTGTCAATAGTTGATTTTGTAGAGAATTACACATTTGTTGCAAAAATTGAAATACAAAGTGAATATTATCACTCTAACGAAGTATCTATGCTTGTTCATATCCTATAGACATGCTGAACAAAATGTTGATCATATAGAAAGAATCAGTTTGAATCGACATGTTATTAAATAATATCACTTTTATATCAATGATGATCGTACACATGATACACATTTTGTACAACATTATTTTGATAAGATTTATGACTCATTGAAATGTCATGGAATAAATTTTAAGGAACATTAGATATGGTCAGATGGATGCGCACATTAATTCAAATCTTGACAACCATTATTTTGGTTGTGTCTTCTTCATATGAAAACCCACATTAAACATTGTTGGAATTTCTTTGAGACTTGTCATGGAAAATGAGAACATGATGGTGTGGAGGTATGTATTAAACAAGCACATCGAAGATATCAAATGGACCACTCTGCAAAATGAGTTGTCTCAGCTAAACAAGTTGTTCAATGGTGCATTGTTGCACTAAGCCATGAGACTAACCCATCAAGGGAGGTACAAAGGTATGTATATATATAAAAATTAACTTGTATATTGTTTTAATATATGATAATTTTTATTAATTTTCTAATTTTATTCATTAATAAACTTTATAATTTAAAGAATATCACGATGATTATATTTGATATATAAATTGTATTTTAAATAACATATTCAAATTATTATTGGAATTTTCTATATATGTTTTTCTTGGTATATTGGAGTGCAATATGTAGACAGATCAATTACATATGAAGTTGAAAAAGGGGCTCGAAAATTGCATTCAATTAAAACAAAGGAGTATCAACATGTGTTTGCATTTGATAAAATAAAAGATTCTTGTTTTTGTCATGTTTGCATAGAGGAAAGGCAATCCAATGATGTTTGTGAAAAAAATATGTAAGTAAAATATTAGCAACATACAAAACTAAATAGAAATGTGAAAATGTCAATTGCAAGCTTCGAAGACATGGAATTAGAGGAGAATATAGTATCATCTGAAGGTGATCGAGTTTTCGATCTTGTTAGAGAAGGTAACCTTTCAATTGATTTCAAATTATGTGTGTGTGTGTGTGTGTGTGTGTGTGTTTTATGTTCTTAAAATCATTGTATACAAGTATCTAGATAATAGTTAAAATAAAGAGGTCTAGAAATAGGTAATAAAATCAAGTCCATGTTGATAAAGTTAATTTCATGTTAATTATGATATGAATTTAGAATTATTTTATTATGCAGGAGATATTTTTGTTGTAGTTGCACTGATTAACCACACATAAAATGCGAAGTATTATTTTATGTGGTGCATTAAATGAAATATTAAGTTATTGGAAGACTATGATGATAAAGATTTTATATATGAAAGAGGTTATATTATACTGAAGGGTCATTTTTTCCAAGAAACCAATCAAACTTAGAGTAATGTTTACTTTCAAGTCTGTCAACCTGATGTCATAAGTTTTCAATATAGTCACTTGGTGTGTGAAACACACATAAATTTGATAGATTTTCAATCAAAGAAAATTTTGAAAGTTAAGAAATGGAGAATGTAAAAAGCTGACCATGAACGGATCATTGAGGATGGAGTTCCATTATAATTTTTTTAATTTAACTTCTCAACAATTTCTTCTCCTTGGATTCATCTTTGAAAACTTAGAGCTCAAGTACATTGTTAGCATTTCTTTTTGTGCACTCGTAAGTTGTACATTCTTAAGAATGTAATGATGTGAAAGTGATGCTCATGGGGTCTTGTTTTGATTTAAAAATTTATATGTATACTTCCTGTTATGTAGGAGTGTTGAGGATTTGATGCTAGTGACATTATGTTTGCTTGCACAATAAGTAATTTATATGTATACATTTTCTGGTCTTAAAAAATTTCATACATGAATGAAAAATGTATTATCCTCTCTATATATGAATGGTAAATGTACATACCATATTTTATAATGAAATTTTAAGTTATTATTGTTTTAGAAATCTATATCAGATTATAAGTTCATTCAGATGAAAAATATACCATGTTTTGTAATTTTCAATTTTAATAGATTCATTTTAAATACTTGACATTGAAACAACTTTAAGCAAACCCTAAGAATCATCTAGACTAACATTATAAGAATGATTGAATGCAAAATGTACCAACTAGACATGAAAATTTAATTTCATTGCTACATATTCATGAACTTAAATATGTAAAACATTTAAAAGCATCAAACCATGCATCATGCAAATTGTGGGCCATGTTTTATAATGCAACTTTATCTAGTATTTTTGTGCATTCAAACAAATTTATATTAAATTTTAACTATCAACTGATATCCATAGTAGCCTTTCTATACATTAATGGAAAATGTACATGTACCATATTTTATAACGAAATTTTAACATTTTATGATTGTTTTAGACATATACACCTAATTATAAGATTCATTCAAATTCAAAATGTGTACCATGTTTTGTAATTTACAATTTTAATAGATTCATTTTATATAACTTGACATTGAAATAACTTTAAACAAAACCTAGGAATTATCTACTCATATTATAAGAATGATTGAATTAAAAATGTACCAACTAAATGAAAATTTACTTTCATTGAGAAACATATTCATCAACTTAAACATGTAAAAACTATAAGCATCAAACCATGCATTATCAAAATTGTACTATGTTTTATAATGCAATTTTATAGTATTTTTTTGCATTCAAGCAACTTTCTATTAAAAATTAACTATGAACCAACATCCATATTAGCCTTTCTATACATGAATGAAAAATGTACATGTACCATATTTTATAATGCATGTAACATATTCTACACCTAATTATAAGTTTCATTCAAATGAAAAATGTACCATGCTTTGTAATTTGAAATTTTAATAGATTCATTTTAAGTCACTTGACATTGAAACAACTTCAAACAAAACCTAAGAATCAACTAGACTAACATGATAAGAATGATGAATGCAAAATGTGTAAACTAGAAATGCAAATTTACTTTCATTGCTATATATTCATGAACTTAAATATGTGAAACCTTTAAGCATCAAACCATTCATCATGTAAATTTTACCATGTTTTATAATTCAATATTATAGTATGTGTATGCATGAACAACTTTCTATTAAAATTTAACTATCAAGCGACATCCATAGTAGCCTTTCTAGATACATGAATGAAAAATGCACATAACATATTCTATAATGAAATTTTTATGATTGTTTTAGACATATACACCTAATTATAAGATTCATTCAAATGAAAAATGTACCATGTTTTGTAATTTTCAATTTTAATAGATTAATTTTAAGTAAAAAGTGACAAAACAACTTTAAAAAAACCTAAGAATAATCTACTAAAATTATAACAATGATCATGCAAAATGTACCAATTAAATGCAAATATACTTTCATTACTACATATTCATGAACTTAAATATGTAAAACAAATTTTTAAGCATCAAACCATGCATCATGCAGATTGTACCTTGAAAAATGTACCTAAAATCCAAAATGATCATGTATTAAATCATAATGAAGACTTATAGATTTAAAATATGTCCAAATTTATATCATTACCAAAGTAAATATATAATAAAACTTTGTCAAAAAAAAATATGCATCAATTCATAATAAAGAGTTTTACTTTAAATATGTCCAAAATTTATATCATGATAAAATTAACTAAAACATAAAAATATTGTCAAATAAAAAGTTGCATCAATTTAGAGAATCTGGCTAAAATATATGATCTATCAACCTCCTCGTGCTCTCATCTGAATCATGGAAGCCGTGAAAAACATGTGTAATTGCATATATAAATAATATTATGTACTTTAAAATTAAATTTTAATGTTTTAAAATTAAATGAGAATGTAATCCTAAAAGAAAAACTAAAAGATATTCAAATTCCATGCAATACCTCATGGTGTTCCCCCTCCATTGTGCCCTTGTGTTGTCTGCCATGCATTATGCCCTTGTGGATAAATTATACAATATATATATATAAAAGATCAATATTAAAGAAATCAAGCATCGAAATTTTTAAATTGTCTAAACGATTCAATCCCTGTAAGCGACTAAAGATTCAAATTCCATGCAATACCTCATGGTGTTTCCACTGTATTTCTCCCACTTGGATGCCATGTACAATACATGTACATGCATATATTAAAAATTTAGAATTTCACTTGAAAATTCATAAAATCGTAATTTATTAAAAAAATGTTAGACAACTTTTTCAAATGTCCCTCGAGAACAAAAATTGTCTCCACAAATCTAAAATTAGAAAATTTTAAAACTGTAAGATAAATCTATCTCATTTTTTATGAAACTTGCACTTCAATTTATAACAAAACATAAGTGAAATATTGAATACTTGTGACAATGGAATATCTGACACATCTCCTAATAAGGAGGAAGAGCGTGACGCCATACTGAAAAGATAGGGACCAACCAGAATTCGTTAACATTTAATTATATATCTACATAATTAGTATTTTTTTAAATATGTTCTCACAATATCGTAGAATAAAAGTAGAATAATAATGGTATAAACATGAACTCTTCAAAAAAAACTAGAATTTCTCAAAATATCATCTTGATTTGAATGTGAACCTTGGAGAGTGATATTATCAAAATTTTCACACGAAAAATGATTTAACTGTAAATGGTGAACATATGACACATTTGTGTTAGATTAGCACATAAAAATTACAAATTACATTCAAATATCCACCCTAACCATTAACACATACCGATCCCATGCTCTCTTTCTCATGAACAATTAGATCTTTCCAACCATTACAAAAACCATTTTCATATGGTTGAAGCTCCTCAATATTCATATTATATATCTCCTCATTTTTTTTATATACAAAATTATCACGTGCATTATCTTGTTCTATTGGTCTATTTATACTGATATTAATTCTAGTGAATGCACTCCACATATTTTCTATGATGGGATCTCTTCCTTCTCGACCAATTTGATAAGTGGAACCCATCTCTGACCACAAAGTTACCACATGAGTAGGTTGACGTACCAAAAGTAGAAGAGAGCGAGGAAATTCAGTATCACATAACGCTCCCTTATGATCACATAATTGACCTCTCCCAATAAAATAATATTGAGATGGAAGGTCATTATAATTGATTTCATACCCAAAAAGAATTCTGCATAAAATAATGTTTCAAAATAAATTTTAACCTCATCATTCCATGGTAGCTTTCCATATGCTTCAAGGAACCTATCATACAAATGGTTGGCTATATCAGGGTGCTTGAAATGTAGTGCCTTGAGCATCTTTATTTTCGGCCCTTCTTTGAAATTAAACATAGTTTTTTTTCTGTTGCTTTTGTAACCATTTTACTAACCTCGGCCCATTTATTGGGACCCATTAATTTTTCATTTCTATTCCTCATCATATCTACAAAGAAATATGTGGTTCATCCAAGCTTCTCATAAACATCAAGAAATTAGATTAGAGGGTGCATACTTATTTCTAAGCTTTCTCGACTCTCTACAGGGAGATCCAAACTCCCAAGATCTTTCCTCAATTTTGAATAATGAATTTTACAAATATTTAATATACATTGTTGGAGTTTTGTTTCCCAAGGAAGTTCATCAGGAATATCAAATGGATAAGTGGTATTTGGTGTAAAACCTTCTTCTTGGATTTCCCGATGTTTCTTACGTCTATTTTGAGCAACATTTTTACCCTCTACATCAATATATAGGTTACATAAATATAAAACATTTGAACAATTGCATTCATACATATGGAAGATAATAAGTACACACATATGTACATATAATTCATTTACATGTACAAATTTTTTGTAACATGATATATATATATATATATATATATTACCAAAATTATGAGGATGATGATGATCCGATTGAGATTGATGACCACCCGGAGATGGTTGATCACCGGCATGTCCACCCAGCAATTGATCTTGTTGACTACCGAGAGAATGTTGACCACCCTCACACAACTACATAGTGAGCAAAGCTCCTTAAAATTAAAAAAAATTAATTCAATATATATATATATATATATATATATATATATATATATATATATATGGTGTGAACAATGGCCCTCCATTGATTGAGTAGCTCTTTTCGACCTAGTTTGAGATGCTCTGAAAAAAATGAAATTTATTAGAAATTAATTTAAAGCTAAATTAATAAAAATGAATTCCATATGTATACACATGTACATATGATTATATTCAAATATCATTTAAAAACTTGTACATAAACATATATATACCACAATCATGATGGACCTCCCCTGATTCATTTGATATTCTCTTTGATCCATGACCTCCCCCTCTAGTAGATGCACGGGACTCGATCGATGCTCGCCTCAAAGAATCGTGTGGAAAATTCTCATCCATGATATATATATATGTCATGATATTTAAAAAGTTAACTCATGCATTTATAATTCTTTTTAAAATTCTGATTTAAAAAGACCAAGAATTGAGAAAATTGATGTATCCCTTCAAGTTATCTTATGCATTAAAAAATATTGAAATTTATATTTAAAAAGATAAAGAATTCAAAAAATTGATGTAACCCTTGAAACTACGTCATGCATTTTAAAATCTAAAAATTACTAGAGATTTAAAAACATTGACAAAATTCATAAAATTAAAGTAACTAGATTTTAAGATCTTCATTTAAAATATACTCAAGACTAAAAACACAAATTTTAAAGCACACACATTTTGAAAATTAAATAAAAAATTTTCTAAAACATTAAGTTCACTAAGTTGTGCTTACATAGTGGGGGAACACTTGGTATCAAAATTGAAAAAACACATGGTCATTAAAAACAACAGATTTATAACTATAAAACACACACATATCAAAGATACCTTACAATTTCCATCAATAAATTCTGATGGATATATTCTTAATACTAATTCATATTTTCCACACAAATATTGAATTAGCATTACCCCATACAATAGATCACTAGATGCCCTATAAACATTTGCAGAATATCTTATGCTAAATGATTGAAATTGTCTAACAATATTTGTTGCTTCTGCATGTAGTTGTTTTAACCTCTCCTTTTAACTTGGTACACGTCTTTCATCTGGTTGCACACAAGTTCAGAATTGGTGAAAACTACAATTCCATTAGATCCATACTCCCTAACTGTTCCTAAGCCTTATATCAATGAAATATAATATGCTTCATTCTTTGTTATTCTTCCAAGTACATTCATTTTCTTTTGGAGGACTTTGTTCGTCGCAATATTGCATAGCTCATAAGTAATCATTACTTTCCCTGAATTGGGATAATAAGAAACATCTATGTATAATGTCCACTTTTCAACCATTTTTAATCGGTTTTATGATCCCTGTAAAAAAAAATTCAATAAAATATTAAATTCAGTTATTCCAAATACCTTAGTTTATGGGAGAGATGACATGTTGTTTCCAAAAGCACTAGGATCCCCCATGCATTTAGCTAAAGGTTTTATAATAGTTTACCACAAATGAAAAGGAAAGTAAAAACACATCCTAGCCTAAGTGCATCATAGCTAGATCAATATTTAATGCATTCATTTGCATAGTCATGGTACTTCGGATGTGTTATTATTAATTAAATGGTGTTACATTCAACTTCTAACATATACTGTGCATAAAACAATTTATGTTTTGACTCTTCCTTCATGGTATTAGGAAGCATAGTCACGATACTCAAATGATTCATCTTTATTTATTATTTTCCTAAAGATGTGTAGTGCTTGTTGTACTTTGAAAACTTTTAGAAAGAGAAACTTGTTCAAGACAAATAAGGTATAAGGAAAATCCAAAGTTTTCTGTCTTTATTACTCACCATGTTGTTTTGGGTCCAAAAGCTCATGGTCCTTCTTAGTAAATTTTGATGATCTCTCTCTCTCTCTTAGTTTCTATTTAGAATGATCTCACTTCTCATAATGAGAAAGACAAATATCATTACAATTTTTAAAAAAATAATAATAATAATAATTCTAGATATTATACAAATTCTAAGAGAAAATGCCCAAAACCTATGGAGCTTAAAATAAATCCACCTCATCCCAAGAGAATCAATAGTTCCTTTATCCCAATAACATCTAGAAAATGTTATTTTGTTCTTCCTTTGACATAGAGGCTTTACAAAGTGGGGACAATTTATTATTGGAGAAATGATTGTCCGTCAAAAATTATTTTAAATTATGCTCTTGGGTCATATTTTGGGAATAATAGAGAAAATAAAAACACGAAATTTTCATATTTAAAGTTAAAACATAGGGCTAGAATACTGATTAGTGTATCGTTTCAAAGTATGAGTTCTCTCATACACAAAATTTTTTGACACCTTCCGAAATGTGAAAGTACCATGACAATGAAAAACTTTCACATTTTATGATCCTCAAAAGCTATTCTATGAGCTTATTATCATGCATAGACCGATATCCAGAAATTCCTGAAAAGTGTAAAGGATACAATATGAGTCTAAATTCAACATGTACATGGTCAAACACGTGTAAAAAGGAAATGAGGTAGCACTGTAAGGAAACATGATGCAAGGAAAACCATGTCCCAACAAGGTAAAATTTGAAATTTTTATATTATCATGGTACTATAATCCTGAAAAAATATTTTATGAGCATATTATCATGCATACAATGATATCAAGAAAGGACTAAAAAGTGCAGAGGATACAATGTTTGTCTCACTTGAATATGTACATGATAAGACCTGAAAAAAACACTGAGTCAACACTCATTTGAAGCATAATTGCTCAATATCAGTGAGTTTTCTTCCTCCAATTACATAAAATGTGACCTTTTGTGTTTTATCATATATTAACACACATATCGTCTGAATTTTAATATGTGAGCACATATTATCTTATGTTTAATATGTTTGTATATTCATCATTTTTTACATGAAGAATCCTAAATTGATAAATAAAAATATACATAAAAAAACTATTCTATGAGAATATTATCATGCATACACCGATATCCAGAAAGGATTCAAAAGTGGAGAGGATACAATCTCTGTCTCACTCCAACATCTACATGGTAAGACTTCTGTAAAAAAGTGGTGAGGCAACACTGGTCTGACTTTTAACTGCTCTGTATCAGCTAGTTTTCTTCTTTCATTTACATAAAATGTGACCTTTTTCATTTTATCATATATTAGCGCACATATCATCTAAAGTTTAATATGCATACACATATTATCTTATGTTTAATATGTTTCGTGTATTCATCATAGTTTACATAAAGAAACCTAAATTGATAAATAAAATGATACATCAGTTAGTGTGGAAAAGAAACAATTGGGGTATGGTAAAGAAGTTGATACAATAAAAGAAGTAGATAAATTTTACGATTTCTAGGATAGCTTCAAAAGCTGGAGAGAATTTCCTCATGCATATGAATTTGATCTGGAGCAAGCTGAGTCCCAAGAACATAAAAGGTGGATGGAAAGACAAAATGTTAAGCTTCAAGAAAAATATAAGAAGGAAGGATATGTGAGGATTCGATCATTTTTAATAATTCCTATAAAATGGATCCTTGCATACTGAGGAGGAAAGAAGAGGAAAAGGGAGAAAATTGAGAAAGAAAGAAGCAAAATTAAAGGTAAGATGAATTAGATAAGAGGTAGTTTCAAGAATTGCATAAGAGGAAAGGCCCAGGAAAGAAGAGGAGGAAAAAAGAGCAGCAGAAGCACCCTTAGCTAAAAAGAAGTCAAAAGAAAAATAAAAGAAATTGTTGTTTAAAGAAAGGTCCAAGTTGTGTATTACATTTGCTTTAGCTGTCTCTAAGAAACTTCTAGGTATTGTTGAAGATGATGCTGATAATTTATGCACCTTCTTGGAAATAGATAGGTTAAAAATTCTTTGTGAACAATTGGGGCGGAAAGGAGAACTTGAACAAGCTGAACTATTGAGGGATGCATTATTTGGTGATCCTAATGGGACCAAGTCAATTGAGAAAATTGTATCAGAGAATGATACTGCATAGAGGTAAACCATCAGTCAAGGGACAGAAGGAAATGGTAAGATAGAAAGCCTACTTAATGGTTATGAGAAGAAATAAATGCATTGGAGTAAAGAGGAGATTGAATTATTGCGTAAAGGAGTGTAAAAGTATCCCAATGGAATATCACAAAGATGCTAAGTAATTGGAAATTATATTGTTATTGGGAGGACATTCGAAGAGATTTTGAAGGCTATAAATATTGTTCTTTTGCAGAAGCCTGATACTAAAAATTCATTTGATTCTTTCCTTTAAAGAAGGAAGGATTTAAATTCAATTATGTCACCTTTGAAAACTAGAGATGAAGTCAGAGACAACCCTAGCTTATAAGTAAAGGTTGAAGAAGTTGTAGTGGTTGCCGTCCACTTAAAGAGATGCTTCTACAAATTCACGAAATTTGATTGTTTTATAAATTTGGTGCCTGCCTTTTGTGAGTAATATTTCCAGAGGCTATATCTCTGATTATACAGTAGAGCAGTTGATAGTAAGTGAGATACAATATATTACCTATAAAAACTGACATACATGTTCATTATTGAATACAAAGGTTGATCCCTTTCTCACATAGTCATTTTTTGTAGCTTTTGTGGTTATCCACAAGCTAGATTTATTATATAATATAAATGGGATTCAATAGTAAAGACTTTGGCATATCATTACTTTCAACATCTTAGTGCATGGACGAAAAACACAATAACCTCGACATGGTGTGAATTAATATTTAGCGTAATATTTTGATGTTAAATTGTGGTGCCTCGTGCACGATAATATATCTATTGTTTACATGATCAGGGACCGAATTTTTTTTAGATATGTTTTACTTATTTTACTCATTGCAGCACAAATACATAACAAATACATTCAATATATTTAATCTAAATTCACACATTTCTATTTCAGTACATTCAATACATTCAATACAATAATTCTAAATTCAATACAATGATTCTAAATTCACAACATAATCAGTTCAGTGTAGAGCTTACCTGGTCTAGATGACAACGGGGTTGATAGGAGGAAGAGGATGAGGTGGCTGACATGAGGAAGATGACGTTGCAGAATTTCTCCAGCAACAACGACTAATGGAAAACCCTGCAAAAAAAAATTACAAAATTAAAAATATTTTAAAACATGCATTAAGAAACAATGAAATCACAAATAACTGAATGCCAACACATAAGCGTTGTTGGTGAATTCCTCTAGTCACAGTAGTGCAGAAAAATCCTCCACCAACAACCACTAACAATAAACTAACAACCAAGGAAATATTTCTACGGACTAAGGATTGTGATATACATAAACATTAATTTGGCCGAATTATTATTTTGGTTAAATTATTATTTTAGTGGATTTATTATTTGGGCTGAATTATTATTTTAGTTGGACTAATAATTCAGCCAAAAATAATTATTGCTCATTTTCCACCTCTGGCTGATAATCTCATTAATGGTTGGTGTCAATGTAAAAGATAGTTCGACCGAAAAAAATGTGGTTGTGAATTTTTTGGGCACGTTTCTCACAAAAGTGTAACCCAACTTTACTTTCACACACACACACACACATACACACATATATATTACTTTTTTTTACTAATTAATAATAATAATAATAATAACAATAATAAATTTGCAATTTAATTAATTGTTATATTTTGTAATTTAGACAACTTGAGATGTATATAGCTATAGTACCAATACAAATATTAATATAAGGTTGTAGAATTTCATAATTAATAATTATAATACATGATTCTACTCATTTGTTTACATGTCATAAGTATAATATGGTTCTACTCATTTCAGATGGTAGGGGTTCATATTTCTAGTCAAATTCATTAGAGGTTAGAAAATTTGATTTTAATTTTGAGTTGGTAATGGTTCAATGCTCAGACTATATGGATGAGATAGTTAAAATTTATTTTTTATTTGAATTTGAGCACAAACACACAAAGTACAAATTGAATTCCTTGATCCATGTTTACCTAGTGGAGGCATGTGAAATTCAAAAGTGAGGGTATAGACAGCTAAAAAAATCTATAAATTTTTTGAATCCTTAAAAGTTACATTCCTTAACCAATAGGAACATTGTTGGTTAAAGTTTCATGTGTGGTAGTGAGGGTATAGATAGTGAAAAACAACTCTAAAGTTTTTGAATCCTTAAAATTTAGATTCCTTAACCAATAGGAACATTGTTGGCCAAAGCTTCATTGTGTGGTTCCTAGTGAGGAATGCTCCCTAGAACTAGGATGAAGGGTGTAACACCCCCAAGTTCTATGATTTTCAAGTTAGACGTTTGAACATAAATCCAAAGGGAGGTGGACCCCAATGGATAATTATTGTGTGGATGTAGTTAATTATTTATTTATGAAAAAAAAAATTGTCTATGTGTGCACTATGACAAAATGAGATTTTGATATCACTTGCCCAATCCATGAGGTTATGGAAAGAGGTTAAGACTTTCCCTAAAATCTTTCAAAAAGCCTTGAAAGAAATTATTTCTAATTTAGATTTTTGAGGAAAAATCTAAATTCCCCAATGATGAGGAAAGTAGTTGGGAAGAGGTAAAAAGATGGAAAAGCGGAAAGCAGCTTTAAAGTCCCTAATTAAGGGAAGCCTAGGCAAATAGGAATAAAAGCATCTTGAAATTTTGGACGCAGAATTGGAAACAGGCTTTAGGGAGAGCATACCTTAAATAAGCTACTCCAGAACAGATTGAGGTTGGTCTGTCCTTGGAGGATCTCAGCTCGGGGGTGAGTTTTGGAGATAGAAGAACTCTAAGGTTGGGAGGACTGGTCATAGTATCAATATGCATGCATAATTTTGGAGACTTATTTTAAGTTTGTATTAAGTATATCAAGGTTATATGAATTGTTATGTTAGAATTTCTTATCCAAATTTTAGATTGATTGTTTGTTTAGTACCTCATGCAGTTACAACTAGATCTAATAGTTGAAATTTCAGTATGTTTAATAGCAGGGAGAAAATTAAGTAGGGACCATCACCCAGAATTTTGAAACCAAAGATGGTTTGGATCTGGGGATAGGTACCCTACAGTAATAAATTTTAGAGATGATAGATCATCTAATGTTTAATATAATAACAAATTTAAAGTTGTAGCTTTCTGTCTTTTAAATGAAAATTTAGTTGTTGTGTTGTATAAATAGAAAATTTTAACAAAACTGTAAACATGAACAGCAGGTAGAAAACAACTAAACCTATAATAGAAGTATTGATTTCAGTATAATAGCCATACTACAGTGACAAGAATTGTAGAATTAAGAATTTAAACTTTTCTATTGCATGGAAGTTTAAATATACGAAACCTGAAATTAAATCCTAACTAAGTAACTAGGATCTAAAATTGGTGAGTATAAAATATCAAATTTGGTTTCATTACTTCCATTTGATTGCAGAAAAATAATCTATATTCTATATTTCCAAGGGAAGAGTTTAATATACACCAGAATTACAAATATGTTGAATAATTATAACAATAAAATAAGGAAAGAGCCCTATTGAAAATCTACTTAGTTGTGATAAAAGTATAGGTGTAAGAGAAGAGTGAAAGCATATTTAAAATACTGGAAAAGATCATCTATCCACCTTCAATATAAAAAGCTATAAAAGTAGTTGAAACAAAGGAAGTTAAATGAATATATGTAGATGTATATGTCTATGTATATACCTATACATAGATGCTGAAACTCTATAATTATAGATGTTGGAAATTATATACAGTTTGCTAATTGAAAAGTTAAAGGAAGGGAATATTGATCTGTTAGAGTTGGAAAAAACTCTGAGGAAGCGACCTGAGAAATAAAAACAAGTATATATATGTATATATATAAGTCGACTAGGTTGACTGGCAAGAATTGAGATCAAGCCAAAATTCCTCATGGTAAATATTATAATAGCAAGAGTACCTGTAATTACCGAAGAAAAAATAAATATATGATAGAGCTATGAAATGGTAATTGATTAAACCGAAAAATTTTGAATGATATCAGGTGAATAAAAGTAGAGTATACATGAGTGAATTTTATGCGGGGATGAAGTTGTGATCGTAAACCGAAAAAGAACAAAAAAAAAAATTGTGTATGAGGGATGTTACAAAGGGATAATTTCTAACATACATGATTGAATGTCAAGATAGGAATTGTAACTAAGGAAGGAATAAGAGGATCTTGACTAATCATTGTTTCTTTGTTAGAGGTTTTATTGGTCATAGCTTCTTCATTAAAATTCTTGTTGAGTAGAGTCCATGTTGTTAATGGTTCATTGTTGGGCACAATTCTATCTATCATAGTAAAAATTTCTTGATAAGAAAGTACCTTAAAATAGTGACCAACTGGATGGGAAATCTATTCAATAGGATTATTAGCTAAGTTGTTATGCCTTTTCCTTAGTTAAAAGTTTGTTCATGCTCGATGATGGTTCCTATGGTTATATTTTTTGTTGACTAAATTTCATTCATCAAAGTTCTTATTGGTTGTAGCTTGTTTATCAAAATTATTATCTATTACATTTATCCACCCTTTCATTAGTTAGGGTTATTAATCAAAAAATACTTAGAACTATTATCAATATTAATTTTAACCAACAAGACCCAACATGAATACTAAAACATAGATCAATTAGGGAAAGAAAGCATAGAGATATAAGTTTGGTCAAATTTCTTCTTTGTCACAATCTCTTTTTCCAATAGGAAAACTCATGAACATTTGACCAAAAAATATTTGTTAGAGTTCTTGGCCAATAATAACTTTAACTAGGAAACTATGAAGTGACTATGGAATTTAATGAAAAATAACATTGTTTATTAGAGTTTTCTTGGTCTTAGTTCTCGGTCATGATTTTTTTTTTTGAATTATAATTGATGAGAACTAGAAGATTACTTTTTAATTGTGTTTGTTAGAGATAGTTGAGATATTCTATCAACTTATCTCTCTAAATATGAAATCACTTGGATCTCACAATAATTAAGAAAACCCTATATAAACCTATTATATTATTGTATTTGTACAAACTTTAATATAATATATAACCTATAAAGAATTTTGTGATTACTTTATTTATATCAAAGTAAAGTATCTAAATACATAAACTAATATGCTAATTTAAGAAAAGATTTAATATAGTATATAACCCATGAAGGATTTTGTGATTAGTTTATTTATATCAAGAATAAAGTATCTAAATACATATGATAATTTAAGAAAATACAAGGCACTCTCAAAGAAAGATTAATGAAATTTGACATACATAAATAGTTGAAAGAGAGTTTCCAGGAAAAATATAAAAATGTCATTGAGAAAAGATGATTTGAAATTCTAGGCCTGCTTCCTTCTTTGATTCCGTCAGTGGTCTGCTCACAAATGGACGCGGCTCGTAGTCAACGTACAATTTTGCGTAGATGGATTGGACCCTCAAGTGTTCTCTAGCTACCTCATTGCTCTGATTACAAAGGTGTGTCCGAGCGGTGTACTACTTATAGCTGCTAAGGGGGATTCGCCGTAGGAAAATGATGACCACTACAGAAGAGTGAGCTAACTACTCGGCACTCAAATCATTCCCCCGTAGGAAAATGGTAACCACTCGAGAAGAGTGAGCCAAGTACTCTGCTCTAGAATCATTTTATTTGCATGATGTTTGTTGGAATCTCTTTGTTGTGATTAATAAAAATAAAAAGTGATATGTTACTTTTTCCTATTATAGATATTTATCTCATTGTCCTCTTGGGCTTTCTACTTTTCTTTTGCCTTCTTGATCCAAATCCCAAATATGCCAAACTCCTCCAAGAGTGCTCTAAGAAAATTCAAAGTGTCAAAGAGTATGAGAGAGAGAATAGAATGAGAACTCCAAAACTAAACTGAAAAAAAAATTGGGCAAAAGCTACAAACTAATCCTCATAAGCCTTTTTATCAATGAGGCCTCTAATTTCTTCATTTTTCCATTATTTTCGTTCATTTTCTCGCTCACATGAAACCTACGAACTTTCACCTTTATTTCTCCTTTTTTCCATTATTTTCATAAATAAAATGCCAATAAATGCCTCATGCCTTTCCAAAGCCTTTGCCATTTCCTTTTCCAATTTCCATAACCATTAATAAACCAAAATGAACACCCGCTAAGATGTTTTCGCCCAACATTCAACTTGGAATGCGTGTCCCATGACCAAGGTCTTATTTTACCTTTATTAATTTTTACATGGATTTTTGGCCAGGGATGTTACAAATTGCTACTATAGTGGTAGCTTCAACCTTCAATTCTTCATCAAACATGGCACTTTCCATATTTCCGCAGTCAATCCTTGTTTCGAAAAAGAGATCACATATTTCATCAACATAATTTTCATCCACTTTGTGGTGATATATTTGAGCATGCATGTGCTCATTAACAATTTTAACTTCACCAAATTCATCATTTGTTTTTGGATACATGAGAGATGAACATTCAACCTTACAAACCATTACTTCATATGAAAAATTGTCCTTGTTATTCTTAAACTTAAATGCTTAAAACTCTGATAAAAGACGTCATCATAAGCTACAATCATTACAGCTAGATCACACATGTTATTCACTTCTTTATTGGAAGCTTCACCATCATCAACAAGGACTACTGTTGGATTCACCAATTCACTTCTCACTTTTCAGTCACCATCCACATGTGTCTCATCAGAGTGGGATTCACCATCATCTTCACCATCGATGTTACAATGGGGTTCTCAATAATTTATATGTTATTACTCTACCTCACACGTAGGGGCTTCAACTTCTCACTCTGCAATATTTTACGTGTCTTCTTCATCCATATGCATGTCTGCATGATGGGTTTCAATTTTATAGTCTTTATGAACATCATCCACATTTGAGTGGGATTTTCCAAGCTTTGTTTTCCTCCTAGAGTCCTTCTCATTTAATCTTAGAACTGCAGTTAACTTTCTATTGATTCTTCAACAGACTGTAACATAATGCATTGCTTTATGTCACTTTTCTTTATACCAAATTCTACTTCCAGGGTCTTCCATGCTTCCTAGGAAGATGTAGCTTTTGCTACCTTTCACAAGGACTTCTCATCCAATCCATGTTTTATAAGATCCAATACTAAGGTATCACATACTTCATCATATGGGTTATTAGACAGATACTCAATAAACTCTTTACATCGAAGAAAAGTTTTCATTTTGACAGTTCCCAAAAATTAAATTTTTTAGTAGTAAATTTTGGAAGTTTTACTGAATTTATCCTGATCCATTCATCCTCGAATTTTTCTACTTCATCTACTTGTATTTTTGATGCCTTGACTGTGGAGAGAACCTCTATTGGATCTTCAAAATACTTTGGCTCTTCCTCTCGATTTATTTTCTCAGTTTGTTGCATTCTTACTTTGTGACCCATGGTTGTAGTCTTTCTTTTGTCTTCTACCTTCTTTCCTTATTGTGTTAGGCTTCTAGAAATTAACATCACATACACTTGAATATATTTAAAAATAAACATTTTAACCTTCACTTTAACGGTGGCTCCCAAAAACTACTAGCAAGTTTGAAAAGCTCTTATATGAATATTCTTATGGAGGCTCATGGCTACAACTTACGGTGGAGGCTCCTTCTTTGGTCAGTGGTGGTGGCTCTATAGGCTACTCACCCTAATATTTTAGTAGTTGGGTTTACAAATTCTCAACAAGCTCTAGTTTCTACTTATGGACCAATGTATGCAAAATTCGATTTGAAGACTTCTCACAATAGCCAAGGCTCTTAGTCGAAGTAGCACATGACCTTCTTAACTTGTTTGGTTCTTTGAAACCTTTCTAAACCTTGCTATGATACCAGTTGTTATTTAGATGCAAAGATAAGCATGCAAACACAAGACAAATATGTACACAAGCTTCTTCTTGAATAAATAATTTCTATTCATTAATTATTCTCTCATATACATCCACCGATTTGTTTTTATTCTCTCTTCTTACTAAGTGATTACAGTATTGACTCATGATATACTAAACTTTAAAATTTCTAAATGAACTTGCTGGCTTTCTAACTTCTTTTATGCATTTAAACTATGACTTGACACTTTATGAGCTTTTAAACTTCACTTTAACATAAATCAACATTTTTCTTTTCCTTCACTTAGCTTTTCTTTACAAGGCATTACCTTTTTAACTTTGACTCACTTGACTTCTAATATTAGACTTAATTAGACTTAACTTGCTTTCCTTCAGTTAATTTAACTCTTCATACATTGCATGCATACGAGAGTACTTACTATTTCTATCAAGTGAAACAATTTTGATATATGACAAATTTGCAGTCGATGATTGTAAATGAATTAGGAAATTTGGTGATAGGTTTGTATGAATTGTGTGCTCTTATAATATAAATTGTTATACGAGACTAGAGTTCACTTTATTGTAACACATTTTAATATTTTACTACTGTTAGGCAAGTTAGGTTGTTGATTTTATAAGATTACTTTCATTCATATCATTTTCATAGTGGCTATGTTAACACATAATTGTATGGAATTATTATCTACATACTTCAGTAAGTGTTAAACTTATGAATTTTAATGACCGTGAAATATAAAAGGTGAGTAGCATATAATCACATAGTTTCAGATTGAGAAAAACGATGAGATGAAATGAGTCAGATGCACCAAAAACCTATAGTGATGGGCCATCTGCGTGCACTAAGTCAACCTCCAATATGGGTGACTATAAGGGCATGACAATGGTTTTTTAGGTTAAATTAAAGTTTATGCTAGAGGTACTCTTTCAACCTCCTTCACAATTTCTTTACATGTATCTCTATTAAGTGAGGAAGATAAATCATATAATCATTCTTCCCTCGTTTGAAATGATATCAATTCCTAATATTACTTGGTTTCTTAATAATGCATTCATAGTTTTCTAAATTAGGATGATGATATGACGACATCTATCTTATGTTGATACATAATGAAAGTTTTTGCAATAAAGATCACAATATTATAACATTTTTTTTGAAAATTTTATCTAGGAGATAATTAAATTATTGTTATTTATCTCTTTGATATATTTGTTCAATAGTGAAAAGAAAATCGAGAGATTGACTATAGGACATATGCAAGAATCAAAATTTTGATTTTTCATTTTGAAAGAAAAAAATGAAGGTTTAAAATGCATATATGGAAAAAAATTGAGAAAATATTTAAATTTTTTTATGGTTATATTGTATTTAATTTCTTGCAAATTTATATGAAAGTTTTAGTTGAAGTAATTTAAAAAATTTCAAATATTTAAAAAAATAAACAATTTTAGTTCATGGAATGTAACCCATTTGAAAATCACCTTGTTATGAAGTATTATATAAAAACATGAGATTCAAACTTAAATCCCTGAGTGGCGAACCAAGAAATAATATTTTTTATCTATTTATTTATTATATTTTTAGAATGTGGTTTAATGAACAAGGAAAAATATAATATAAAAAAAAAATTGACATGATTACATTCTATGTGGTTTGAATATATATATATATATATATATATATATATATATATATATATATATATCACAATAGGGACTTAGCTCTATTTTTTTCGGTGACTCCTGTTGCCTCGCCTCTGTGGCCCGCACCTCTGCGGTGGGATCCACTTCGGATCTCACATGTAATATTCCTCAACTCGGTTCTGTGGGTGGGGTAGGTAGTTTTCCTCGTTTAGGGGTGGGTTTACTATCGCAGCACCAAACCACTCATTCCTGCTGCACTAATCATTATACCTTTCGCCGCCACGCTGTCTCATTTTACCTTCGCTCATCATCTTTCTTCAATCTATTGTACTAGCATCGTTATGTATGATGACGATTTGGATTATTCATATAGCCCTGAGATGGGACAAGTTTTGCTCGGGCGATTTGATTTCATGCGACGAGCCACTCATGCTGTTAATTCCTCTGAGCAGTGTGCGCCTGACATTGTAATCTCTCCGTTCGCCACCCTCGAACATGATGGTTCATCAATCCCCACTCCTCCTACCCTGCATTCAGCTACTGCGAATGACGATAACTGATATCTGCCTATTCAGTCTACACACAAATGGAAGAGCATCAGGAAAAACTTTGACACAACAAAATTGGTGGTTGGTGTCGATATCCCCTTATTTGATATTCCAAGCTATTTGGAAAAGGCCCTGGTTCGTCATTTTTGCGGGAGGATGGCATAAAAAGAATCAATCCAAATATGGTTGGAAGAGAATTGGAAGCCACTTTTGGGATACGTTCCATTTTTTCATAAGCTATCAAGGGGTTGGCTCATGTTTAAAGTTTTATCAAGTGATGACAAAATTAAACTCACTGAGCGGGTTTGGAATTGGGGACCGACAGGATTAATTTTGCAGAACTGGGATATAAGTTTTAATGCTGATCAAGCCCCGCAGTACATGCAAAAAGTGTGGGTAATTCTACCTGGCCTCCCACAATTTTTTTGGTAACAAAACATCCTTGAAGCTATCGGTAATAAGCTCGGTTCCTTTGTTGTGCTTGAAAAAGACTGGGAAACAAAATTTGACAGGCAATGTGCTAAAATACAAGTCGAGCTAGATGTTCTCGATGGCCTTTTTGAAGGAATTGTTCTGGAAATACATGGAAGCACATGGACGTAGAAATTAGACTACTGGAAGTTGCCATTTAGATTTTTTTTATGCCCGCAAGTTGGGCACTTAGCTTAGGATTGTCCTCAGCCGGATCTCTCTCATCAATGCTTCAAAAATGTCTGGAAGAAAAAGGAAATTTTGATAAAAAAACATGCCAATACACCTGCTTTTGATTCGATGACATCCCCTCTAGAAGATACAATGGCAAAGAAGCACGTTCAGTTAACATCCACTCATGAAGAAACTATTGCAGAACAATGCGTTTGTGATGAGGATGCCTCTTCCTTAGCTAAAGGTACACTCGTTGGTGGTCCTAATTCTCCCCTAAATTCTTCTAATTATATTCCTCTTATCGACTGTATGGGTTGCGATGACTTGTCCCCTTTCCCTCCAAAGGCTCCCCTTTCCAAGCTCCCTCCTTCCAATGTTCTCCCTTCACGTTCTCCTTCCCTTAAGTCTCCTTCACAGGTCTCCCTTGTCTCGAATTTCTCGTGCCCTTCCTCCAGCCCCTGCACTACTAAGCTGCGATCATGCTCCTCATCTCGAATTAGCCCTGATCAATCTGTCAAAGGCAGTCTTGCTCTAGCGCCTGCTCCCAAGATCACTCTCAGTCGCAAGTCTGCGCTGTCAAAAGAACTAAATCAAGCTTCATTGGATGTAAACACTGGTAAAAAAAATACGATAAAATGGGCTCTTAGAGTCGGGAGCGCTCTCAAAATGGGCCTCATATGATTCTCCTTTCTTTTAATGTGAGAGATCTTGGGGGCGCCCCATCACAGCTCGCCCTTAAACGATTGTGGCAATCTGTCACACCCGATGTCATTTTCCTCCAGGAAACAAAGATGTCTGGTTTACATGCTCAAGAAATTCTTTCAAAATGGCTTATTGATTGGTCCTTTATATATGTAGAAGCCTCAAGGTTAGCGGGGGCCTAATCACTGCTGTAAGCCCTTCCATTACTGTCCTCTCCTCAGCCTGTTCATCATCTTTTATTAGGATGTCCATTTCTGATCCAAAATCTGGATGTTCCCTTTCCCTCATTAATTTATATGGCCCATGTGATGATAAGCGATGTTTTTGGAGGCAATTTTTTGCTTTTGAAGTTGGGACCTCAGACAATCTGATCCTAGGTGGCGATTTAAACTTCACCCTCTCCTTGGAAGAGATTTGGGGGTCTTTTGCAAGGTCCTAACCTCTCGCCCCTTTTTAACTATCCTGCATAGATAAACATGGATGGGTCGATGTTCAGGCCTCAAAATTGGAGCCTACTTGGCGTAATAATAGGAAAAATCAAGATGTTATAGCCAAAATATTGGTCCGTTTCATAATTTCTGAATTTCTTTTGGCTTCTCATCTTCGGGTGCAGGTGCATGTTGAGACAGGTAGCATCTCAGACCACAGGCCTATTGTGTTATCCCTGGAATCACTCAAATCCAAGCCTCCTTCCCCATTAAAATTTAATCCTACTTGGTTGTTGGAGGAGGAATATAAGGCCCTGGTGATCTCTTCCTGGACACATTTGGTTTCCTCTCAGTCTCATTCTTTCATGCAGATGTGGGCTAACAATATTTCTAAGATTAAGAGGGTTACTAGGTCTTGGGCAGCGGCGTTTAATGCCAAGCAACAAGCTCTTTTAAAATTCACTGAATCGGCGATTAGTGAGGATTTTAAACAAAATACCTCAGGTATTTTGTCCAAATCATAATTGGAATCCTTGAATATTTTAGAGTTAAAACGACATGAGCTTCTAAAAGAGGAAGAACAGTTATAGCGCCTAAAGAGCCGCGCGACTTGGATAAAAGAAGGGGAGAATAATACAATTTTTTTCCATCGTTCTAGAGCTCATAGAAGAAATCAAAACACCATTATGGAAATAAAATATGATAACGATGTTATGGTTCGATCCTTGGAAGATAAATCCAGGGCAGGGGTTAATCATTTCAAAAACGTTTTCTTTACTCCTAAGGGATGCCTCATCCAAGAAATTCTTCAAGTTTTACAAATATTCCCTCATTTGGTCACTGATGAAATGAATAATTCCTTACTAAAGAAGTGGACGACATTGAGCTTGAACATATCCTTAAAATTTTCAAAAATGGAAAGAGCCCCGGCCCTGATGGTTTAACGATCGAATTTTTTCTCGGTTTTTTTATTTATTGAAGGATGATTTATTATTAGTAATAAAGGAATCACAAAGATCAGGGAAAGTGTTGGGCTCAATAAACTCGACTTTTGTTACGCTGATTCCAAAAAAATCCTCGCCCAGGGATTTCGATGAGTTTCGTCCAATATCTTACTACAATTTGATCTACAAGTTAATCTCCAAAATTATTGCTCAGCGGTTAAAACCAATCTTAAGTTGCATCATTTCAAAATAACAATTTGGTTTCTTAGACAAAATACAAATCCATGATGCAGTCCCTTTGCCTTAGGAAACCCTTCATTCTCTCCATCTTAGAAAAAATCCTTCTTTCGCTCTTAAGCTGGATTTGTCAAAAGCATATGATAGGGTAAATTGGACTTTTCTCAGGCTATTACTTATTCATATTGGCATGGCATTGGAAGTAGAAGAATGGATTATGGGATGTATTCAATCAACCTCCTTTGTTGTTTTGATTAATGGCTCTCCCTCTACATTATTTTTCTCCTATAAGGATCTTAGACAGGGGTGTCCACTCTCTCCTTTATTATTCCTGTTGATTGCTAAAGCCCTGAGTCGCTTATGTAAAAATGCCAAATCCTCTGGCAGTCTAAATGGAATCCATATCGTTGGAAACGAGTCCCTCACCCACATCCTTTTTGTGGATGACATCCTACTTTTTTGTAGTGCTTCCATTGAGAATGCCAAAACCTTGCAAGATATTCTGTGTCTCTTTCAAAAAGCAACTGGGATGTAGATAAACATGATAAGTATGTTTTGGCCCATAAAAACATTCCTGATCATCTTCTTTCTCAAATAAATCTCTCTCTCCCTTTTCCCACATGTGCTTTGGATTCAAGTTTTAAATATTTGGGTTTTGTTTTAAAACCAAACTCTTATTGCTTCAAGGATTGGCTATGGCTCTACCAGAAGGTTGAGAATTGAATCTCTCATTGGACAAATCACTTTCTCTCTCGGGGAGGTTTTTTGTTTCTTCTCAAATCAGTTCTTCAAAACATACCAGTGTACTAGGCCACCATTTCTTCGATCCCTAAAGGAATCCTTCACAAAATCAGGAAGAATTTTTTTTCCTTTCTTTGGACTGTAAGAAAAAAAGCTGAAGGTATCCCTCTGGTTAAATGGTCGACTCTTTACTAGCCAAAAGATTTAGGGGGTTGGGGCATAAAATACGTTTTGACTTTCAGTCTATCCCTCGCTGCAAAATATTTAAGGAGACTATCTGAAAACTCAGATTCTCTTTGGAGCAGAGTCATCTGTGCAAAATATTATCCTAGAAAATATATTATTTATTGGTTTATAAATCCTAACAAATCACACAAAAATGCCTCCATTGGATGGAAGGCAATGGTCTCAGCCTTCCCTTTCATTGTTCAATGGACAGCTTGGATTATCGGAAATGGAAAATTGGTTCGAATTGGGTTGGATCCATGGGTAGGGCCGGGAAAAAATTTACATCTCTCATAGGGCCTCTACTCTCTCCTTAAAGAAAAACGCATCCATACCATTTCGGAGGTTGTTGCAAACTTTCCACAAGCCTGGGGATCACCGAGATGGAAAGACGCTCTTTCTCTAGGACTACCACAATACCTGGAAACGAAATGGACCTCATTTATTGCTCTACTTGTGAGCAATTTTATTCACCTGGAAATGGAGGTCGAAGATACACTAGTTTGGTCAAAGAATGGTTCAAATGGCTTATACACTGCGAAGCTCGGTTACAAAGCGATGATGGAAGCCTCTCCCAGTGAAGCATCATTATTCTGGTTGAATCCCTTGTGGAAATCCCCTGGCCCAAAAAAAGCCAAGTTCGTACTTTGGCTTTCACTCAAAAATCGCCTCCTTTCCTAGGATAATTTACAGCGGCGAGGTTGGGAGTGCTCAAGTCATTGCTACCTCTGTGGATGTGCAGCAGAAACATTTTCTCATTTTTTTTTCTCTTGTTCTTATGCAGAATCTGTTTTTCTCTTCATCTTCAATCGCTGCTCATCAAATGACCTCGGCAGACTCCTTTGAATCAAGACTAGAGCAGTGGTGGAAGGAGCTCGAGGTAAACTCCTTTTCAGCCTTTCCTACATTATTCTCTTATGGCATTTGGTGGGCTCGTAACATGGCTATATTCAATGAGAAATATATTCCTGAAGAGCTCACACCAACATTAATTGTTCAGTGGGCATTCGAGCACAAATGCACTCCCAAAGAGCCCAAAATTCGATTCGTGGTGCATCCAGTAATCGACCAGAGTTCTTCATGGGCATTTTTTATGGTGCTCGTCAAGGCTCTCCTCCTTTGACAGGAGCAGGGGCTATCCTTCATGTTTCATCGATCTCAAACTTTCACATCTTTTTTGCTCCGGGCCATGGATTAAAAAACAAGGCTGAGCTTGCTACTTTATGGGTTGTTCTTCACGTGGCCAAATCCAAAGACATTACTTCTTTACAATGTTTCGGAGATTCCAAAATGGTAATAGATTGGGCTCTTTAGAGGTCACAAATACACTCTACACACCTACAATCCATCCTTAAAGCATTCGACGTTTATCACAAGGCTATCATTTCCTCTCTTTCAAACATGTGTACTGGGAAATCAATTCGGAAGCTGATGGCCTATCAAAGGCAGCTCTCACTCTTCCCCGAGGCACACTAAAGATTGTGGATATCTTTTCTAAACTGGAGGAGATTCACCTAGTTTAATTTTTCGGCGGAGAACAAATATGCCTTCATTTTTTTTGTCTACGGTTTGTATTTTTGGATCGATCTTGAATAAGTGATTATATGAATGAATATGAAGCATGAAGGATAGCTGGATCAACAGTAGAATCAATGTAGTGAACAAGATAAATTTCGGTTTTTTTTACTGTTTTTTAACAACACATCAGAAAGAGGGATACCCATGAGGAATTTATGAAAAAACTCTAATAAAGATTCTAAACAGCCCGATGAGCAAATTTAAAAACCCCATTTTAGGGGTGATTCTGTTATTTTTCTCATAAAATGGGAATTTTCTTCACGGATATATATATATAATCCAACTATCCACTCATCCAAACTTCCATAATACTAATGGTTTGCTACTAATTATCTGCTTGTCTTAAATAGGTTTTGTCTTAAATATAAAGTTTTGTCTTAACATATTTTTATCTCAAATTGTTTTTGTCTTAAATATAAAGTTTTGTCTTAAAATATTTTCGTCTTAAATATAAAGTTTTGTCTCAAACTACTTTTGGCTTGTATTACTTTTGTCTTATATTTTATATTTAAGTCAATTCAATTGATATTAAATTTTAATATAAAATAACTAAAATAAAAAGTGACTTTTTAAGGCAAAAGATTTCTTTTGTCTTGAAAAAAATGTCTTAAAAATGCCCTGGTGTAGTAGTGCATGAAGGAGTCAAGTCACTACTTACTCTAATACCATGATAGAAATTGAAATAGAGAGGACACACATATTGTGCACACAAATTACACACTTCACTATCTTAATATTAATCACAATAATTACATATATATAAGACATGAATCACTTTTTAAGCAGGTAGATCATTAATACAACTAGTGCATAGGAAACAACATCTAAACTAGCAACAACATCACATGACAAGAGAGTGTTCCTTCCAACACATGTAGTATTAATTCACTCATGCTTACAGATTAAGAATTTTCATGATATACACTAATGCTATAGAATGTGACTTGTGGTTTTTTGAACATATGATAATGATAAACCATGGTATTGAACCATGATATTGCCACACTGACCCTTAACATGACTAGATTTTTATCCATAAAATTTTAACCTAGTAACTTAACCTTCACATCACTCTATTAATACAAGTAAGTTATGCTAAATCTATATAAATATTATCATTAAAAATAAAATTATAAGTTATAATTTATTTAGCTTTTAAAATTTTACGGAGTTGAAATATATTAGGGATAACAGTTTTGATATGATATAGATTAATTTGTATAAGTATTTAAGAACTATTTGATTTCTATAGCGTATTTTGAAAATTTCACCGCCGAGCATGCGCTCCATTCACCGTTTATCCACTCGAGCCTGCCCTGAACCTCCATTGAACCTGCGGCGA